>OY735208.1:40221245-40456245 GCA_963457665.1 Thysanoteuthis rhombus | reverse complement strand
ATAACTACCAACTGAAATCCAACAAAAGTGATTCCAAGTGCTCCGGTATCAGCAGAGGCGGATTAATCATTAGTTTGAGTAGACTTAAACCAAGGAACCCAGGAGGGAGGGACCTGAGAGCCAAAAAAAAAAAAAGGTCCAATTCAAAGTACAAAAATGGTTCAAGTGTACAGTGAGTATTTTGGGATGATATTTCGGCATCTTTGCATATATTTTTATCTTCATATTTTGAATATTGCAAATACTATTCCGTTTTCTAAATAAGGCTCCAAAAATATGAACATTTAGAAGTAATGCTTTTACAACTTCGTACAGCATGTAGAGCGTTATACATAGTAGAACGGTAAAAGTTATTCGATGTCATTAGAAGTCACTTCATTCTCTTCAACAAAGGTTGGGACACGGGGCTAGGTCGGGGGGTACAAAAATTCACTGTAAGGGGCTTGGATGCTTGACAGTCTGTCACTGGGCATCAATCACAACGAGTGGCACATGATCAGAGGAGAGGCAAGGTCTTATCTTAATTGGTAACCATTATGTGTTCTGCATTCAGGGATTTACGTGATGCTAACGGTGACATTTCGAGTATGAAAGGCAAGACAGTTAGTCTCTACGTGAACTCCAGTAGAACCGGTGACATGTGCAAAAAAATACATTGAGGACAAAGACACAACTATCAAAACCACTAAATTTACTTGGGACAACAATTCTCCGTGAAATCTCCAAAAGAAAAAGAAATCGAATGAAGAATAACCCTGGGTTGGCAAGCTTTCGACTGAGCAAGCCCAACCTTCTAGAATAGGATCCCATTGGTTCTGAAAAGAAGGATCCTCAACGAAAGCAACATCCTGATAGTTACATAAGGAAGGGAAACATAGAACCTAACCAAGAGATTGACTCTCAAACTGAAAACCATGCAACGTGCAAAGGAGGGGATCATGCTTAAAATTATATGGAGAGATCAGAAGACAGCACATTATATTAAAGAACAAACATGGGTCAGAGATGTCATCACATCGATTAGAAAACTCAAATGGCAATGGGCATGCCATGTTGCCAGAATGTCAGACAACCGCTAGACATCACACTTCACAATGTGGATGCCTAGAGATCATATGCAGAATCGTGGACGGCAGCAAATGAAATTACGTCACGATTAAGGAAGGTTCGGAATATATTGGCGCCGTGAGGCCCATGTTCCAAATCTTGAGAAAGGTATATGTCTAACGATGGGCGTTAAAAGGATGATGATGATGATGATGATGATGATGATGATGATGATGATGGGGAAAAGGAGTCTATACCAGAGGTAACAACCCAGAGTTCTGTTAGCGATAGGCCTGTGAATCGTAAACTGGCTTATGAGCAATAACAGAAGCACAGATTTAAAAAAATCTTATTGTTCCCATCAGTCGAAAGAAAGAAATTTATTGAAAAAATAATCGCACGAGAAAGAAAGAAGAAAGAAAGAAAGATGGATAAGAATTACAAAGTATTGTATAAAAACGAAAGAAAGTATTGAAAATTGAAAGAAAGAAACAAAGCATTGAAAATCATGATGTTTTAAAGAACAAAGAACGAAAGAAAAAGAAAATGGCGTTGAAAATGATGACATTTAAACAGAAATAGTGGGAGGGCTGATTGATGCCGTTTCGTCTAGACAATTTGATTAAGTAAGAACAATTCCAAAGAGCTCTAGTTTGTTCCCAGAACGGTCTCATATCTTTTTCTTATATCTTCGTCAGAATTTGAACGTTAATTGCAAAATATAACGTGTTTGTGTTCGGTACCAAAGTTGGATTGAAAGCAGCTGTCCATTATCTAACGTCAAAATCTTTCTTTTGTCGTAATGCTAGCGAAATGGTTGACGCTCCAAAACAGAAATTGCAAGTGTTACTGTTTAAAGCACGGGAGGGTCTTTTTTCTGAATACATGAAGAGTTTAGTTCTGGGACAGAGATGTGGATTCATGCCTTTCTCAAAGATATTAGTACTTGATTGATATTTGCAGCTTCAGTTGGAATTTGAGTTCGCCTACTACATCGTATTTTCTTGCTAGACTCTACCATACCTCCGTAGCGAACACACTTTTGTAAATTGATGGACATGTTTGAATTCTTTAAATTGATTTCTTTTGAAAAAAATTATATATATATATATATATATATATATATATATATATACATATGCATGTGCGTGTATGCACGCGTGTTTTGTGTGTGTTGTGTATACTCGTGTAAAAGTCGACTCCCTATTTTTGGCCGAAAAATTTGATTTTTTCAATGTATCTCACGTAAAAGTCCGCCCTAATTCTTCATGTTCAACAAATTAATATTACTGGATCAGAGTATCATCCTAAACATAACCAATTATGTTCTGATGTTCGCATCAAAGCACATGTCCTTCTAAATACTTCTCTGAAAAATCATAAGACCGTGTCGCTATTCGAAATACCGGTAGTTACATTTAATATTGACCTGCATTATCTAAAATCCAGTGGCGATGTGTATTTCTAAGGAAATGTTTTATTTCTGCATTGTCTGCTTCCCGGTCGTGTAAACAGTCACGTGTAACAACACAGCTAGGCTGAAATTCATTAAAATTGAATTATTACTGGATCAGTTATATCACACCATCATTTCTCACACAAGCTAGGTCGATGTATTTACCGGTAGTTCACTATTACTAAGATATCTAAGAATGGGTACTTGAGTTAATTACGGTATATTCCGGTAACTTGAAACAATAATAATAAATGTCTTCCCAATGTTCGCAGATGTAAACACAGCTAAGGGCAGCAACATTGCCATGTTGAAATTCATTAACGATGTATCATTACCATCAGCTTCGTATTGTCTATTCGTTTTAAAATAAAATGCTACTGATCTTTATTTTTTTCATCGGTGCTTTGCTTATTTCACGGCGGGTCAATTTTGATTCCTCTATGTAGGATTCGATTGGATATGCAACTGACAATTTCTCTCAGCAACAGTGATCATTGAGACTGTATGACGGCCAAATCTCTGATGATCACATCAGAAAATATACCAGTAGCTTGATATATGAGAGAAAAATGAGAAATGTAAGAATTTGGGACAAAAAGTTTTAAAATCTTACAATGTGACACGTCAAAGTTAAGTCAGAACTTCTCTTCACAATTCAGTTCCTGTATAAGTTTGTGGAATACAGCTACACAGGCCAATTTATGTTTTATTAGTAGGACTTGTATGTTGATGCGTAGAAACATCAGTAATATTACTGTAATACATTGTTTTTATTTTCTTATTCATTTAGAGACCATTTGTCATTCTGCTTATATTAGATCTTAGTGTGAATATATATATATATATATATATATATATATATATATATATATACTGTTTAGCTCAATGGTAAGAGCAATGCTAGTTGGAGCGGCTACCCTATCGGTCGTAAATTCGATTCCAGATGCAGCCGCATTTTCTTTAATTGTTTATTCTGTTTATGTTGTCTAGGCTAAGGGATACATTGAGCGTGTAATGACGGGAGATCATTTCAAGTAAGAGTTTCTATATAGTATAAGATAACTCATGATCATAATGTCAGATCACATGTTTAGTTCTTACTTGATAACTGTTGCGTTGAGAGAAACGAATAGATATAGACTGTGAACAGGCATAAATTAAAATGTCGGGGTTGAAACAGTTATTTGGGCCTCTACATTACTAGCTGCTGTTTAGCTCAATGATAAGAGCAACGCTACGTCGAAGCAGCAACCCTATTGGTCGCAGGTCTGATTCTTGCAGCAGCCAATTTCCTTCAATTATATATATATATATATATATATATATATATATATATATATATATATATATATATATATATATATATATTGGAGACCATGATGCAATTGATGAAAATTGTGAAATGGTCTCTTCAAATTATCGTACTTATTTTAAGACTTATCAGTTTTCTACTACTACTTTCATAAATTCTCACAAATTCTACATGCAGTTTTATTGAAAATTGACTGTACTCGTTTAGACGGATGGGTCCATTGTTTCGAATGGCGAGTAGGGAATAGTTTAGATGAATTATGACCTTTGCACGGAATGTTCCATTGCCATGTAAAAGAAACACACACACACGTATATATATATATATATATATATATATATATATATATATATATATATATATATATACACACGCACACACAGGGAAACATCTATAAATACACACGCGTATGTGTTTTTGAATTTGCGTTTGCGTCTCCAAAATAACAGAAAAATATAAACGACGAATCTCTTTTAAAAACCAGATGTTCTTAAAAGTATTTGAAAGATATTAATTCATGTAAGTATTTAAGGATAAAAAAAGAGGCTCAAAATCTAACATCTCCAGGATCTTGGATGTATAACTCTTGGGGGATAAGTCACCATATGTTATTCTTGTTTCACTCGGCCGCAACAACGTTGGGTTCGTGCCGAATGGGTTGTCTGCTGAAACCCTCATACGCTACCACCCTATGACTTAACAACCAGGAAAAAATATACACCTGAAAAGAAAGATAGATCTTACCCCCAGCACTAGGAGCGGTTCCGGAATAACTGTAGCAATAGTAATATATGCTCCGGGCCCTATTTCAAGGGCCCTGCACTGAATGCTAGCCAGCTATCAATTCTGGTTCCATGTTTCAGTACTTAGTTCTAGTACTACGGCATTATATTTACCAGCTTTTTATGAACGACTAGGTGAGTAAGGTTAGCAATTTTATCACCACTTATCAAAGTTATCATTTAAATTAAGCTAATAATGTGAGCGTGGTATCTATGTGATAGATATATGATACAGGTATTTGAAACTGGAGTTATAGTCGCTGTACAAAAACCAAAATGAAAAAGAAAAGCAATACCATTACTGAAATTTCGGACATATGTGCCGTATTATTTCGCTGTAAAGCAAACAAAAAAGATTTGATTACTTTGCAAGTAAAAAAAATGTTTTAATATCTTTGTGTATTTTCTCGATGTAATACATCACATTGTCGGCTAGGATTGGATAATGGTTAGCACGTCGGCCTCACAAGGTCTTAGAGTTCGATTCCCGTTACGAGCGATGAGTGTGGAAAACTCTTCATTAGGACAAATTACCCTGTGCACTCAGTTGCTAATTTAGTACGCTCTAAAGCTGTATGATGAGGGTCGAGGTATACCGTCTGTGAGCTTGCATCCTGTCAAGGGGATGGTCATGAAAACTTGCAAGAATAAGGTCCTGGTCTCGGCCTGACTTGAGACTTGCAATGATCACTAAGCTGGAGCATGCAATGGAAAACAGTACTTGGTCACCAACCATCATACTTCATTAGGATTTGTCTCTTGAGAAACGTGACGCTTTACTTAATAACATTTGATACGGGCCCACACTAACTTAATCTGGCTTTTTTTTTTCTTTTTTTTTTCATTTTTTTTTTACCTACGAGCTTGATTACTCTCTGGTTAGATTTGACCAGGCTGTTGTCTCGCATCAGTTGATTGACCATTAGTCATCATGATGTACGTTCACTTGAATGGCCACCTGTGCGGAAATACTTTTTGAAAGTGGAAAGGTCGTTGCACTGGAACGGTCCCACTCTCTTGGTCTCCAATGACGTTTTCAAGTGGTACGATGGAACACGAATGGGGGCCCTGGGAGGGCGGGGCTGCATGGGTGGCCACAAAGGAAGCATTTTACCACCAGTCTGCCTCAGGTGTTCCAATCCTGGTCCGTTTTTTGCTTATCATAGTAACGTTCTCTTCGGACTGCCTAAAAAGGGCTAAACTACCCTGTTATTTGCGTACAGTCTGGAGAAAGGGTGGATTAATGCCTTATCCAAGGGTATTAATGTGAAATGAACGAAACTTTTGACCCATGTCAATATATACTCATCAAAATATCCTGGTCCGTAATATTCGATGACTAGCATACCAGCATACTTTATCCGCAATCATTTTCATCCTTTATATCGTTAATTTTTCTGTTGGAATATATATGTAGGTCTTTTTAGTCATCCAATAGAAACTGGTGTGTGGCCGATGTCTTTTGGCAGCATTTCGCATTGAGGGTGATCAATTAAAAAATTGTAAAAAAGATTGATAAATGAATAAGTTACTTTTGTCGCCTTTCGTTGGATCACTAAAAGGTCAAAATTTGAAAAATAGATAAATAACATTATGCTACCGATCACAAATTAAGGGGCCAATTGAGCACCAACCTACTTGGTATATTGATTACCCCTAAAAATGTATGGAAGTCAGGAAAAAAAAACCTTTTTTCTGAGACATTATGTAGAGCAGATATTTTCATTCTCCTAAAAACTGAAGAAATCTATCTCCACCTATGTTGAAAGAATCTAATGGAGCAATATGTATTTCCAACAAATATGTAAAAAAACACACACACAAAGATATATATATATATATATATATATATATATATATATATATATATATATATATATATATATATATATATATATATATATATATATATATATATGGGGGGGTGTTAAATCATTGTAAATGTTTAAATGAGATTTAAAAAGCATTAGATATTTTTGTTTTATCTATGTCAAATAAATATCGAATAAGAGAATCAGCGTTCGACGGGTGGAAAGAAAAAATGCTCTGATTAGTAAATGAAAAAATCCGACGAGTAGAATGCTTTCATCATCATCAGTCTTTCAACGTCCGTCGTTGGACATAGACCTTCCCCAGGATTCGCCACACTTCTCTATCCTGGGCGTCGCTGAGCCAGTACTTTCTGAATTTGTCTAGCTCGTCTCTCCATCTAACATTCTGCCGGCCTCGGTTCTGCATGTGATCTCGGGGGATCCATGTCGTGAGTCATGATGTCCATTCTTGCAACATGGCCAGCCCACTGCCATTTGAGCTTTTTAATGGATTCTATGATGTCCCTGACTCTTGTCTTTTCCCGGATGTACTGTGCTGTTATGTGGTCTCTCCATGTGAGGCACAGCATAATTCTTTCATGTGCACGTTGCATAGTTCTCAATTTGCGGATCTGTCTCTTGGTTAGGTTCCATGTTTCAGCTCCATAAGTGACTATTTGGGAGGATGCATTGGTTATACACCCTTCTTTTTAGAATTAATGGGATTTTCTTATTTTTGAAGGTTGAGTTTGCTCTGTCAAAGGCTTGCCATCGTAGTGTGAAGCACCCTCAAAAACGAGTCCCGTGCTGAAAAATTCACAAGTATTAGCAGATCCCTTGGAACTTCAAGATAAATTTTTCATGATCCCGATTGATAAAGCAGTAAATAATATAGCATTCATAAGTGAAAAATGTCATATTCAAAGGATATTATTTGAAGCGGGTTCAATAGGAACTCCATCATCTTCGTATAAAGTATCTATTGTGAACCAGACAATATCATATTTAATAACATATTATTATGTGAAAAGCTAGGACTTGAAATTGATGAAAAAATACAAAAGTTAACAATTATGTATCGGATACCTAAAATGGATAAAAATCCAATAGGTGCTCGCTTTATTGTAGCCTCTAGAGTTTGTAGTACTTAACCTCTTAGCAAAGCTATTTCTAAAGTTTTTAATTCAATATACACTCAAACACAGCAACTTCATAAAAAAGTAAATTCTGTAGTTATTCAAATCTCTTTTAGATCGTAAATGATTCTATGCCCGTTGAAGAAAAATTGGATATTATTAATACCCATAGAGGGGCTAGATCTATCTTAACCTATGATTTTAGTTCTCTATATATAAAAATTATTCATGAAGATCTTATTAAAGAATTAAATGAAATAGTAGACTTGGCACTTGCAGGAGGAAATAGTAAATATATTGGGTTACAAACTTCAAAGCTTTCTGGTGTAAAACAAAAAAGGCAAAACTTGCTCTACCCTTAAGGCAGTTGTTAGTCATCATATTGGGGATTGTAACCTTAAGATATGAAATTATCCCATCAGATCATTGGTGCCCCCACGGGAATTGATCCTACCTCCAACTGAGGCAAATTTGTATTTACAGAGACACGAATATATATTCATGTCATCTTTAATTATAACTAATATAAAACGAGCACGTTTATTTTTAGGTTGTACCCGGTTTATTAATGACTTATGTTCTCTTGATGATAGGCGAGAATTTGGAAAATCGTATAGTAATATATATCCTAAGAATTTTGAATTAACGTGTGAACATAAAGGAATGCAAGCAACATTCCTAGATTTGGATATTAAAATCGAGGATGGAATGTATATCTACAAATTGTTTGATAAACGAGATAGTTTCCCGTTCCGTATAGTGAGAATGCCTCTTAGAATGAGTAGTATTCAAGCGTATATATTTTACGGAATAATATTATCAGAATCTTCGAGAATTACCAGAGCAACTTTAAGATTCCTTGATTTTATACCAAAAATTGTTTTAGTAGTAAGAATGGTTAATCAAGGTGGTAAAATTAGTAAGATTTTTAGGCAATTTTATTAAAGCTATGATAAGACACCCTGATCCCTTTGAAACTTATCAGCTTGACCATAGTGAAATGATACCGAATATTAAAGAATGTGTCAAGGAAAGTATAAAAACAGAATAATTGAATCGTGTATATTGAAATAAATAAAAATGAACTTATGTTGGGGGAATTAAGTGACCAAAAGAGATGGATCCAGTCTTTGTCAGTGTGGAAGATCATTATATAGACCGGAACCAGGGAAAGGGAGAAATATTTGGCTCAGGTCCATTTGTCTGACTGATAGGTAGTTGGGTGGGTTGGGAGATCGAACATGGAATGCCAAGTAACAAATTGTCCAAGTATATTAATGGAATCGCCCATTAGAGTGTTACTACCCGCTAGAAAGCGGCGTCGTTCCAACCACGTGCATAAGAATACTTTATTTGATAATTAAGAGAGTTTTAAGAAAACATTTGATGGAAGCTTGGTGTTATACAACGTGGAAAAGTCAACTTGAAGGTTAGTGGAAAATAATTGTCAAATTTTTCGGTTGAATATGTTGGTAGATAATTGATTCGAAGATGTTTTTGCTGTGTGATTAGTATTCTTAAAAATGATATCATAAGTTGGTTTGCATACAGTCTGAAATTAAAAATGATACAACGGATTCAATATTGACATGGTGAACATCAATAGAAATCTCACTAAGAGCGAGTCATGTCTGTTGTTGTACTTACTGATCCCTCATCGTTAAAAACGTTTTAGGGTAACCAATGTAAGTAAGCCTTATTTGAAGAAAAATGAACGTATAGTACATAATATCAATATACGATATACATAAAACTCTAAATAAAATGACAAACTACTTGTATGGCAAAAAAACTATATAATGAAGGGTGGTGGTGTTTGATCAGCACTGCTCGGGTGCCATGTTGATATTAACTGTTTTCTTAAAATCCCTGAAACGGTTAACATGGTATAAAACCGATGATCCCAGCAAATGACAATTTATACATTGTACAATGATAACAAAGTATAGGGGAAACAAAGAAAAAAAAACACTTTTAAAGATTACATAAATTGCATTGACAGATATTGGGGAATAGGTGACTGGTGTGACACAAAAAATCTATTTGAAAAGTTCTTTAATGTTTAGAGCTGTAAAGCTTTCTAAACTATATGCATCTATTTAATCACTGTCCCACCGCAGCAATATGTGATACAAGGTCGGGCTTAACGTGGGAAGAAATAGGAGCAACCCATCCAAAAATGGCTCCAGCCGACGCAGTTACCGTTGAAAAGCTCATCGTAATGGCTAGACAACGTCACCTGCAAAAGCATCCATCAGGGAACCTGCTCCTTTAAGTGCAATGGAGCAGTGCTGCCCCAGGGAAACTGAGACCCCGCAGCTGGGCCGAGTAATAATGGGAGAGCCTAAGGACGAGTCCAAAGGCCTCCCGATGCGCTTAGCAAACGCAGCCTCAGTGAAACCTCATTGGCTAACGCTTGCACCGGCGCACTCGGTCTCTGATCTCAACCCACACACTATCTCCGGCCCATTCGACGGGCAGTGTCAGTACCGACTCCTCGGGCTCTGTCATGGAACAGATACTACACTTTGATCCCGAAGACAAGGCCAGAAAAGGGGGAGGTTGACAAAACTATATGCATACATATGTGTGTGTATACATTTATATAGTCAATGAAACTTATATATAACGGAAACGTAAAAGAAATACTTGATATACTACGATTGGACAGTCATGGGGAAGAGAGGAGTGAAACTATAAATATCTAGAAATGTTTTTGTAACACTCGTACAGAGTGCACTTCATTAGTCAAACTTAGCTAGTAAATCCTTTCAAACTGTCTACGTTCATCGATGAATCAAAATGGATCTGCAATTGGCATTTATATACTGGCTTTAAAGAATGGTTCCGGATCAGAAAGAAAAAAACAACTCCAAACGCCATCACTCATAATTGGATCTTTTAGAGGCTGTCCCGAATTGCCCATTGCGCTGACGCCTGAAGGTTTAGTCACGGTATTTCTTTAAGGAAAATGTTTGGGTTTTTTTTTCTTTCGTTCACTGATACCCTGTCAAAATGCTTTATTGTAAAATTAGATTTTTACGATTGGATATTACATGGGTTCATTTTTTTTCGTGTTTGATGTTTGGCTGTATCACAAGTCATCAATATTCACACGTCTATATCCCTCTCTAAAGCTTCACTCTTTAGTTCCTTTCATGAAAAGTCATAGATGTAATTACCAGCCAGGGTAGACGAGTGAGTATTCGTAAATGTCCATTTGTTTATTGAGAGGCGTTAGGGACTGGCTCTTTTGGATGCTTTGGCGTGTTGACCATTATCCTTTGATTATTGAACAGTGATTTTTCTTCTTTTTTTTTTCTATGTTCACATTTTGGTTTCTTGCTTGTGTTTGATGATCGCCAGATTATCGCGAAAATTACATCTACATGCACGAACGTTTAAAACCCTATATAGTAGTCTTCCATAAATACGACTAAATGTTCAGAGAACTGAATCAGAGTTCGAATTCTGGTTTGAACTACGAGGTCTGTCCGGAAAATATCCAGACATTTAGAGCTGCTGATGTTCCGCGTTTAAGAACATTCTGCAAAATCCTCTTCCGCAGTCGCCATTAGCTAACACGTCACGTTCTCCTTAATCTGCTCCACGGTCTGAAATTGCCCCCATTTCTCCCTTTATAAAAGCTGGAAGGCACAGGGAGCCAAATGTGGACAGTGGAAAGGTGACTGACTGACGTGGTTGATGCGATTTTTTTCAAAAGAACGCACGAGATGTGGAAGATGGGCTGACGCATTATCATTGTTGTCCTTTTGAATGTGACAGTCACACAGTACAGTTGCTCGATCAATAACGTCTCATTGCCGACTGAATAACCCCATGGAAGAGTATCCATTCACACTTGCACATCAAATTTCCGTCTGATCGGTTCTCAGGTTTTATCAATGCCGCGCTACCGGTTCTCGAGAAAATGGCTGGATACTGATATAATATATATATATATATATATATATATATATATATATATATATGGAGGATGATCATTCCTTTTAATGTCAGCAATTACAAAAAAAGAAACATTGAATGTTCATTTCTTTGAAAGGAAGAAGACGTCTCGCATTTCTTCTTCATCCGATAACTTTATTTGCTTGTTTGAGTGGTATCATTAAGACTTTGGAAGAGACGAAAAAAGGGACATTTCGCCGTCATTTGGCTTCCCTCTTGAAAATGTCTTTGATCGAAACGCCAAGCTCAACATTTTTTTTTTGCATGAAACTCCAAACCTCTGAGAAAAATAAATATTTTTTTTCAAAAAAAGAGACAGATGAAATGAAATACGGTTGATATAAAACGGCACAGAAATTGAAAATTCTTTGCAGTCTAATGACTGAGTTTTTTGTGGCGTCAAATATGATGTAATACATTTACCAGTCTATCTCCTTCTCTCTCCCCATCTCCTTCTCTCTCCCCATCTCCTTCTCTCTCCCCATCTCCTTCTCTCTCCCCATCTCCTTCTCTCTCCCCGTCTCCTTCTCTCTCCCCGTCTCCTTCTCTCTCCCCGTCTCCTTCTCTCTCCCCGTCTCCTTCTCTCTTTCCCCGTCGTCTCCTCTCTCTCCCCGTCTCCTTCTCTCTTTCCCCGTCGTCTCCTCTCTTTCCCCGTCGTCTCCTCTCTTTCCCCGTCGTCTCCTCTCTCTCCCCGTCGTCTCCTCTCTCTCCCCGTCGTCTCCTCTCTCTCCCCGTCGTCTCCTCTCTCTCCCCGTCGTCTCCTCTCTCTCCCCGTCGTCTCCTCTCTCTCCCCGTCTATTTAATATTCCAACCTTACAATCTTTTTTTCTCTCGATTTATCCTTTTTTTTTCCATTGGACCATGAAGCCCTTCAGACAGATAGAAATGCTCGAACAGAATAAGATTGTACATTATTTTACAAGTACTTCAATGGACTGACTGCTAAAGAATGGGCAGAATTCAAAACCACTACCGCTACTTGGGTTCGAACACAGTAATTTGGCCTCATTTCATGCCCAGAGTGAATCCGAATTGTGTTAAAGAGAATGAATGTAAGAACAAATAAAGTATTTCAGCTTTGCTTATCCTTTCTCGCGTTCACAGATTTGAAACACCCAGTTAAAAGCAATTTCGCTTACACTGGCTTGGGGGAAGTAATTTGCTAACTACTGCATCACAACAGTTGCGATGGATGAATAATAAACCTCTGCCAACGAAATTGGAGGAGGTATATGTATTCACTCGTGTTTGCCTGCTAAACTGTCTATTTGTCAACCCAATATTCCCAAAAGTTCTCAACGAATTCAATTACATTTTTGGAAGGTCTAGGTCTTGGGTTAAAAAAGGATTGATTAGATTTGGCTGGGGATCTAGGATCTTTTCATTTTTCCATCCTCTCAATATCTCCGAAAGTTCTGAATGAATTTCAATGAAATTTTCTGGAAGGGGAGGCCATGGGGTAAAGAAGAGTTGATTGCATTTGGGGGCTGATCCAGGAATCTCCTTTCGATTTAGGGATTTTTTTTCTTACATTTATATATTCACTCATGTTTGTCCATACAATAGCTCTCAAAGTTCTCAATGAATTTTAATCGCATTTTATGGAAATATGTGCCATGAGCTGAGGAAGAGTTGATTAAATTTTGGGGCAGATCTAGGATTTTTCTGCAGATATCTCCCCTGTATCCTCCCTGGTTTTAACTCATTTTTTTCTACAGACAATTGCATTGGTTGAGGTATGCGCTCTTTGGGGGCTTCTCTAGATTTTATGTGTCTGGCTGTGGTTCTTGAACTTCTCTGTATGATGACACACTGAGAAATACATATTAACTTATGCAGCACACCAACTGTAATAATGGAATGAATTATATGGAAACATTTCAGAAGTCAATAAACGGTAGATAATGGAACGGCACTGAAGTAACTTCTTCGGGGCACAAGCTTGGGCGAAACGTACACAGATTCGAGGATACCCCTTTCAGTTTCACGGTAGTTCAAAGGAAAGCAGAACGATGCATTTTGCATCTGCTTGGCTGCCAAGTCAAAGTTAATGATTAACTGCCTCAAAGCAGTCCCACTCTCTGGTATCAAATTAGAGTTGTCCGTCTCCTTGACCGATTGCCAATCAAGCTTAGGGAGCCCAGATTCCCTTGCTTTATATTCATAAAAATCTGCATCTTTTCCTAGAGCATTAGTGCGAAGTGCACACAAACTATCTCAGCCCAAGTTCGAATTCGTCTCGCTAATTCCATTATCAATACCGTCCCCCCTGCCTCTGTAAAGTAATCAAGCTATTGTTTCTCCGGTGTTCTCAATGGCGATAGACATCAGTTTTGATCCGCCGATTAACTTTATTGTTCATCGATATTGATCTTAATACACAGACTTTTTTACTTCATTCAACCACAAGAGCAGATATAATGAAAGGGATTAAGTTAGCGCCTCATGACGTTTGGACCAGACCAAATGATCCGAGTATCAAACAAGAACTTCATATCATATACTGAGCGGAAAATCGTAAAATTATTCTGTCATGATGTTCAGCCACGAGGAAGGAAGGCAAATAGCAAAAGAGTGCAAAGTGATCGATATATTTGATAGAGATGGGTTCAATAAGTTCTTTTTTTCAACTGCGGGGGTGCTGGTGGCCAACTGGTTAGCAGTACGGAAAGTGGAATCGGCGTGCTGAGTTCAAACTCCGACTGAGACAATATGTGTTCAATATGAACTAATGCCCTCAGGGGAGGCATGAATTTCTCGCTTCTCTTCCCAACTATGGGTGGAATAGCAGATGAAGTGAATTGCACCGCTTCGTGTGCTTGTCGCTTTCACAAATCGCAAGCCTTGAAGAGTTTGGAGTTTAGCCGAGGACAGAATAGCGTGGAGAAAAATACCTCAGGAATGGACTTACCAAACCTAGCGTAAGGGCAATGTTTGATTTTTTTTCTCTTACTTCTGCCAATGAAGTTGAAGAGGTATACGTATTTGGCCGCGTTTTCCTGTTTTTTCGACCGTTCGTATTCACTTGCTATCTCCGGAAGTACCCAGTGAATTCAAATGAAATATCATGGAAGGGTGTGCAATCGGATGAGGAGGGAGTGGTTGAATTTTAAAACAGATTTAGGAATTATTTCGGGGGGGGGTTGTGCATTTATGTATACGTTCACGACTGTCCATCTTTCATCCAACTGATTTAGAGAGCTCATTTCTCTTCCTCTCTATTCCGTGCACGCAATATTTCAATCTCTCCCTTCTCCCAGTTTCTCTTCCAGTTTCCTCAACATCCACACACATATAATTTTATGAGGTCTATCCGGGAAGTATCAAGCTATTTCAATATCTCAGTAACCGGTAGTGCGATCTTGATATTAAGTGACTACTCGGAGGGGACCTTACTACGCTTACATTAGCAAACTTTCTCCCGTGGGGTTATTTAGTCTGGGTTGGGACACCACTGAGTGAGCTTGCATACTGTGTGACTGCCACATTCACAGTGAATAATCCCAATCATTTTCCACGTCTATCGGGTCTTCCAACCTAGTACAGTCCAGATTTGAGTCCCTTCGGCTTCTCAAACAGATTTCAGGCCATGAAAATGAATGCAACGAGGCAGCTGATGGTGTTCCCGAAAGAGGACTGTCTTGTGAAGTGGAAGGGACCCTGGGATAAGGTGCCATTGGTAGGCTACTTTTTGTTACCATTGGATGGCTTGATAATTTCCGTTCCGACTTCATACATAAAATTCCAGTTTCGTTTTGCTTTCTAATCGTTAGTTTCCTTGCAGGCTTATACAGCAAAGGAAGACCTGAGAGCAAACAATACCAATATGGTTGCATTTGTATTGGATCCAATGTCATCTTAGATCTTTAAGAGAAATTAATTCTCCCCAATTTCCTACACCCAGTATACACTTGTGCTTTTTTCAGTTGACGGAAGATCAAATCCAAGCCTTAAATTCATACTTTATTTTCCCACGATGATTTCAGTGTTAAATTTGATCTTTTATTAACCGTAAAACTCTGGTAGCTCATCCGACAGAGCGGTTCCAGTGCATGGGCAAGTTTGAGTCTCACGTTGTGCTTATTCTTTAGATCTTATCCGCGCTGACTATCAATGACCATAGACTAATGATCTGAATAGTTGCGATCAGAAACAAGTGAAATCAAGATGAAAGAAATTCTTGTCAAAAATTGATAATGGTTCACATTGCTTCATCTACGAAAAAATCGAAAACTAAACTTGGAGTCAACAGCAAAATCTGACAGTGTAATAAACGGTCGGATAAAGGGTAGGAACCAAGAAAGACTAGAAAATAAAATGAGGAGGAATTGGACTAGCTTTTGAGGATCTGTTTGAGGAATTTTAGGCCAAGTGCCACGGATGGTCACTTCAGGTAATTCATATGAATTTCCAATACGTGTACTGTTAGCAAAGCATAATTGATTTTACTAGTTTTGGGAAATTTTCCATTTTGTACGTGCGCTAAATAATACCAATTTAAACGGAAGATCATACAAGGGTGGATCAGTAAATCCATAGCCTGGCGAGTAGTTATCAGCCTAATTCTCATCTGAAATCTCCCTTGTTTAAAGTTCAATCAATGAATTGAATGCACTGACAAAGAAGGAGCCACGTATGAAACGTAACCACGCCCGTCGGCTTGGTTTTTCTGTTTTTGTTTTGTTTTTTTTTTTTTTTGTTTTCTCTTTTTAAATTCCATGCTTTCAAATATCCAAAAATAAAAAAAATAAATACGTTAGAAGATATCCAATGTATTACTCATGCGAATTCCCAAGGTTCTAAGCCAAATCGTGTATCGTGTATCGGGTTGCGCTGACACAAAAAAAAAACAGTTAAAAGGGAAGAATACCTTGCTTTATTGCTAGTTGTTTGGCCGGGTTTGTTGTTGCGGTTACGGTGATTCAATTATGTTGGGAAAAAAATGAATATCTGTTGTGTTAAAAAAAATCCTTGTTTGTCAACGCACTTATAGATGGATCTACCTACACCTACCGTACAGTATCATTTCATTTAAAAATTCTTTTTAAACCATTTTTAATATAAAAACAACCATAAATCTAACCTAAACCCTCGGTGGCAGATTAACCATTAGGCTGGATAGGCTTAAGTCCAAGGGCACAGATGGTTTGAGTATACAGAAAATGGTTTAATCGAGTGGGTATTTTAGATGGTATCTTTATTACACACGTAGTATGATATACGTAGTACACAGTACAACGATTCAACGTATGATGTACGTAGTACATAGTACAACGATTCAAGTTATTGAAAGTGACTTGGCGTCACTTTATTTTATTCAACGAACGATGGGACAGGAGGCTCTAGTCAGCAGTAGCCTCGGGGTCCGGATGACAGGTAATCCGTCACAGCCTACCTCTAATTAATGGCCGGCGTTCAGTGCAGTTTCCTCTAAAATTTAAAGAAATGAAACCTGCGGGTATGCTCGAAAAAGAATTCTTAACTTTTTTTAATGAATATTAAAAAATTGCGCCGGGTGTATAAAGGATCCAGAACTTCGTAAAAAAAATGCATAGTTCTATGATTTAAGTAAGTTATACTTCATAATTAGTCTATAATCGTCCGTCGTTGGACATAGACCTTCCCCAGGGTTCTCCACACTTCTCTATCGTGGGCGTCGTGGAACCAATACTTTCTGACTTTGTCTAGATCGTATCTCCATCTTCTATCCTGCCGACCACGGTTGTGTATGAGCTAGAGACAGGCTGTAAAGAGTTTGGTGGAGCTGGTATCATCTTGTCTTACCCCCTTTTTTTTTTTTTTTTTTTTATTTGAAGCTGGAAGAGCTCAGTCTTCGTGTAGCCTGATAAAGAATCTACTGTGACTGTATATACATTACAGTACTCTGGCGTATACAATGTGCACACCTTGTAGAGTGATGGCCTTTAGGACCATAGGAATTTCAACAGAGGCGAAAGCCTTCTTCAATTCAATAAGTACTACAGCGAGTGACATTTTGTATTCTACTGCTTTTCTTTCAGCTGATTTATTGAATGAGGATTAACAATGGTTGAGTTGTTTCTTTTAAAGCCAGTTTGTTCCTGTGGTTGGTTTTCATCTAGTGTTTTTGTGATTCGGTTGGTGATGATTATTGTAAAATGGTTATAGATGCAGTTGAGTAGGCTTATAGGTCGGTGGTTGTTGGGGTCTTTGGGGTTTCCTTTTTTTAAGTAAAAGCATTATAATGGCCGTGTTCCAGTCTTCTGGGGCTTTACTTTGTTTTAGGCATAAGTTGAATAGAATAGCTAGTTTCCAAATGACGATCTTATCAGCTTTTTTGAGTAGATCGATGTTATCGTTATCTGGTCCAGAGGCTTTTTTCTTTTTTTTTTCTTTTTTTTTTTTTCTGTTTGTACGATGGCTTGTTTTACCTCCCACGGTGTTACTTCTGGGAAATCCTCGAACTGATTGCTCGCGTCTTGCGTATGCTGCTCGATGTTTTGTAGTCCATGTCTTGAGGAGTACAGTAGAGCTTTTGGTAGAATCTTATATTTACGGCCTCATAAAACAAGAATAAACATTTTTTTTTTTTTTTCGAGAATCAATATTAATATTATTGCATCAAATTTCGGTTGGTGACTTCTGTCATTAGAGCTAAATTTCAAAGTTAGAAAGTTCAATGATCACGTTGTAGTGTCATGATTATGACACAGACCTCACAAACCATTGAGAGTAAGTTCCAGCACGTTATTTACTAAGGCTCAAATCGGTGAAAGAGGTGTAAAAAAAATAAGGGCTTTTTCATTTGTCCTGACCAAAGCTAAGATCCACACTTTTGAAGTACAGTGTCTAAAGAGAAAAAATAGACCAAGTTGCATTTTCTTTTCCTCGCTGACTAGAGACTCAATTCGTCGTATTGTTTGGGGGTCAAATTCTAACTGCAATCTGATCTTAGAGAAACAGAACTTTTCAACCTTTTCTCCCAGGCGGCAAGTCCTGTGTATCTTTTTTGTTGATATCCAGACAGTGGCGGGCACAGCTAACGAAAACTCTGAACTGATAAACCGGTAACAAAGATAACTGCCAACTTTAGCTTCGGTTCGGTTGTTGATTGAGGTGAGTATAAATAAGCAAACGAACGAATGAAATTTAAACTTAGCTTGCGTTCAACGTATAGTTTACTCGAAGATCTGTGCCTACAGCATATCAGAATTTCAGCTTGCTGGGTTTGTTTTAAGGTTCCTAGAGCAAAAAAAAAAAAAAACGAATCTAATCTGAAATTATATAAATAAAGTTAGTGGTTATCCTGACATCCGCTATACTCGAAAAGGGGCAAATGCTCTCAAAAGTTTGGATTATCAAACTCAAATGTTTAAATTATTGAATCCTGTGTAGTTTATTGCATGGGTTTTTTTCGTTAGTCCCCACCAAAAGCTAGTGTGCATAATTTTAAAGTAATCATCATCATCATCAGTCTTTCAACGTCCGTCGTTGGACATAGACCTTCCCCAGGATTCGCCACACTTCTCTATCGTGTACTACAGTATTTTCTGAATTTGTCTAGCTCGTTTCTCCATTTAATATTCTGCCAGCCTCTGTTGCGCGTGTGATCTCGGGATCCATGTCGTGAGTCATAATGTCCATCGGTTGTCCAACATTCTTGCAACATGGCCAGCCCACAGCCATTTGAGATTTTCATTGGATTCTATGATATCCCTGACTCTTGTCTTTCCCGGCTGTACTGTGCTGTCTTGTGGTCTCTCTACGTGAGGCCCAGCACAATTCTTTCATGTACTCGTTGCATGGTTCATCTTAAAAAAAATGAGGATCAAGTTACATTTTCTTCTTACGCATAAAAGTATGAGTATTTATGTGTTGTGATTGTCGATATTTAGAGATGGTTAACCATTTTTTTCAAACCAGCAAGTATTTGTGACCTGCCACAGACTTTGAGCTTTAGCGAAAGTTGGTAAGTGGCCCTTGAGCCCCTCGTCCTCACTTAATACGCTCTTCCGTTTGTTCTTAGAAGAATCTATTTATACTGGTGCCACACACATCATATAGATTCCCATGTGTGTGTCTAAGGGAGTTACAAAAAACGTATTCATGCATATACACTCGTGTATATATTGGTAGATATGTGTATCATGTGTGTGTATAAGTGGCGTATGGTGGTTATTGCCACATGTTATGCTATCATGCTAAGCTTACTACTGCTCCCTCAATGAGATCCCCCTACCGGGGCCCCCAAATCCTCAAGAATCTCTAGATCATATGCAATTTTTAATCTGTGCTATCTATGAATAGTTTGAAAATTCTGTTTATTTTTTAGTTATACTAAGTATTACTAAAAAAATATACTTCAAGCTATTCATACATAGTTCAGATTACCAATAAAAGTCTGTTTATTTAGGAACATTCATTTCTTTATTTTTTAGTAATACTTAAAATGCCTGAAAACAATAAACATTGACGACCACATCCTGCAAGGTAAAGTCTTCAATAAAAAGCCCGCTGCTCAAAACGCCTTCGGAGAATTCATTGATTCCAGAACCCCAGAATAAACTGACTTGTTGCTAGTTAACAAAAGCGTGTAGATTCTGAAGGTTGTAATTTTGATTGATAACTTCTATTCTAAGCTGGGATATACTGTTTTAAATCTAACGGCGAAAACTGCGATTATATTTGCACCAACCTAATATATAAAGACCCAGACAGACAGGACACAGTAAATAGTACATTCCGCTTATGCAAAGATAGCGATGAGGCCATCAATCATATTTTCGGTGAATGAAGCGAATTGAGCCAGAGGGAGAACAAAAAAAGACATAATTTGTTAGGAAATGCGATCTGTTGGGAATTGTACAAGATTTGACCATGCAAAACAATTGTGTACGTACAAACCAGAATATGTCCTTGAAGATTTTTAAAAGATCTACGGGACGTTGAAATTTAAACGGATCACCCAACTCAGGACCAAAAAAATATCCAATAATCAGTCCTGTGCAAAGCAGATAATAGGCCCAGCCGCTCATTAAGTATCCTTATAATCAGTTCTAAATACATATGATTTATGTACGTGTATATGTTTGGTTCATGATGTAGTTACAAGTAACAGATGAGATTGAATACACAAGTGTGAATAAAACGCCAAAAACACTAAACGACGAAGCTAATAATGAAATGATTAAATTAATTAATTGTATTTTCTATGAAGTAGCACTGAAACTACTCAGTGATTGTAACTCAAATGGCAATGGGCTGGTCATATTGCAAGAATGAAAGACAACCGACGGACATCACAACTCACAACATGGATCCCCAGAGACCACATGCGAAACTGAGGCCGACAAAAACAAGACAGAGATGAACAAGGCCAATTCACAAAATGCTGGCTCTGCGACGCCCATGATAGAGAAATGTGGCGGATCCTTGGGAAGGTCCATGTCCAACGACGGTCGTTAAATGACTGGATGATGATGATGATGATGTGACAAGTTTCCAGAAATTTAATAAAGAGGTACATAAACACGTGTAAAAATATTAAAATTGGAATATGAATTCGTTTCAGTTATCTATATTTATCTATATTTTATCCGTAATAATATTTTATGACTCTCCTTTAAAACATCAATAATTTTTGTTATCTGTACAATATCAATATTCTTAACCAACAGGTTTCTCTCTTGCCTCTCGCAGGGAAAAAAAGCCCCTTCAAATTTACATAACCATGCCAACTGGCTAACCTCGCCCAACTGTTCTGGCCAACTAGTCATCGTAGACAACAAGAAGAAAATCTACCACATCGTAAATGTTGAAAAGTTGAGTGAAAAGCTGGAATAATATCTAGACCTTGTCTGGGAATTGGAAACCTTGTGGAACTCAAAGGTGACAATTGTACTCATCATTTTTGGATACATGATTAAGAATCGAAATCATTCAGACGACAGCATTATCGAAATCAGCTAGAATACTGAGGAGAGTTCAGAAACTTTGAGGGAACTTGCTGTCACTTGAACTCCTAATGAAAGTCACCATTTACCACTGGTGTGATAACTCAATAAGCACAATTACTACTAATGAATAAATGTTATAATCAAGTTAAGAATCATTTGATGTTTATGTTTGAATAACGCTTTATTTTAAAATGCCTTACAAAATTAGATGTGGATGAATTGGATATATCTTTCAGTCAAAGAAAATGATTACACAATTACAAGATATATATATATATATATATATATATATATATATATATATATATATATATATATATATCGTGGTACTGGATTTTGGATTGTCTATAGCCACACTGAAGAGTTGTAATACAACGAAACAGCTATCTGTGTATGACACAATTATTAATCATTATGATTAATGCTCCCTTCTTTAGACTTGAGCCCTATTAAGTTTGGGACCCGTCTATTACTGTTAAATGCAATGCTCTACCAACTCTGGAATAGAGCGTTTTGGTAGAAGGGGAATTATCCGTAAGTAAATATACATTGCTTAGTTCGGTCCTATGACTGTTCAGTTCCACGTAGGGCAGGGGTAAAATGTCTACCTCTGAGTCTGAAGCCAAGGCACCGATCCCATCTCGTGGTACTGGATGTTGGATAGTCTATAGCCACACTGAAGAGTTGTAATACAACGAAACAACTGTCTGGATGACACAATTATTATTTTATATAAAGTAGAAATTAGATTCGCTACGCAAACACGTTTTGCGAATCTTTCTACTATATTTCCAGTGCTATTCTAAATCAACTTGACTCTTGGAGTTTTAAGGTGAATGTATCGAGCACTCCGCGAAGTAAATCCATCATGTATCGGACATTGCTTTATATGATATATCATGATATATATATATATATATATATATATATATATATATATATATATATATATATATATATTGTGAAAAGAACAATCTGGAAATCGAGCGAAAATACGTACGTATATCTATCATATATTCATATTCATGGTGATAATGGCTTCGTCAGGCCGAGCATGGTTACCATGATGGCCGAGGAAAACAGGACAGGGAATGGAGATTCCTATCTATGTGGTGGTATGGGAAGACAAAGTCGTGTCACAGTTGAGAGGGGGGAAACATTTTGGGGTAGTGTATATGTGAGTGCCTGTGTTGGAGGATACTCGAGTTGACCTTCCCATACCACCACGTAGATAAGAATCTCCATTCCCTGCTCTCTGTTTCTCTAGACCATCGTTGTAACCATTTTCAGTCGGATGGAGCCACCCGGTGAAATCTCCACAAATATGAATGAATAAAAGGTATTCTTATTAACGCTCGGTTTCCAGATTATTTTTTATTCAACCAAAATGTCGGATACGAAACATCCCTTCGCGCGCGCGCGCACGCATGCACGCACGCACGCATATATATATATATATATATATATATATATATATATATATATATATATATATAAATTGAGTCATCCCCAGACATCTATTTCGTTATATTACAACTGTTCAATGTGGCTATAGACAATCCATTATGCATATATATTTGGCTGTTACGCGTTTGGTTATAATATCTAGCCTTTTTTCTTTAAATTCTCTTACTTTGAGACCTGATAGTTCGCTACTTCAAGGCTATCAATCGTCTAAATTTACATCTGAGGTTCCATTAAAAAGTGACTGAACTCGTTCAAGTGGAAGAGTCCACTGTTTCAAATGGTGGGTTGGAGATGTGTTGATATCCAAAATATAAATTTTATCTCACTCTTATAATATATTAAGGACTGAGAAACAAACAGAAAAAATCACTGTTCATAATATAGATTTATTATGTGTTTACTGAAATATACTTAAGAATGACTTCACTCTTTTTGTTCTGGTGTGAATTCGATTTAGGCCTGTTGTATATATTTAGGCGGATAAGTCGACCCCAACCCAACAAATAAAGCAGTATCATACCCGTCAAGTTTAGAGGGTCTCTTACTACGGGAAGGCCTATGTCCAACAAGAGACTATAAAAAAAGGCTGATAAAAATGAATAATAGACCAATACTACCCGTGGAGTAAAACAATTTATGCTTTAAAGGTCGTTTTATACGGTAAGGGCATGTGCATTGATGGAAGGTGCAGATGGCCGGTAACGGGATGGAAGATAGGAACAGCGAGCCATGACTCCGGCTGAGACAGTTTTAGTTTGCCTAGCATCTATGCCCTTGGGAAAAGTATGTATCCATCTCTCCCCTGACCTCGAATACGTCTTACACAAGCTTGGTTCTGTAAGGCTCATCACCCACCTTATGTTTTACCCATACTTGGGGAAGGCCTATGATCAACAACGGACTTTTAATAAAGGCCATCAAAAAATCCGTTGAGACGAAGACGTGCACATGAAGATGTCGGTGATTATGACCTTTAGAAGAATTTTATCTACAAACTGAATCTGTTATAGTTTTAAACGAACAGCTCTGTCTAGCCCTTTAGTTTCAGGGTTCTTCAAGCTTCTTCGATCGCGACTCAGTTTGATTTTATGAAATAACCTTACGAGCCACTTAAATATATTGAACAATCCGTTTTTTTTTCACAGGACTAGGAGATAAACATATAACGACTAAAAGAAAGTCCACGTTACAATTTTTTTAAATCAAAATACAACTGAACTCGTATTTGTTTCAAAGGTGTAGACGTGTTTAACGTACTCATAGTTCAATGAACGCATGAATCGTCTCACGTACAACCCTCTCCCTTTCCCTCTCATTAAACCACTGTTGGTTTTTTTTCCAACCTTACCAAGGCTGCTATTACAATTATGATTTAATAAGTTTAACAAATGAATAATAGATTTCAAACGCAACAATTAGATTATTAAATATATTCATATTTCAAGTCTCACTAGCACCGGTATTTTCTCACAATCTTTATTGATTCATTTATACATTGTCAACGGGACTTCGCTAACCAGTAATGAGCATGGGCCCGTACTTTGAAGAACCCTGCTTTAGTCGACGACGGGAAGTCAACTGCTACTTAGTACAAATATTCAATGCCTCATGTTTTCTTAATCCCACTCAGTTACTAAGTGGTACCATCATATTGCCAACAACCCCCTCCCCCAGCTATACCCATGGTGTCATAAAAAAAGGACTCTTGAACTTATTCATTTAGATCAAACTGCGAAGAAAGCCACGTGTTAAATTGATCAGATAAGATTTTTAGGAATACACAATATTTGAAGTGGAGAGATCCTGATGATGAACGGAGACCTTTCTCAGCCGGGGTTATGCGGAACGCTCGTATTCTGCTAGGGGGTTCTCAAGGGTTCCACGAAAACTTTCTTTGACAAGCTGGTAGACACTCTGTTGGACAGGCTGGCCCATCTGACAAGCAAAGTTGGCTAAAAACACACTTTTTTTTTCCTGTTCCAATATCCACCGACCATTCATGCCGTACTAAGCTAAGTTCAGTAAATAACATTATTAAAACGGAGCTTCGTTGATCTCAGGAGTCTCCAGATTACCTCCTCTCGTTTTTTTTTTTCTTTCTTCATGGTGGTCGGCCTTATCAGCTAATCTACGCTAGACTTCATTATTGGAACGACATGCGAAGAACAGAGAGGAATAGTTTTTGTTTTAAACTTAAAGAAAAAAACAGGCGTAGCTAATCACTCAATAGAAACCGTCATGTGACCAATCTTTTGACAACATGCCGTGTTGGGGGTGATCGATCGAAAAATTGGAAAAAGGGGTGATCAATGAATTTACTTCTTTCGCCTTTTGTTGAAGTTATCTCTGAAAAAAGAATTAACATAAAAAAGCATGAATGCTGCCAGACACAAAGAAGCAATTTAACATGGACTTACATTTCAAATTGAACCCCTCCACTAAAAACATATTTGAGGATAGGGCTATTTTCGAAAAAAGGAAAAAGGGTATTTTTCTAGACATAATAAGGAATGGATATTTAAATGTTCAGCCCTCTTGCTCCATTGGTGAGACACATTCATACATTTCAGCCAGCCTGACTCAATTGACAATTGAAGTTTATGTTGACAATTGTGGTAGCAGTTTTCGATGGATAAACATGCCGAAAGGTTGATTGGAATAAATAAACACGTTGAAAATCACAAAAGAGAAAGAAAAACATTGAATATTATTCGGATTTTTTAAAAATCTCAGAACTACAAAACGTCGTTTGATTCTGAACCCTTCCTCTTGATATTAAAGTCAGTTTAATTTGGCACACTTCAAATGGGAGAAACATGTTAGGAAGATTGTGTTGCGTCTATCTTTTAAGTGGGAGTTGAACATCCCTAACTTGCAAATTCTAGTTTATCAAAAGGTAATGCACCACTCTTATCTTCCATTTAACATGTCAAGGATTTTAAAACTGAAATCAATATCTTTTTGAAAGAAAAATATAGGAAAAGTCCGAAGGAAACGAGAATCTACTCATTTCAGAGATATCTTTGAATTATGCTATTCGGGATGACCTAAAGCAAAAAAAGCAATAACCATTAACGTTTTTTTGTGGGAGGGGGGTTAATTCTAAGATACCCTCATCATTTTTGGATCTGGGATATGTTAGGCTGAGTTGTTGGAGGATGGGATGGTGGGCAGAGAGAAAAAAAGGGGTGGGCAGAGAGAGAGACTCTGGGAGAAATTCAGAGAGAGAGAGAGAATAAAAACTTTGAGAGACAGACTCATATAACGACTTGCAGCAAAACAGTCTGAAAGTTATTTCTACTTTTTGCCCTTTTTTTTTTTTTTTCGTAAAAGCAAAACGGTGACACGAAGCAAACTTTCGATAAGTAAGTGATACCTTTTGCCGACTTAAATCCTTATATCATATTCATGCATCTCATGTTCAAGCAAATAGTGATTCTTCCCAGAATTTGAACCTTGTTCCATTTCCAATTCACTCTCCTTCCACATTCTAGCCAAATTCCCGAAGGAGCGAGACTCGCGCTAAGAATTCCCCATCAGAAGAAGAACGTAACAATTTTGCTCTCTTTGAAACATTTCTGGGGCTCCCGTATATGAAGAATTACTGAAATAACAATGTCGTTAATTCCAGCACTTGTTATTGGTATCCATAGTCCGCTGCCACTTTTCCAGGAAGGAGGGTGGGGGCTAAGGAATTTATTTTCGGTGGGAGGGGATCAAGGTTATTTTTTTCAGAGGGTCGAAAAGATATATTCAGAATATACCTTAGCAGCAGCTTTTCTCATCGTAGAATACTAGCTAAAATAATTGAGGTTCGAGCTATCAAAGCCCACAGGTGAGTAGGCCTGACCCAAAGAAGAGGAGCACCGTCCCTTGAGGACACCCGTGCTGGTATCTTGGTTCCGTCACTGTTTATCATATGGGTTGAATGAGGATGGCCAAACGGTTAGCAGCACGGAAAATGGGGTCGGCGAACCGAGTTCCAACCCCGGCTGAGACAGTCCGCTTGCATTTTGTATTTAAGTCTTTGGAAAAGGCATGAAGGTCTCTTTTTTTTTCTCCTCGTTAACCCCCTGACATGGGTAAATAGCAGGGCAGACTGGGGCCGTCAGCCTTGGTTGGTGACTAGTCTAGAAGACGGACAACTCTGAATTCGAACGTGGAAAGTCCAAACCTTCATTCAGCATCGTGGGAGGTTGGCAACCGACAGGTTAGGGAACGTGTTCTTGAAATGTACGACAATCCGGAAGTGGATTATGAGAAAGAAAAACTTTAAATAAATAAATAAATAGAAAGAGGAGGATAAAGAACAGGTAGATGAACTGAATGGGGCAATTACTACGCCCTGCCCTACCCGTAAAAGTGGAAGATTGGATTTTTTTTCTCTTTCTTTATTGAAGGAAAGAATCATCTTCGGAATAACAGAATACTTCGACCTCTATTAGTACGAGGTAATCAATAAAGTGATGTGGATATAGTCAGAGGGAACATAAGCATTAGGGAAAAGAAACTTGGTTTAGTCTTATGTTACTTCTGTGGCCATGGCGGTACAGGCAGTAGTGTATAACGTAACAAGCTCCCGTGGCATGGATTACGGCTTCATGTCTAGCTTAAAGTTACTTCCTAGTTCCGAAACTAGTGCAGTTATAATTTGAAAACCAAAACGGCTAAAATCAGTTGAATAATGAACATATTTCATCTCTAAACATCAGACAATTGCTATGAAAACACTATTACGAATAATGAGTGGGATAACGAAAATTCTCAATCCAAGGACTTCATACAATTGTCTCAAAGATACGTCCGAATAATGTGTTTAATAATGAAAAGACTTAATCACAGAACTTAATACAACAGATATGAAGATACTAGTCTGAATATAGCACGTCATACTGAGAAGACGTAATATCAGTTATACAGACACTCGCCCTAATAATGGGTGGGATATCTGAGAACTTCATACAACAATTCTGAAGATAATAGTTTGAATAATGTGTAGGATAATAAAGACATTATCCCAGAACTTCAGATAACTTGTCTGGCTCGCAACTATCATCTTAACCCTAATCACAGTAAATGCAAACATAAATTGTACCTGCGATGAACGGGTGAGCAGTCGCTGAATATTTAAAAAGACAGAGCCAGACACTTGGATATATCGCGGCAAAGAGTAACTTAAGGTAATAAAAATGGAGAAAGCGGATAAGAAAAAAAAGAAGGAAGGAAAAGTAAGTAATTAAGTGATAACACCAGTAAGTAATGGATTGTTTCTCGCCTCATCCACCCCGCGTTCCTCAACAGCCATGACTTCCATCAATTCTTGCTCAGTTCGACTCCACCATCTTCTTTCTCGTCGCCTTGACTGTGGAGCAAAACACGTCAAGAAATGAAAACATGAACACAAAACAGAACAAAAAAAACACAACATCCGACCCTCAAGAGAGAACAGAGACGAGAGAAACAATTTAAAAATGTATTCATTTCTCTTGACTCTACAATATCTATCTATCTATCTGACCATCTATGTCTGTCGGTCTTTACATCAGTCAGTTTACATCTATCTCTCCAGGTCCGTTTATAGTAATCGATCTATCTCAGTCTGTGCGTATCCGTCTCTGTCTGTCTATATCTATCCCTCTACCTTTCCCAGTCTGTTCGTATCTACCTATCTATTTCACTGTTCGTATCTTTCTGTCTCTATCAATCATGACTGAGAAGCAAAATAACGTCCTGAAACAAAACAAAAACAAAAACAATAATCTATCCCCCATTACCACCCACATACACACACCCAACCATAGGAAGAAAAAGAAAAACCCGAAGCGGCGAGAAAGGCAATTTAAAAGTGTATTCATTCCTCTTGACTTGGTGGCTCGGACCCCGCGGCACCTGTGGCTCGGTTTGTCTGTCACACTTCCAAAGTTAACAAAAGTATGGCTGACATCCGATACGAACACTATTCGGCTGCTGTTGTTGATGATGCTCTTGCTGCTATCAGGGCGAACTGGCCCACTCCCCACCCCAACTCTATCCTACGAAACTTTTTTCGTCGACACCTTATTACCAAACACAACACTAACACACAAGTTCAATTATCTCAAGTCTACCAACATCTATCTATCTTAGTCTGTTCATATCTATCCATTTATCTATCTATTTATCTATCTCAGTCTGTTCGTATCTATTTATCTATCTCAGTCTGTTCGTATCTATTTATCTATCTCAGTCTGTTCGTATCTATCTATCTATCTCAGTCTGTTCGTATCTATCTATCTATCTCAGTCTGTTCGTATCTATCTATCTATCTATCTCAGTCTGTTCGTATCTATCTATCTATCTATCTCAGTCTGTTCGTATCTATCTATCTATCTATCTATCTCAATCTGTTCGTATCTATCTATCTATCTATCTATCTCAATCTGTTCGTATCTATCTATCTATCTATCTATCTCAGTCTGTTCGTATCTATCTATCTATCTATCTATCTATCTCAGTCTGTTCGTATCTATCTATCTATCTATCTATCTCAGTCTCTTTGTATCTATCTATGTATCAATTGGAAAACATCAAAAATATAACTTTAAAAAACATCTAGATTGTGGAAAATCTCGATGTTATCAGTAAACCATTCTATATAAGACATCCCCACCCTGGTCCAAAAAGCTTTTCTTTCTGAACGTAAAATTCTATTTTAGAAAGGTTCTTGTGAAGTACTGATGCCAAATTTCTAGTCTGTTCACAAAACGGTATGGCCAAGAGCGCTGAAACGGACAAACATACACATGCACGTATGCTATGGTAGCCACGGTAGTTCAGCTGTTGAAACATCTAACTTCGAAGTGGTAATGAAGGAGTGTATCCCAAGTCGACGCACTGTGAAATGATGAATGAGACAAACATTTCAGTGGTCAATGAACAAAACTTTTTTCATCAGTTTTCTGGTGTACGTACTTGTCATCCCCTATTTCTTTTCATTTTTCGCTGAAAAAAGTTGAAATATTACAAAATGTAGCGATAAAACCTCTAGATCGGCAATTCTATTGCGGAAGTGGGACAGACATAATGCCCGTACCAGACACGTTCAGATCGCGAAATATATGTTTGAGTGTTTCGAAAAAATTATTTGGCACACTTGAAAGATAGTAGCGGCACACTAACTTGACCTGGCACACAGTTTGAGAAGCCCTGGCGTATTCGAATCTATGCTTCTTGCTACATTCAACTTTTCTGTCTCTCTTCTTTCTTCCTCAGCTGACGTAGATCTTTGACATATTCGCCGTTCTGACGTCCACCTTCATTTCGAAGCTTGTCACTAATTAACAATGCTTTTGTGCCAATAATAGCAAAAAGATTTTCTTCAACGAAATCTCTTCTCTCTCGTTTTCACAAAAAAAAATTCTTTCGTTCATTTTCTTACTTTGATTTATATTTTTTTACTGTCCCTTCCTTTGTTTTGAATGTTTTTTCTTGCCTTGTTTATTTTTTTGGCGGGGGGGGGGGTTGACAATCTCCATGAATTTCCGTTCTTTTTCTTTGTTTTGTTTTTTGGCTTATTTTCCTTCTACTTAGCTCGTTTTTATTGTTGTTTCAACACATTATCTACCAGAACAGACTTATCGAAACATTGTGAAATAACACGTTCACACACACACACACACACACATATATATATATATATATATATATATATATATATATATATATAAACAGGTTGAGTTGAAAAAAATAGTATATTAGTAAAAATTCATTCAAAAAAATATCAAACAACAACTTTCCCTCTTTAGGTTTTGCTTGTAACCAGTAGGGCATTGCTATTGAAGTCTGTTTTACGTGATGTGTTCGGGAAGTATCCATTCATTTTGAATATTTTAGCTGGTTGCACAGCCTTGACGTAACTTGGCAACCTAACACTTTGGACCTTACTATGCATGCATAAACGGACACTCCCCCGTGGGTTTACGCAGTCGGCAGTGAGGCGCCAGTGAATGTTGCGTAGCATATTTTAGCAAATCATCTCATCGCCAAAGTCTGTTACGCCCCCTACACACACACACACACGCACGCACACACACATGTATGCACATGTCCAGATCCTCGTGACTTCTTTTTTTCCCGGTGAGAAAGAGGGAGATTTTAGACCGTGGAAGAGATTAAGGAGGGCTCGACTGATAGTGATCTAGAATGGGAACTTTACGGACTGATTGGAAGGGATGCTGGGACACGGTTGTGAGGTCCCAAAAGGAGTACTTTGAAGAGGACTAAAGCGTCATTGCCCGACTATATTTTCCTTATTAAATGGCTGGATGCTTTCTGGACAGACAGCGTAATTGACTTTTCGTTTCATTTTGCTTGAAGTTCTTTTTCCTTGACATAATTATTTCTTACCAAATTATTTCAACACCCAAAATCTCCTTTACAAAGAGAAATGATAGTTTATGACAACGAAGAAATTTGCCACTTTACTTTCCTTAAAAAACGGGTGGGTGAAGAGATTGTTTCCCTCTACTCGAAAAACATTTCTTATTTATTTGAAATTAAGATATTTTGAAAGAATAGACAGGCAGATCCGACCAAACTGCGACAGGCAGATCCGACCAAACTGCGACAGGCAGATCCGACCAAACTGCGACAGGCAGATCCGACCAGATTGCGTCAGACAGATCCGACCAGATTGCGTCAGACAGATCCGACCAGATTGCGTCAGACAGATCCGACCAGATTGCGACAAACAGATCCGACCAGATTGCGTCAGACAGATCCGACCAAACTGCGACAGACAGACAGATAGGATCTGTCTGTCTGTCTATCTATCTGTCTATCTATCTGTCTGTCTGTCTGTCTATCTATGTGAAGATATCTAAAAAGTTTTGCATAAATTTGCACAAGCTCACAATGATCAACTTCACCAGAAATGCAATAGTCTGCAAGACTAGTTTTCACACTATAGCTCTCCTTGGATACTAAGCTTAGCTTAGTCTGGCGCAAAATCACGTTAATGAGGTGTCCAGTAAAAGAAAAATTCCCCAGAAATGTCGTGCCCTGGGGAAACAATCTTGTAAATCAGCTGGCGTCCATCCAAGTCTGAATATACGTAACAATCAATTGACCTTTGTCCAATGTTTCTTCTGATTTTTAGTTGTACGTGCGTGTAACGCAAGCGAACCAACAGCAATCAGGACCCAAGGTAAATTGGTTTGTTACGGTATCAGCTAATTCAAAATAGTCACTCTTGTGATTCTAACTTTATTCGACGTTGCTTAACTTGTCAGAATCTTTATCGGAACCAAACTATAAATCAGAAACGACCACAATCTGAAAAAGGAGAGAGATTGTCATTGTTTAATATAACTCGGAATAGAATAGATTAAGATGTCGCTAGTTTGATGTCAGAGTGGTTCCGCTTTCACTTGACCATTTTATGAGAAAAGGTCTAGTTAGTCACTCAATAGAAACTGTTTTGTGACCAGCGTCTTTTGGCAGCATGTCATGTTTGGGGTGAATAATTTAAGAATTGGAAAAGAGTTTGACCAATGATTAGGTTATTTCTCTCGCCTTTTGTTGGATCATTATAAAGCCCAAGTGTTGAAAAAAAACAAGGGTGAACACTAATGGATACAAACCAAAGGACCAATTTAGCATAAATGTACATTATAAATTGCCTCTAACCAAAGACTTGGAGGAGTAAAAACACGTTTCTTCTAGACATGATAATGAGTAATTGTTCAGCATTTTAGCCTTCTAGATCGATTGGTGTGGCCTGTGCCTGCGTCACGTACATAGATAGCAAGCTAGCCAGCCAGTCAAACCCACTTGAAAACCAAAGAGACTTGTGTTGATGTTGACAGTTTTGGTTGACGGTTTCTAATTCAATCATATATCGATATAAGATTTTCTTTCATTATTCATTTGTAAAGATTTGATATTGTCGTCTTCAAGTCTATTGTCACGGACTGAGAAACAAACAGAAAAATCCATGCAATACATTATAGAAATAGATCACCTCACATCTTCTTTCCATTTGGGGATATGCGTGCATATTCACACTTCTTGAGGGGCAAGAGGTAAAGTGAGAAGCTTGTGTTATACCGAGTGGGGGAAGGCATGTCTGCCTTATGAAATCAGCGTTCTAAATCTTTTTTATTTTTTAACTAGGCCCTTGGGAAATGCACAACTACCCCCAGCACCTAGCAATCCCCGTCTTCGCTACTAATATCACTTGTACGAAATTCGTCATAAACTTAATATTTTTAAACTTTCCAAAGTATTAGGATGCTTTTAGACCAATGTTACTCAAAGTGTGATACGCGACTTGTTTCCACAAATTACTTTTTAAAGTATCTGTTACTAGATGGCGTTCTTGGTCACACTTGGGGATTAATTTGCAATAAAGACACTACATAAAGTATACCTTTGAGAGATTATGTCTCAGACGAGTGTCATTAAACCATTAGCTGCAACAAGGAACAGCTCTGTGGACGTGTTCTAGATGTGGGTGTAACTTAGGTTGTACAAAGTGGCGCAATATGAGAAGAACGGTTCGTTTTCTTTGTAGACAATGGACCCCTCCTCTTGAAGTTATGAAGGGAAAGACGTCCGTAACTTTTACTTGAAGTATCCATTCTGTGACTGATGGAAATTTCCGTTATGGAATTGCAATGTCTGAAATTTTGAGACAAAATAGAAATACAATAAATATCCATTCTTAATTGCTTCGTGGCATTGTCTTAAAATTGAACGAAGATTATATGAAGTGATTAGAGAGAAGCAGATGCAGATGCATACTTCACATAAGAAACATCCATAAATTTATGATAGTTTTTTTCATCTACTTGGCTCGTTATTTGTTACTTTATTACTTACTAGAATATACCCGTCCGAAATGACGGGATTATTTATGTATTCGTCGACACCGAGGAGCCTAAAGCTATTTTATGAGGTAATTTTTTTTTTTTTCATAATTCAAGTATCTTAATTTCACGTTGTTTTTGGGGTTTTTTTCTAAGTCTCCACTCATCTCAAGCTGTTTCAATGTGTGATCAGACACGAAGCCTTAAGAGTTTCTATGACGTAATTTTTACCGTTAGGTCATAATTGGAAGGCAAAAAACAACCAATGAGATCATTCTATTTGAGCCCCATAAATAAACACAGAAAATTTGCATAAAAGCTCATTATATGTTTAAATTAACGTACGTTTTAATATTTTTCCGGTGTTAGCTTATTTTCTATTTGTTAATTTTACTGTTTTGCATAACTTGTTAATAAAAATAAATCTAATCTTTTCAAAAATGCTTTACTGTGAATATATTCATTAAATTTTCCCGATAAAGATTAACCCGTTAACTACCAATGGCTGGGATTTTTATCATTGCAGTTCTATAGTTGACTAAAAAACGTTTAGATTATGGTTGATGGCAATTCAGTTCTGCGAGCAGTGTTACCAACTCCAAAGATATTTTCGCTCTGTTTTGACAGCCAAAAAGCGGTAGAATAAAACATTGCCAAAAATTGCCAAAACATAGCAAAAAAAAATGAGAATTTGGTCAAAAATGGCCAAAATGAACTAAATATTTAAGCTCAACTGTGCTGATTTAGCGGGGTTCTTTGTTGTTTTTTTCGCACAGCCAAAACAAGAAATGTGCTAAATTTAGCGCAAAAAGCGGTGATTTGGCAACATTGAGAGTCAGGTTTTTTGTTTGTTTTTTTTATCTTACAATGGTCAAGGGCTCTTCATTTTACAATGGAAAAATGATTAATCCTCTTCACCACCTTCTGCAGTTATTAGTTTAACATTACTACGAATGTTCAATTAATATTTTACTGATCGTGTACAAGAAGAAATAATTTGGCACAGATATGCGGTCGGTCCTTGACACATTGAGGAAAAACCTTTCCGGTCCGCGAGATCAGACAGTTTGAGAAACGCTGTTTTAGAGATAGTTTTTGATTTGTTTTTGCCTTCAAGTATTTCTCGTTTGGCCACGCCCTTCACCAACCATTTCCCCAACACCTGTCTCGTCTGCTTGGATCACCCTGCATTCGGACGATCCCTCCCACCCCATTCTCGGACCACCCTCTTCTTGGTCCACCTTCCCACCTGTCCTTATCATTTCATATTGCCCCATCCTTCTTTTGCTTTCTCTTTCATCTATGAGTAATATATATATATATATATATATATATATATATATATATATATATATATATATATATATATATATATATATACGAATTATGAATTGCGTTATATTACATGGAAACTTATTCGAAATGATCTCTCGTCATTATCATATACCACTTCATTTAGACAACGTGAATAGATCGGTGGCAGGTTCGATTCCTGCAGCAGACCTATTTTTTTTAATTGTTTATTCTATCAATATGTCTACATTGAGTGATGTATTGTCCGTGTAATGACGGGAGATCATTTTTTATAAGTTTTTATATAATATAACGTAATATGATCATTTCTTGATATATATTTATATAAAGAGAGAGAGCACTTTATGAAATAAACCCATCATTCATCGGATATTGTATCATATTGTATTCCTGACCTATAGTGTGTGTATATATATATATATATATATATATATATATATGGTTATATATATGTATATGGTTATATATATGTGGTTATATATATGTATAGTTGTATAAATATATTATTACTTGTTGGAAAAATCCCGGATATGTTTGAATTTCTTTCATATGACTTTTTTTAGAAAAACCTATACTGAACTCGTTCCAGTGGAAGATTCCATTGTTTCGAATAGTTTATAGGTGGAAATATCAGCAAAATTGTTACCTTCCAATGCTAAGCATAGAGAAACAGAAAAACGCGCTGTCTGTTATATAACTAGACTTGTTATTACCGGTGAGAAATTCATGAATATATCAATTTCTATGAGATGACTTTTCAATTAATTCTATCCAAGCTTTTATTGAAAAGTGACTGAACCCGTTCTAGGATATCTATTTGAAATTCACATCTGCTTCGTTTTCGTCTCCAAGAATTTCTTGTTTGACCGCGCCCTCTACCGATCATTTCCCCAACACCTGTCTCGTCTGGATGGACCACCCTCTTCCCGCAGCCCTCTCTCAACTCGGACCACCCTCCTCAGGGTCTCCTCGCCCGCGTCTCGACCCTACGTCTCTCTCGCCTCCCTCCCTCCCTTATCATTCCATATTGCCCCATTCTTAATGTTTTATCTCTCTTTCATCTCCGAGCAACATTAAGACTTTTTCCACTCTTCATTTTCAGTCCACTTAAATTCCCACACCCATAGCAAAAAAAAGTTCGTTAGTAAATCCACTCAGAAGAATGTCTTGTTTATTTAACTTTTACTTACCTTTTTCCAGTTTTGTTTGTTAACAGATTTTCATTTGTTCGTTTGTTATATTTCATTTTCTCTTCATCCTTTTTGTTTTGTTTTCGTTTCGTTTTTTTTACACTCACTTTGGAACACACACATACACATACATACATATGTATATATATATATATGTATATATATATGTATATATATATATATATATACACATTCACAGTAAATTATACGCACGTACACATGCCTACATCCATACATATACATGGTCACTCGCTTACACTTACATATACAATCATACACATACACTCGTGCATATATACCGACACACTTATACGAAGGTAGACATACGCACATTCACTTAGACACACACGCATCTCGCTAACGCATGCATTCATAATTTCTTATGCACACATACCAAAACTCACGGAGAAGGGTGCCCAGGGTAGCACATACATACTCATGCACATATTCACACATTCATACACGTGTACTCTATCCAACATCCATCCACGCACATGGTCATTCACATTTACATATACATGTGTACACGCTCTATATACACATGCGCATCTACACTCACATTTACATGCACATATTTATACGCATATTCACATATACATACTCGTACATGCACACTTTCGCTCACATACACTCACACATATATACACACCTGCACTTATAGAGGAAGGTGCACAGTGAATTTGACACACACACACATACGAGTCTACATTTCATACGAACCATATTCAATAAAACTCTTATAAACACTCAAGTCTATAGACGGTCAGAAATGGTAGGTTGTTACACATAATGTCGTTTGTTGACATCATAGAAAATAATGCTTGTAGATTTATTAATGTAATAACATTTTCTAAGAGATTAAATGTGAATAGAGATCTTCGTACCTCACATTAGCAAATCATCGTAACCTGATCGTGTACCAGGACTAGTTATCTGGAACAATTATGTAGAATTATCATTCTTTAAAAAAATAAATCTTTTATCTAAAATTATCGACAAAATACCAGCACAAGATTGGATCATAGTTATTCCAACAGGACCGTAGAGACCCCAAAAAGCGCCATCATTTTTTAGTCTACTCGTACAAGTTTCCAGGTTGTTGCCCTAAACATGTGACCAAGTGCGCCCGCAGATAGAGAGAGAGAAAGACTCAATCCCAAACAGACAAGCAAAGGGAGAATCTGTAGCACACTCGACATTTGTTGGGTTATGGTGGTTTAGTATAATACGTTATTATTGAGGGGTTGGAGCTCTTAAAAGCAATGGTGTTTATCGGAAGTTCGACTTGTATTCAAGTACGATTTTGAATTAGGACGTTATATGGCTGAAGCCGTTGATAAAGTCTGCAAAGCATTTGGAAGTAAAACTGCTACAGTGCAAAATGTTCAGGATTTGTTCAATAGGTTTAGGTCTGAAAATATAAGTATCAATGGTAAACCTCGAGGAAAGGCCGCTGACCCTATTCTTAAGGAAGAATTATCAACAGCATTAAACAACGACCCATTAACAACGATCCAAACACCTTCTGGGAATTTAGTCTTCAATGGTGACAATTTCATATCATCTCAAGGCAATAGGGAAGGTTTTAATAGTAGTGAAGATGAGTTCCACATGAAATGACTGAGCAAGACCCCTTACCTCTCAAATGACCGTGTCTGAGCTTAAAGAATTTGGATATGAAGTCTTGTAGCATACTCTATATTCACCTCACATTTCTCCTACTGATTATCATCTTTTCAAGCATTTGAATCTCATATCTGTAAGAAAGCCATAATTACTACTTTTACTGAATTCATTACGACTAACCATAACGAATTATATAGAGATGGTATCTTATAATAAGAGGGTCGTTAGAAAAAATATTGCCTCTAATTGGTTATATTTTGATTGAATATTTACCATCTTTTATCGTTTATATCATCCTTCATCTTTTAAAAAAAAATACATTTCTCATGTAACGACCTGGTACGAAAGATAATTGAAAGTTTAAATAAGTTAGAATGAATCCAAATCATTTATGAGAAAACATTAAAATTTCGTGGGAGTAAAGTGAAATATATTTGTTTTCATAGGCAAAATTTGCATGGGTAAACAAGGGTTTTCTTCTGTTTGGAAACCAATGTCTGCATATCAAATGGAAATTCGATTTGATCGGAATCTCTATGAGTCATGTTCAATCAATAAATGCTATCGATAATAATGAATTCAATCTATATCCTTCTCGTGTGTACACACATACACTTATATATATATATATATATATATATATATATATATATATATATATATATATATATATATATATTTAAATGAACACATAAATGGATTTTATACGTTAATGGCAATAACGAAAACGTGTTTCGTTATTTTTTCGTTCTGTGTTGCTGTTCAGTCAGGGTATTCATGTAGATTCCTTGTGGAGCATAGTTTTGTTACCCCATTATACTATCTTGCAATCACTTGGGTGATGCAGTCGCAGTCTCTGTACCGAATAGGTTTTTACGACATGGAATTGCTAGCCCTACGCACAAACCACCTCTTATACTTGGACTTATGTTTGACTGTCGTACAGTGCTAAAGGGCTCCAACTTCCCTGGCATCTCCCCATACCTGAGAGTAGTAGATTCATGCCTTTGCCAAGGGCATTAGTGCAAAGTGAACGCAAGCGACTCCAGTCGAAACTCAAACCCGGTTCAATGATTCAGTGTCTGTGCCACCAATGGTTATGCGCTTTGCACCTCCTATGCCGCCAGCGATTTCACAACTTTTCTTTAAGCACCTAAATAAATGAACAAATTAGAACGCAAAAATTAAACTTACCTTACTATCCATGAAGATTTAGAAGGAGTATTCTAATCCGCTGACCGGTTATAAGGTAATCCAGATTATCTTCACCAACACCGATGACAAGTTCACAGGAGACGTGATTGTTTTGTTTGGGGATTCAACAACAGCAACTGTATCATTCTCACGTCCGGGGTTAGAAGTAGAAAGAAAACAGGAAAACCAGCCTTCGATTGGGTTGATAGGTCACTTCCGGTCTTGCGTGTTTTGAAGCAGATGTTTCCAGACTTTCGAGTCCTTTGAAAATCAGATCCGGAACTTAACGGGAAGTTTTTTTTCTTTTCAATGTGGTTTTATATCCTAAATATAAATCCTATTCATTTTTATCACAAATAGTACTATTTGAACCGTAGAACACAGATACTTTTCTGCCTCTTCAAGGGTGTATCCAGGATGATTTTTGTGCATGGGGGTGCAATATATACGTAGCAGCTTTTCAAAAATCTTTGATACTGATCATTGTTTATTGTATTTTCCTTCGGAAAATTGTCGGTCACCTTTTCTTTTTCTTTTTTTTTTTTTTTTTCATTATTCATTTTAGTGTGTGGTCTACCATCACAAATGGAAAGAGACATGATATCAACAATAATCTTTGGTCATGGGGATCCATCCCCTGGACAGCATTCCACCAATATAGTTCAAAGGGATTAGGGTATTCCTTTAATCCCCGCCGTTTCAGTACAAAGAGAGGATAAAGGTATTCCCCAATACCTAAATAAAGAATTGAATGTACATCAACATTATAGATTTTTGGTAAGCTTAAAGCTTAGTCTTAATCTGCAATAGCAAAATTTTAGTTGGAAAACTCACGAAGAACATCTTTGAAACTAACTCGCTAATCATTACACCACACTAAGTGTTGAAGTAACTTCTATAACAATACTATACAGTTTTTCCTATTACAGATTCCTTATTTACCAAGACTTGTTTCTTTTACGTGTTTAAAAAGCTATGTTACCAGTGCTGGATTAAGCTAGTGACGGGCCAGTTGCATATGTTATGAACGATGGCATGGCTAGGCTTCACGATCGAAAATTTTAGAAAGGTTTTCCTGCATGGATGGATCCTCGGACAGCAGAGCCATGTAGGTGAGATCCTCCCTCCGCCAGTGCAATGGAGTTTTAAGGTGCGACGTGCACAGGGTCGATCCCACCATTCAAACCAAAGATCTGTATCCTATGCTCCACCGAGGTGGTATGAATGTGAGCAGAGCCTTTAGATTGTATATTTACCGGGAGTTTCCTTCTCCTGGCAGATTCCCAAGCTAGTTACAGGCGTGTGCTGCCCCGGAGCAGATGCTACCTCTTCAGTGGAGTAACTAGATAATGTAGCAGCAGGTGCAGGCCCAGGTTAGAGGTACTTCCCTGGGGGATAAAAGGGAATGTGAGAGGAGACGCACTAAATTTAACGATTTAACAGACAATATGTAGTCATAGGTTATAGATTAATGCAGATTTACCTTGATTCAATGACTTATAACCGATTAAGCTTCAATCACATGCTTCTACGGCATTGTCTAGCATTTTGAGAGTTCTTTACTCAGGGATACTTCGTTAGCGATTATATTGAGCACAAACCATGGTCCTAACCTTATTCAGCTGAATGTAACCAGAATCATTTTTAATCGCCATGTTTATGGAGAAGGGAGGATTTATATCCATCTCCTTTTCTGTATGTCACGATGAATGGGTGCCTGAGATGGATATAGAGTTCTGCTGAACCAAGAGAAAAGCAATTTCTAATAATATTTCCGATACGCACAAGCTGAGGCATGAGCCCTGGACCTTCCCCATGTTTTTTTTCTGTTATTGTTTCATCTAATTTAATCAAGTTTTATCTTAGAGAAAGTTTATGTAATCTGTTTTCGTATCATTCCACTCCTTTGAACATTCCTATTCCCCAGAAAAGACGAAAACAATAATTGTGTTAACAATAAAAAGTTAACAATAATATATTATAATGGTAGCAATTAGCCGTTTATTTGACTTTTGTATTCATGAGCTCCCCTCAGTCTAGCATGACGGTGGATGTTTCCTTTTGTCTAATACATCCCTTAAAGTTTCACACTAACATTAACTTCTATAGTGGCCTTGAATTTTTTTTAAATGTTCATGAATATGAGAACATAAGTTTTTCACTTGTATAGTAAAATATATAGAGCCAAATAATGACAAATATGTCTGATATTTTCGTATTATAGTATTACTTTTTCGTTTTCATTTTTTGTGCAGTGGCTATGACCTCGGGTTTAAATACTTTCGTATTTATGCATCGTATATGTATCACATAGATATCATGCTCCAATTAATGTATTTTATTCGTATGATAACTCCAATAAATGATAATTGGTTAAAATCGTTTACCTTAAACACACTGTTGTTCATGAAAGTTAAAGGCAGTATAGTACTATACTAACAGAGGCACTGCAGGATCACTGAATCAAAATTGATAACTTGCAGGCTTTTGAACCACGGCCCTTGAAAATGCAGGGCCCATAGTATATGCTGCTTTTGCTCCATACTTAACCTCACACTGTCAGTATACCTTGACTCTTGTAACTACACAACCTAACAAAATATATAGCATTGCAACAACTTATGTTTGTTGAAAATGTCAGTATTCAAAAGAAAGACCTTGTGTCATTTTGCAGTTTGTAGAGGACGAAAGGATGAACATTCCGGACGCCCATGCACACCAAGAACCACTTGTACATCGATGGAGACCATTTCTGTGATCATTCTTATGATTATGACCCGTCGGTCATTTCGAACCACATTTTCGATTTTTTTTTTCTTTTACAACATTCGCACCTGTTTTCGGCATGCATAGACATCAACAACATTCATCATCTTCGACATTCTCCCAACCTATTCAAAATCTCTTATAAAACTCAAACACTCATCCAAAAAAACAAATATAAACCAAATTAATGTCCTATACAAATTCATATGCCCTTTGTTCATTTTCTTTAATCATTATCTATTTTCTGTCAATGGTGTACACATTATTCAAAACGAATTTCAACACCAGTGAAGTCCTATTCTTGGATTCGAGTCGCAAAATTGCTTTGAATCGGGGATCTCGTCTCTGAGTAGCCCGTTCCAATTGCGCTTGTGGGTTACGGTGGTTCAAGTTATCCATTTACATCCGTAGTTACAAATGAGATGCAACATATTCTGAATTTTTAAGTAAAAATTCCATACTAAGCGATGTATAGAGTATCGCAATGGTAGTGTTTGTTCGAGTGGACCAATTTTAGCATAAGGTCACATTCACCAGATTCTCAGGAACAAGTTATAAATGGCTTCTGTTTTTGGCACACTTAACACTGCATCAACGAATATGTTTCTTTGGGGCCCATTTTGCCGGTCCCAATACTGGATAGAGGTGGGTTGTTTCGCGTGGTCAACTCTATTGCATAAAACCTAACTACTGAAACCGCAGCAGTGTCATGTTGGCGATTTCTCAAGTCAGAGCCTGGTCAGGAAAATTCATCTTGGCACATGCGGGCGAAAGCCCAGAGAAAGCTATTTCGCGTAACAACCTTCTGACTGCAATGGAGAAAACCAGCATAGGAAGAGAAGGGTTGGGAGACCCAGCTGAGCAGAGTTACCCTGAAGTGAATCGGCTGTCGTAGTGTGGTTGCGACTCTATGCTCCACAAGATGTCTACAGGAATTAACAAAACAACAAGACACTGCGTTATGATTAAGCGTTCCATTTCTTAGGAAATAAAACCAAAATAAAAGTATCTGCTCCTCTATATTATCTTGGTGGTTTGTTGTCATATTAGATCATTGTTATTCGTTGAAAGGCTTAAAGCAGACGTTTCATGTTATCTAAGAGACATAATGCTCACCTTCTTAGCCAATCGGATAGCCCCACTTTTGACGATTATTATTAACCAATTGCGTGATTGAGCTGAGCAGCATACGCCACCTTGTCGTTAATAATACTGGGAAGCCGGGTTATTATTCCCATGGGAACATAGGTTAAAATAAACTGTTTCAGTGCTATCTGTCTTATTCGTTTGCCAATGTACAAGTGTAAATTTGTAGCGACTGACATCACAGACTTTTAAATAAACCAAAGGCGACAACAGTACGACCGGATATGTAAGCGTTATGTAATAGTTGACTTTCCTGTAACTTTCGGTATCCACAACTTTTCAGGATTAATCGTCTATACCTCTAACAAATCGTGATATCATTGAAATAATTAACTGTTGGCTAATATATATATATATATATATATATATATATATATATATATATATATATATATATATATATTCAATGCTCCTCTATTCAGGGTTGAGCACTCTTTGAGTGAGGTAACTCACCCATTGTAAGCTTATGCAATGTTCTTCCATAGGAATAGAGCACTCTGGTGGATGAGGAATTTCTGTGTAAATAGATATATCGCTTAAATTCATCCTTACTGACTGTCCAGTTCCGTAGTCCAGAGGTAGGATATATATATATATATATATATATATATATATATATATATATATATATATATATATATATATATATATTAATTCTTTTCAACCGGTGGATAAGAGTTTTTGATCAGAAAAATTGTTACCCCTCAATGGAAGAGTCCTATGATCCGGAATGAGCAACCAACAGAAAAGGGAAAAAAATACACTGTTCATCATTAATTTAAAAATTGTTAATTTCTATCTGCCTTTTTCGTTCGATCTTGCTATAAGCTGACGTCCCTAATTTTGAAGTACAGGAGACTTTTTGCATTTCTTCTTATCACTGACTAGAAACTTGGTGTCAAATTTTAACTGCAATTTGATCTTGGAGTATCAAAACATTTCAACCTTCCTTCCGAACAGTTAGTTTTGTTTATTTCTATACTTGGTTTTCAGATCAATCAAGTGGTTAGATTTTTGCAGCTTTACATGAAGAAATTTGATTTTTCTTTTTTTTTTTTTTTTGTATATGCGATTAAAATATGAAATCGAGTAAAGACTTTTTTTTTAGTAAGAATAAGGAAGGTAAACAAAATCAGTACGGTCACCAATCACTTAAATTTTCGACAGGCTTCAATTGAAGCAAATGGGTTGTTTTTTTTTACTTTGCTCTTTATTGACATAAACCTATTAAGGTCCGTTGTTAGATGTAGACTTCCCAAAGATCAGCTAGGTCTCTCTTCTGAACTTGTCTAGATTATCACACCATCTTAATTTTTGCCAGCCACAACTTCGCATATGTTCTCGGGAGATCCATGCCGTAAGTCCAATGGTTGTCTGACATTCTTGCAACAAGGCTTGCCTATTGGTATTTGAGCTTTTGAGTTGCTTTTATGATATCTCTGGTGCCATGAAATATTGTGCTTTTTTACCTTAATTTATTGGTGAATCGGCTTGGAAATCTGGAGTCGACATATGCACGAAGTGTATCATAAATAACTGCTCTCTTGGCAAAAAAACAGGGTTGATTCATACGTCAGTATATACTCTATTCACCTAAATATTCATTTGTGTCACTGTTTTTGCCATCATATGACATGCTGTCTGCGTGGAGAAAGTGGGGAAAAAATTAGAAGTATTGCTAGTGAAGCAATGAATAAGATAACGGAACCTGAGATTGATTCTGATCCTGCTGGGGAAACGAAAGAACGAAATTAGGAATCACAGGAGGATTGAATCAGAAATAAAGATATTTGATCGCGTTGACAAAAGCGTTACAATGAAGTAATGAAATCTCGCAGCGATTGGCAAGACACACGCAAGGTTGAGAGAAAAGAGATACGCCGATTATAGTCAACAGGTGTTTTGTTGACTTCAGACAATGAAGAGTTCTTTTATTTAAATTTTTTTAAAGAGTCATTCTATCTTTATTCACTTTTGTAGAGCTTCGTTTCAAATAAACACTAAGAATGCCTATTATTCTTGCCTTCTCAATGCTTTGAGTGGGACGCGTTTCGCCTGACGAATTTCGATTTGGAACAAGATCTGCTGGTTTATCTCCTTGGTTAAAGCAGTGTAGAGAATGTAGCGTAATTTGGTATTTTTGCTGCATCATCGAGTCTGTTGAATTAATTGAGGCAAATTTATCGTAGTTAATTACAAGCGATGTAATTAATTTATTAATTGCAAGCTAATTGCATGGCAATGGAATACATTGCCAAACATTTATCTATAATCAGATTTTCGTATTGTTTATTGATTTATACACATTTACTAGACTAAATACCCGCCCTAAAGGGCTGAGTAAATTGCAGTTTAAAAAAATAGGAAGGTAGATACATTGGAATCAGATTGCGTTTAATTTGTTTTTTAAAAATGATTCAAAACCACTTTTCACGCTGTTAAAAAAGGGGAGGCTAAGGTTGGAAAAGTGGACTAACAATCGAGAGGATATGTTTAATTTCAAATTTTTATACCATTTTTACCCTGACAAGTGGAAAAAATATTCTGCTTGATTTTCAATCTCTGCCCTCAGCTTTGACCCCTGGAAGTGAAAAAAAAAAAAAAAAAAAATTTCCGTCAATTATGTCCTCTAAAAAATTAAAATAAAAATTCCTTCCATTTTGACCCCTAAAAGTAGAAAAAAAAAATAGCACTCAATTTGGACCCCTAAAAGGGAAGAAAATCTCCCCCCAATTTTTACCTCTAAAAGTAAAAACCTTTCCTTTTCAATTTTGACCAATAAAAGTGAAAAAAAAAATCCCCTTACCTTTCGATCCCAAAAATGAGCTCCCGATTTTAACCCCTAAAAGTGAAAAAAATTTTCCCCTTGATTATGATCCTTAAAAGTAAAAAAAAAAATATTCTCTTGGATTTCGACCCAAAAAATTGGGGAAAAAAATTAGATTAAAAAAAAAAAAAAACACCCACCCCCACCCTGTACCTCGGAAAGAGAAGGAAAAAACAGAATGAAAATCTCATTCTCCGATTTCAGTTTCATCCCCGAGGATTGAGTTGAGAAAAGAGAATAAAAAAAATTTTATTACATCATCAAAAGAATATTTTTATCCTTGATAAATAATCATATAAAAAGTCCCCCCCCCTCATCCCTGATTTGAAACATATTTATTGGGGTTGATTTTAAAAAATGATTTGCAAAAAACATCCCCCGGGGACCAAATCTGTACCCATAAAAAAAATATGGATTTATATCAAGTAGTTTTTTTTTTTTTTCTCTGTCCGTCCTCGTCTGACATTTGGCGAATTATGAGATACACTATTCATTCGTACATGCATTATAACCGTCACAAGATTAGGTTTAGAATTAAGGTTTAGAGTTATGGAAAGAAAAAGTACTAATAGAAAAGTACTCAGTATTTACCGACGATGGCTTAGGATGTTAATTACTTTGTGGTGAATATACTTAGCAATTAAATTACAAGTGTTGTATTTAGCGCAATGGAATTTCTGGCGATGAATTTACCTTAAATCATCCATCATCACGTAGATAACAAGTTATGGAAAAAAATCTTCTATGTGGAAAGAAAAATGAAGTTTGTAACCAGGTCGCACGCCACTTCCTTTCGCTGACAGCACAATGTTTGATATCTGTATTTACCAAACAGAAATCATCATCATCATCCTTTTACCTTACTTTTGCCATTAGTTTGGTAAACTCGGTTAGGTATGCGAGGTTCGTCACAAAAAATCTCCAAACGAAAGAAATTCTGACTTGTGCATGATTTAAAACATTCATTTTGGAGATGAGATCTATTTTTGTGATCCATTCCAATCAGAATGTAATCCTCTATCAGGTTGTGTAACCGGAAGAAGTGCCCATCAGGAAATCATGAGGTTCTATTAAAAACTTTTAGCACAACTCGAAAAGTGGTCCCGATTGAAATTCTTAATGTGATGATATTGATAAAATGCAACTTGATATAAATTTCAGATTTATGGTTTTTATTTATCTTGTATTCTGTTTACTGAAACGTAATGGTAATATGATTACCAGAGGTGGTTTCATTTCAACAAAGGTTCCAATTTTTTTCGTCTACAAATTTCCATATTTTTATATTTCTATTTTAATTTTGCTTTCTTCAAATTAAAAGAACCGAAGTAAAACAAAACCCAAGGTTTATTTTTGCTTAGGAGTAAAAAGCTCAAATTTTAGCGTAAAGAGTGGGGGGGAACAAATTTTCAATTAAAATCAAAAAGAAATAAGAGAATTCATGAGGGAAAAACTGAAGTAAACTGGACCCACTTGTACCTGCAATTTGGTGAAAATATCATACAATTACACATGTGATTTGCTACGCCGCTGCGGCATACCGATATCGTATTTCACATTGTTGGTGGCGTGTTACTTTCCTGGTTTCGAGTTAAGATTTGTGCATTGAAACATGGCCCCTGGATAAAATGGATTAATCTTTAGGTGAGAGAAGAAAAGCTGTAGAAGATAATTGTAAAAACCAACAATGTACTTCCAACAGTTGAAATCAATCAAGAATCCACCCTTGAAGTTCATGCGTTAGGTGAGGAGTGTACCTGAAGAAAATAACTAAGCCCCAATTATATAGATAAGATTACATGATACCGGGTTTTACATGTTCTGGTCATGAAAGAGATCCTTGTTCCGGATGTTTGGTTTATGGCGATGTTCATGCAAATGAAAGTCTAGTGCCTAATAAATTAAAACATAATTTTACCTCCAAGCATGATAGTTGTCAGGACAGCCATTAGAATAATTCAGGGAGCTTTCAAAATCTATTAAGAAGCAATGTCAATTGTTCACTAAGAAAATGAAAATATCAGATGAAGCTCAACTGGCAATTTACTTGGTTGCTCAGATAATAACCAAAAAAAAGCAAGGAGTTGCATAATTTGCAGAAACTGCAATTAAGAGATCTTGATGTTCAATAGTCCAAACAATGAGTGGGTCCGAATTTGAGACCGAAATAATAAAAATCCTTTTAGCGGACATCACAATTGGAAAGTGGATTCAAGATATGTCCAAAGATATCAAAATGCAAGTGAAAGACACTTTCACAAATTAAAACAAGATGTCTGCATTGCAACTAGATGGGACAATAGATATGAGTGATTAGCCCAACCATTGGTTTTTATACTTTCTATTCATTATAGCAGAATCATAAAGCAATTCTCATGCTATCAAAGAGCTCCCTTAAAAAGTAGAGGTAAAGAGATACTTGAAATATTTGATAGACTTTTGAAAGGAAATGATTTGCAATGGATACATTGTACAAGGCCATGTGCATGGAAATATTCCAACTACTCATTGTACACAACACAAAACACTAACTGAGCTAACAATTTGAAGTGAATTAAAATTAGTCATGGAATAGGTTGTTTGAATAGTCAATTGTATTGAAAGACCTTTTAAATCAGGATTATTAGCTCATATTCGTGAAGAGATGGGAACGAGGTTTCAAAAGCTTATTTTGCACACTGACGTTCGTCGGCTCTCAAGAGATCGATGGCTTTGTTATCCATATAAATTGAGAGAAATCATGTTTTTAAACTTTTTCATGAGAATCAGTAACTGAATTTTATGATTTAATTCAAAATGAGTTTTATAGCGCAACATTGGTTTACTTCTCTGGCATATTTGAACGATTAAATAAAATAAACCCCAACATGCAAGAGAAAGGAGGAAATATCTCAACATCGATAAATTCTGCGCAGAGGGAAATATGATCTGGACAAGAATAGCGCATAAGGAGAATTTTAAAACCAATGAGTGCAACTTACAATGTTATATTAATTCTTTAATCTTTGATTAGATGATCATAGCTTGAAGAGAGAGTACATGAGTACATCCTAAATACCCGAATAGAAGAATAAGATCAGATCAGGAGTCCAATAATCACAATTAAGCGAAACGAAAGCATTGTATGTTTTCGGCTCATTTTATTAAGTACAATTTGAAAAAATTTAAATCATTACTTATTTTAATCTTTCTGTGACATATAGTACGGAATGGAAAAATAATATTAAATCATAATAAAACCATTATCTAAATTTACAACAAAAAAAAATACAAAATTGAAATACAGTACAAATTCTATTCAGATATTCGTTCAACAGCGTTGACATTCTCGATTGATGCCTTTTGACTGATCGACACAGTAACTTGCAGTGGTCCGTACTACACTGCTAGCACTTCGACTATTGTCCTCTTTGTTCCAGATTCGTGCGGTTACGGTTGCTCAAAAAGTGGGGAGAGTAATGGTAATATCTAATGTCTGGATTTGTAGGAAAATTATTGAAAACTTCGAACAAATTCTGTTTTATTTTTTACTATGTGGGTTTTTTGTCCGATAGGGGTAGAGATTTTGTCCGTTGGGTTTTTGTTGTGGACCTTCAAGGGAAGGAGGTCCAGGGTGTCAAGAATCCCAGGCAAACCCCAATTTGAAAAATTATTTTCGAATACTGAGGTAAAGTGATTTTATGAAAGAAAATATACATGAGACCATTTGAGTAATCAAAAAATTGATCTGAAAACAAATGTATATTATTTTTCATTTAATATAAATGTGTAAGATGTCTTCCGTCTTATTCTATATACATATGTTGTTTATTGTAGGTAAATTATGATATTTTTTACTTAACAATTCTATGTGAATCAAACGTCGGGTGTCAGACCGTTTCACATGTGGCTAAAACCTCGAAGAACTCTGAGACGAGAAGTTTGTGATATTTGAAGCCCGGACACTGGCGACTGTTGCCGTGGCCAGCGTAAGGGCATGTGCTTACTTTTGTCAATATCAGTGCTTAAAAGCTACCACCCAAATGTAGGTGAAAAATGCATTTATTATTTTCTTGTTTTTGATGTACTGTTCCTTTCTTTTGCGCGTATTAATTTGGAAAAATAATTTTTTCTTCATTTGTACCCACCACCATCTTAATTTGCCCTTGAACTGTCGACTCGCCAGAGTCCAGTTCAGACCCTGGGTGTGCACAGAGGGCGGCGCATTGATAAACATCTTCGAGGCTCGCTGAATCGACAATTGGTATATAACATTCCCAAAGGGAGTCTTATCTATCGGCGAACGCTAACTCGTGACGAGACTTGACAGACGCCGCAAGTGTGGGTTCAAAGAATAATAAATGTTTTATTTCAGAACTTTTATCTGCTCTTCTGTGAATACATTGTATCGTGCTGTAAAAAACGGAATTTGAACCTGATAATATCCACCCGATACCAGGGGTTATCTTTTATTATGGCTATCAAATGATCAATGGTAACAGAGAATATCATAAAATCCCGCCTGACTACTACGGTACTTCAATAAATATTTTGAACTGAAACTTGATTATCGCTGATAGTAGACCCTAGATTTAACAGACCCCGGTATAACGGACTTATCATCTAATTATTTCATGGGTTTTCTGTTTCATTTCTGTGTATTAATCATTCATAAAATATCATAAATTGGCTTTCATTTCTATTTTATTTTTCTATTATACCGGAAATAGATTTTTTATTAGAGCATTGGTCTCCATAATGGATTTTTTTTTCTAACATGGGATTTTTGAAATTTGAAAAAAGGTTACAATGGTGTTATGTTTACTTCGACAAGAATTCCGTTTCTGGTTAGGAGGTACCAAAATAATGAAACTTTCGCCTTTTAATTTAATCTCTAGAGAAAGCAAAATATTTTTGTTGTCATGTACAGAAGTAAAATTATTTAATAGCCTCAACTGACTGTGAATTCAAAATGGCGATGGGTCGTCGTGTCACGGACTGGGCCAGCATTCGTCAGAATGGAGATGAAGGTCAGATGAGAGGGATTTTGAAATTCGGTGGGAGGAAAAAAAAGACGTGGAGAGGAAGAAAGAGGAACAGAGAAAGACAAGTGGAGAGAAAGGGAGAAGGAAAAGAGGAGAGGAAGAAAGACGAAAGAGGAAAATAGAGGTTAGGTGAAGTCCGGGTTGAAAGAAAGATAAAAGAAACTGACAAATCGAAGAACGAGGAAAATGCTTGTAAAATAAAGATATAAAAAACAACTCTTAAATCTTGTAGAACTAACAAAATACAGGAGAAGCCGTTTACTAAAATCACAGATAATGTTATCAAGCAGTTATCGTTATCAAAATCAACCGGTCCCAAACATTCTATATAAAATTAATTGAAATTGTAAAATATTATTTTTTTAAAATACGATGTAATATAATGTTTATAATAATATATTGTATACCATTACAATGGATTTGTAACAATGGATGTAAATTGTTCCAATTTTTATATCCTTTGCTTAATGTTATCAACTGGTTTTCGTTATCTGTCCAAAAGTGTTCATAAAAAAGCGGCTTTCTCTGTATTCGAAAACAGAACAAGCTAAGAGGGAGTTTCACCGTTGAGCCAGACTAAGCCAAACTTACGGCCTGATAAGATGGTAATACAAGTTGTTCCTAAAAAGAAGTGCAGTCCCTTCCTTAGAAATAGTATTGCTTTATTTTCACATCTGGGATCGACGGTCCTTGCTAAACGTCTACTGAAAGCTGTTCATTGGTTGTCCATACTTGTAAATGGATGTGTTGGTCGTGGACAGATCGGCCCAGATGTTTCGACACCGGACGCTTCGAAACTAGTCTTGTTTTTTCATATATATATTTTTTAAGTATTAAATATAATGTTGAATTGTACCCGTAATTTCCGCCCGTCGTACCAAACTGCGAATGTTATTCAAGCTTTTTTGATTTAATTGAACTATTCTACTGTTAAAATCTTACTGAGTCGAAAAGTAGGAGATGCAGAGCCAGTTTAGCATTATAGTTGCAAAGTATGCAGAACCCCCTCCTACAATATCAAAAACTAATTTCTCAAAACTGAAAGAAAAAAAACCGCAAGAAGCGAAGATCCTATCGAATGAGAGCACATAAAATTACTTGAGAGGAAAAAAAATCTGTTTTTTTTGTTTTGTTTTGTTTTTTCAGCCAGTTTGGTGAAAAAAAAGGAGAATTCTCGACCTGTTTCATTATTCTTTTGTAAAAAATAAATAATATCAGATAAATCACTGAAAACCACATGACTTGACTAAGCATTATTATTATACGTTTATATTTGATTTATATCTAATGATTCCATTTCATTTTAAATTTCATCTAGTTGGTCATTTTCCCATTTGAAAACAAAAACGTCCGAAATGTCCGGGGTCAAAATGACTGAAATGCCCAGCAACCATCCTTGCTACAAGACTATTCATAAATAATTATCTTACTCGTACCACCATGAACCCATAAACTCAACTAGTGTATTTTATTATGTTGTTGTCGCATACAGATGAATGTGCAGACAGTATTATGGTCGTACACACATTGCTGCTTGTGAATTTAATACGTATTGGTTAATTACACAGTTTAAACAACGTGATTCAAAAAACGTGTTCGATAATCATTTGCCGAAGAAGTGAATATAATAAATTCTTTTATTCAACAAATATAACAAAAACAGTTTGTCTTTTTGTGTTCAAAAAATGCTCTAGGTGAATTTGAGTTTCATGAATCGTAACTGTTCGAAGAATTAGGCAACATTTTTAATAGCATTAAGTGAAATAAAACAGTTATGAAAATCACTATCCTGACCGCAAAAGCGAAGTTCGAGGAGAATGATAGCCATTTTCTTTACTTCCTACACAGGAGTAATTGAGAAATAACACTCGTTACCCAGGAACAAAAATCGTGGTTTACGCTGTGGTCCCTACCTCTATCTCACACGCAAGAAAGAACGCCTTGTTTTCTCGACTTCACGCATGCGCATAAATTCTCCCCGACTCATGTAAACTAGAATATCAAGCTAGAAAGGCGAAGAAAAACAAAAATTGACTCTGTTATCAATTAACGCCTTTTCTTGTGCAAAAACATTTTCTTTACACGAAGACAATTAACATTCCCACGCTCTGTTCCCCTGGAAAGAAAGGAAGAAAACTGGGAGTCGATAGTCAAACAACAAAGAAATCGAATTTTTTCGTTAATTAAATCATCTATCTCTATTGTGAATAATGTGACTTTTCCTGTTTGTTTCTCCATCCGTAACAATTGACTCTTCCACTTAAAAGTAACAATTTTACTGACAAAAATATCTATTGCCCACCATTTGAATCAGTGAACTCTTTCACTTGAACGGCTTCAGTCGCTTTTGAGAACCCCCCCCCCAAACTCCAGACTGAATTTATAAGACGTAAACATTTATTTACACAATTAACGACATTGAAGTAACGAAATATTAAGTCTCAAATTGAGAGAACACGAATTAACGTTCAAACAAATTGCACTTATTTTACTGATTGCATTACTGTCTCCAGTATTTACTTATATCATGAACACTTTCTTGTCTTCGAATCCATGTTCTCTGTCATGCTGGAGTAATTGCAACATTCCATTTTTTCTTCTTGCAACAGAAAGGAACATCATACAATTATACACTTTGCTTTGTGGCACATTGTACGAAATATCAGTACAGCAAAATGATTTCGGAAAATAACAGAATTGTCTGAAAATGTTACAGAAAGTTAAGAAATCCTTGACTCATTACAGTATTGTCATTTCCCCAATCTTCTAAGTTTTCCAAAATATCCAGGAAAAAATCGATGAGCACATCTATACTTCTGTACATAGTTGATCAAATACGATGTAAGATTTCTATCATGTGAAACCAACGGAAGGTAATCTCCTGGCAACAAATTCCTGGGGAGTATGCACTTGTTTACAAGTCTCAGAAGAAATGCTGCCAGACCTCTTTTGATCTGGAAGATTTTTTCATTCTTTGATGCTACAGAGAACTGAATGCAACACCTGAGCATAACCGTGTGTAAAAATTACGAAGGGGTTCTCATCAAGCACTTTCCTCTGGAGTCCATTCACATGCCCATTCATAACATTTGCCAGACCAACCTATATAGGGTATGAAAATCCTGTATCATCTCACAACGGACAGACCCCAAGAGGTTCAATCATCACTAACTTTATTGAAAACCAACAAAACTTTTACGCTATTTGTCTTTATGAACTAAACGCAAAACTGTTGAGAGCTATGATTTCGACATTACATCTGATGTTTCAGCAAATATGATGGCCACAAAGGGAGCTGGGCTTATTACCTTCTTTACATGGTAATAACAACTTGTGATTTGACTTGGAATGATGCCTTTTTGCACAATTGGTGAAGTCACTTGAAACTCAGTTGAGGTAGATAAATGTGTACCCGACAGCGCATCATACTCTCCGAGCAAAGTAAATAGTCCAATGTAATTACCTCTAATGTCAAAAGAACTGTACTCACCATGACCTCTATATCAACGATTTTCTTCAAAGTTTCCCCATTTTTCTTAATTTGCTCATTTTATCGACATATATCAGCCTTTCCCTAACAATCAATTAAAAGGTAAATTCTCTACTTGCCGAACATTTTTGAATCTAAGAATGTTTGAACACGGGCCTGAAATATTTTATGCTTTTATATTGCTGAAGTCAGTTGGTTAAGATCAGACCTGCTTATTCCACAACCCTCTCTCATGGGAAAAGAGTTCTCATGGCCTGTTGAACATTCTACAGTTTCATACTGTGATGCCCAGGAATGCCTTGTATATCCTTTTTTTTTTTCCTCTCTCTTTATGTGTACACACCAAATTATGGAATGCTTGCTTAGGCCTCACCACCATTCACAACTTCCAGTTTCTCACTATAAACTGTAGAGGAAAATAGCGTTTCTGGTGTATGTTTAGCACTGCCTACCATTGTGAAAAATCTGAAAGGAATATTATTTTTATAAATCTAACAATTTTTCTGAAAGGTATGGCAATAATTAGATATTTTCTTGGATTTTTTTCAACCTTTCAATTTCGATTTAAAGAACATAGTTTTATTTAATAACTAATGAAGATTTTCCAAATATCTAAAAACCTTTATCCATAAAATTAACCCTTTAAAATGTTTTGAGCAAGTATTCTTTATTTGCACAATCTTAAAATTTCAAATATATTCCTTGCTTAAAAAAAAAGAAAACAACTATAAAGTTCCCAAACAAAATTTCTATTGCACGAATGAGAGTAATAATAAAAAATTGTCTAATTCTTAATCTTTGTCCTTTTTTCAAGTAATCATTTACTTCACGAATGGAAAAATGTGATAATTTCATTCAAATTAAGAATATTTCCGTAGTTTGAAGCCAATGTAAATAAAATCAGTAAAAAAATATTTAATAATTATTTCCTTAAAGGTTTTAAAATGCACACAAATACATTTTAGTCTTTTTTTAACCAGTCTGAATTTTTTCTCTCTACAAGGATATTCTAAAAAAGACAAGAAACGTAATTAACCAAGAATTTGAATTCAATTTTGATTTCTTTTCGCATTTTCTCCACGAATTGAAAATTGGGATGATTTCATTCAAATTGAAAAATAGGTTGTAAAAGAACTTGAATTAATCACAGATAGGGTTGTTTCAAACTTAAATTATACCATTAGCAAAAACAATTAAATTAAAGAGTTAAAAACTGATGGAACAAAAACGTGAGGACACTAAACGAAAGAATGCTGAAATAATGAACGTAAAAAAAACACTTTTAAAATGTTGAATTGTGTTCTTGCTTGGTCAGGAATGGTTAAAATAATGTGAAAAAAAAAAACAAAAATTAATTGTTTAGCCGTGCTGCATTCGAACCACACACCTGTGTTGGTTTTTCGCAACGTAGAAATAAAGATCTAGTCAATGTGATTCTCATTACATTTGAAATCAAGATATGATCAGATTATTTATTACACTGCAAGAACAGAATTATAAAGAAAATCGACTCCTTTATTTGAGAAAGATTTCAGAGCCAGAATTAATGTCGCATTGTATCACTTGATTATACTGTAATATTTGAAATTAGTAATATGAAATAAACATTCATGATGAATTCTTTGTTGGCTGTACCCGTATGAATCGTCTTGAATACAATCGTTATTACTCCAATCAAGTTTTTTCAACCGTGCCGATGCAACTATCGCTGATTATGATTTGATAGGTTTGACAAATAAATCATTGATAATGGAAGTAATAAGATTTGTTATATTCATATCTCAAATCTTATTTATTTTATTTTCACCAGTATTTCTCTCGCTTACTTTGCACTTTTTCATCTACTTACTGTGAACCAGCAACCCCAGTCAGTAGGACCTTACGATCCATTAAGGGGTTGGGACCCATATCTGGAAAAACCATGATCTACACCGTGACAGACGGACAGACTCGGAGAGAGAGAGAGAGAGAGAGAAAGAGAGAGAGAGGGAGGGACACACACAGATGGTCTGTCACTTTTCATTTATATCTACAGATGTGTGCATGTGTCGAGCGGTTCAATTCTCGGTAATTAGACAACTTTAAATTGATACAAGAATTGATTATATTCACTGAACGGTATTTATCTTACAAAACAAAACGAGGTCCCCTCCTCGTTCTCTCCAAAATTCCACCAATTCTGTTACCGATTGAGTCTACGAAGTGGGGGACAGGGGCAGGTCGACCTGGGTTGTTTCGTAACACGTGTTTTCCAATTAGTAGGGGTTGAACCGTGTGAACGACTTGATTGACAACCCACAAGCCATCGGCCAGTGTTATGTGATCACGACTGGGTTAATGACGACCATGTTGATTCGCTTGTTCAGTATCAGCGAAGCGTCGGAACCAGGGTTGCCAGATAATTAGAGACGTTTCTGGTCAAAAACACGGAAACGACCGAAAATGGCCAATTGCCAGAAGTTATTTTTATAAAAACAATCAACCTGTTATTTATTTTTATTGGGTGAAGTTTTGCGAATCATTATTCTCGTAATACTACTATTTGCCTCCATCTTGATTTTTCATTTGCTTTTTTTTTTTTTACTGCAAATTTGCAATGATTGCCTGCGTGATGTTTTAATGAAAGGCAATTGGAGAGCTACCACAACTAAGTCAAATTGGCCCAACATTTCAATATGGTCAAAGTTCATGGCCAAACGCTTTACAAAAAGGATAGATTCGACAAAGTTGGCCATAAAATTGCTAAAATGGCAACTCTGGTCGGAACATTAAAAAAAAGGCGTGCATGGAAGGAAATGTTCGTTTGCGTATTCGTCTACAGAACTTCCGTGGGATAAAATAGTACTTTGTGATAGCGACATGACAGCGCACGAACATACATACTCACATACATGCATATACATACACAGGAGGACAATCACGGTCATTCACACAATATTGTTCAAACTCATTCTGAAACAGTTTACGCTCATTTCTCAGTAATGGTCTTGTATGCTTGGTATGAATCCATCTCTTAAAAGTAAAATAGCAGGCTAGGTCTGGCTCTCTAACCTTGAGAGGCAATCAGTCTAGGAGGATGACAACATATATATGTTCAGAAAGATAACTCCAAATTTAACAACACAAGAAAGAATATGCTCTCTAACATATATTTCTTCTTACAGAACATTACTTATCATCTTTTTCGCCCAGATTAACCCCCACGTACTAATTCACCTACAATTGTTTGGCTGCAAAATTCATTTCAATCCAAAATTGACCGCTGGTGACCTTCAGTAACCTTGGAGGTCAGGACCACCTACCCAACTGGATTTGATCTTATACGCTCTATCATTGTACTTCGTAGCAAGCTCATTATTATACTATAAATTACTTCAGTTGGCTAGAAATGGCAAAAAATGACCGCTGGGTGACCTCGAATGACTTCCAGGATAAACCTCAAATTGCCTCTGACCTGGGCGGAGAGAAGATGTACTTCTATGTCAAATTCCAGCATCCTTGGTGCAAAATGGTCAACAATTTAGAAAGTGTGCAAGAAATAACCAGAAACCACATTTGGTGATCGTGAATGGCCAATGATCAACTTTGCATTGCCTATTACCTCAACCATGAAAAGATTTTTAATTTTATAGGTGTAAAATTATGGTCAACAACTTAGTAAAATGGCTACAAATGACTAGAAATTACCTCTGGTGACTTCAAATGACTTCCGATGTCAACTTCCAATTTACCTTGACCTTTTGCCATGAAAAGATTCACTGCCAAATTTTAGTTTCAAAGCTTCAAAATTGTGGCCATCAACTAAAAAAAATGACCAGAAATAACCTTTGGTGACCTTGAATAAGCTCTAAGGTTAACTTCACATAGCCAAATAATTTCGCCGTGGAAAGATTTACCCCTAGGCTGAATTTAAGCATCTTATGTGCAAAACTGTGGGCAACAACTCTCGAAATTGGCTAGAAATGACCCAAAACTACCTATGACGGCCACAAATGACCTCCAAGGTTAACTTTACATTATCTAAGTCAGTGGGAGTTTTGTGAGTCTTCCTTCCAAGTATTTGGTCGATGGGCCCCGTAGTTTTAGCGTGGAAGGGGCACGGATAGATAGATAGATAAATACATAAATGAATAAGTAATCAAACTAGAAGGCTCAAATATTAGTATATAAATATACATAAGTGTGTATGCGTGTTGTATCGTGACAAAACATCCTACCACTGGCATGTCACTATAGTTGACGGAGAAGAGAATGGGTGAATCAACACTTGGGGAAAATCAGTCCTTCATAACTACTTTGCGTACTAAGGCAGCAGCAGCAAAAGCTGTTACCCACATAATCAACCTTGACAGGCCTCTTATGAACCCCTTTTGAAAGATACGGTAAATTTCCTGTTCGATGAGATATCTCAAAGTAAACGATAACAAATGAGAATTATTTTAAACAAAATGACATGTAATATGTGTATTCTAAATAGGACAGATATGGCGAAACTTTTCAGCATGGTGCATCGAAATTTTAATTTTTTGAATAATTGCGTAATTGGAGTGTCACTAGGCCTGATTTGGGAAAAAAACATGTGGGCCGATGCCGCCTGGCGTTTAATTAGTAGGCTGATAACCTGATTGGTCTCTCTAGTTTCAATACTGAACAAGCTACTGCACCCTACACCAGTTAAGTCCTGTAGGCGGGAGCCAAAATGAACTCCAGCAAATATTCTCGAAATTCTGCGTTCCGTAGTCAGTACTGACTCGTACGACTAGCGTTCTCCTCTGTGGCTTGAATTTAATCACTGATATAAATGCAGGACACATGCTAAAATCGTTGAGATAACATAAGAAAGATTATTTTTGGATTTGTTTGCAGTAATAATTATGTAACATTCGTTGTTATTATCCTGACAATGAAATCAAATATTCCGAGTTTTTTTCCAAGTTTTCGTTCTAATTAGATCAAGAAACGTGTTAAATTTCGTAAATCTATTTAAAAGATTTTGATTTTTTTATTTCGCCATTGATTCACATCTTTGTTTTACCATATTCATGCTGATTGGAGATTTTGGTGGTTTCTTTAAGTCTTACGAAAAAGATTTGGAAAACTTAAATGTTGCAAAAACGCATCAAATATAAAAAGTCTAAATAACTAAAATCTTAGTGTTTCTCTGAATTTTTGAGATGAGGTATTATTATTATTATTTCGACTACTTTCGGTTCGTTACTTCCCCACACCTACCAGATGATACCTGATGAAGGCCGTAGAGTACAACGGCCGAAACGTTGTATGAAAAACAACCAAGACGAGGATAGTCCGAATAATAATCGAAATAACTAAAATGTTATCAAAATTTTGTTCATTGTGGTTTTTACTTAAAATTACCCTATTCCAGCAATGAGGAATCATTTTGGTTTGGTAAACTGAATTTTCTTTTCAATAAAAGCATATTAATCCCAAAATTTTGTGCGCCGATTTCATTCAACTGCATTTTGAAAACCAATTAAATCTTCATGATAGAAACTGCAGTAACGAATGTCGCTTAGCGGCCGCCCGTTGTGACCAGGGTTGTTTTTGCGTGTCAGAACGTTTTGTCTACGGATATTTCGTCGACAGCTTTTCTGTTGAAAGGATGTTTTGTTCACAGGGTTTTCACACTGATAGACGTTTTGACGACAGACGTTTGTCAAATGGACTTTTAGTCGAGAACCTTTTTGTCGATTTTTTACTATAATCTGAAATTATTGATCAGCCAACGGACATTATGTCGACCTGACAATTTGCCAGTAATCTTTTTGCTAAGAAATATTTCACTGACAGGACTTTTACCATACCAGAGTTTTATAGGGGGTAATCTTTTTATGTTTTTTTCTATTTTGGATTTTACAAACGAATCTGTATATCTATTGTCTCAAAACACTCTTATTCCATATTGCAAAAAATAGATAGATAGAACTAAATCATATGTTGATTTAAAGTAAATTTCAAGGTATTTTTTTTTTAATTTTTGGCTCAACTTATGAATATATATATTTACTACTTCAAAATATATGTAGATCATATTGAACTCAAGTAATGTTGATTTATTAAAATAAAAGAATGAAATTTCAATTTTATTTATGATCTTAATATTTCATTTAAAAAATAGAAGACAATGTCTGTTGACGAATCGTCCATCGACGAAACATCAGTCAGCTAAAAGTCCTATCGACGAAACATCCTTTCGATTGGAAGGTTGCCGATAAAATGTCTTTTCGATGAAACGTCCGTCCACACTGTGTCGACGAAGCGTCTGTCGACCATCAACGAAACGTCTGTCGGCGAAATTTGTTTGTTTGTTTTATAATGTTTTAGCGTAACAAGCTTAGCCTAACCTAAACAAGATAAGCCATCCGACGATCCTAATTGTCTCTAACTTACTCGTACTGACCTAACTGGCAGAATTATTATTTTTTCTATTAAACCCTGATTGTAGCCTACCTAATGGAGCGTATGTAGATGTAAATCTATTCTAAGATAGCTTATAATTCATACATTTTTTCTTTATCTTCAAAACATTCTAAATAATTTCTTTAAAATACTCATACATTTGTAATTAATTGTAAGACTATTTAAGCTTTCTGAGTTTTTATTAAAAGAAATTTGAAAATCAAACCGATAACATTTATAATGAGATTTTATTTTAACAAAATCTGTGGTAGGCTAATTTTGTGCACCAACCATGAAATTTTCGACAAAAACAATATTACATCACATATCACACCTAAAAACATGCAACGTGTCACTGCTGACACGCGTGTCATAGGTGCGCCATTACTGTTCTAGAACTATGTTTTATAAAATCATTTTTATGGTTTATTTCCCACTTTGAATAAAAATTGACATAATTGAGCAACCGTTGCGACAAAATTTGGAGTCCTATGAAAAAATTGCATCGAGGAATTAATATGATCAGAATAAATTCTATCTATGACATTCTATTGATGGTGTTTTCCACAGGAAAACATCTGAAGAGTTGAAAAAACAAACAAACATCAAGATTCTCCATAATCTGGATGTTTCTCGATGGTTTCTATATATATATATATATATATATATATATATATATATATATATATATATATATGATAAACCTGTCAGAATAACGCCGCCAAAAGATCGAAAAAGCTTTTTTTTTTCTTTTTTTTTCAAAAAAATAAAAATTAAAATGTTTTTAAAAGAGGTCCAGTAGAGCACTGACGCCAATTTTCAAATCTGTAGACAAAACGGTATGGTCAGGAGCACTGGAATACACAAACTCCCGCACATATGCCAAAAGGATAGAATCTTTCGCTATCTCTGACTACAGTTATTCAAAAGGCAGGTTGTCAGAATTTTAAAATGAAACAGACTTTTCAATTTACCACTACTACCACTACTACTCGGATAATAAAAAGTAAATGAAAGAAAATCAGGTCTGGTTAGTCACTCAAGAGAAACAGTCATTTGACCATACCGCGTTGGGGTATGAAAAAAAGATAATGAATAAGTCATTTCTCTCGACTTTTGTTGGGCCGTGATTACTACAAAAAGTTCGAAGTGAAAAAAAAAGCACGAACGCTGCCGGACACTAATGACAAAAAACATAAGTATAAACTTACATTGTAAATCAAACCCCTCCCATTGAAGATGGAAAAAAAACAAGCAAAAAAACTTTTTCCTAACATAAGACGTAAATGTTTAAATTTCCATCCCTCTAGCTCCATTGGTGCGAACTGTATAACTAACCACCCAGACTCAATATGGTCTTTTTCGGTTTCCAAGTAAGTTTTAATTGAAGTTATATTTCTCTATCCGATTAAGTTCAGATGTACGTATGTTACAGTAAGATGGTGCAATTAATATTGGTTCCCGCTTCTTCAGCAGCAGTGATCAGTAATATGAGACTATTGTCGACATACTATTTTATTGCTACACTTAGCAAGAGTCATGTAGAAAGATATTATTCTATTTAATGAGCTTCTAAGAACTGCCTGTGCTCCCTATGTTCAATTGCACGTCTGTTTCGCCAACTGAACTTTCAATTGTACATCTGTTCCGTTAAATTGTTCAATTCCTGCTTTTATATATATATATATATATATATATATATATATATATATATATATATATATATATATATATATATATATATATATATATTTAGTAAGGATTCACTACATAAATGTGTTTGGGTAGTGGATCCTTACTCCATTATATTTTAAGCTCTACTCTATATCAACTTAATGTTTAATGCTGAATGTATTGAGCACTTAATGAAATGAACCGATCAAACATCGGATTTTGTATTATGTTATATTGCATTCCTGATTTGTTTTGCGATATACACACACACATATATATATATATATATATATATATATATAATGCGCGTGTGTGTGTGTGTGTGTGCAGCACTTTTCTACATCACATGAAGGGTCTACAACATAGAGATTGGTGAATTGTCCATATCTATGCAGTGAACTCTTCTTGTGACTTATAATAATGAAGTGGACTCTTTTGATAACGCAATGAAGTAAAAATAGATTGTTATGTTATGTTATACTTTATAGAAAAAATAATTATCCACTGATAAATAGAATGCTATCTCTCAATTTGGTGGGGTGTGGATTTTTTTTCATCTGAGTAACTGGCTTATGTGTATCCATGTATATACTTATTTTATTAAGACTTTTCAATACAAACGACAGTTTCTTTGATCGTCCCATTTGTCAAATAATTTCATAAACACATCGATGCATCGAATACAACTTTACGTTGGCCGATAGACACCCAGCCGGCAGACACCCAGCCAGTAGACAGCCTCCCAGCAAACCAACGAGTCTTTCCTCTTAATAATGGGTGGGATAGAAAAATAATGAACGAAAAAAAAAAAGGCTAATACAAGTTGCTTTAAAAAAAAAAATATATATATATATATGTATATATATATATATATATATATATATATATATATATATATGTAGGGGTTGCTAATTGGGTGTCCTGTTGTGGTGTAATGCCAAGCAAGTTGGTTTCGAAGATTGTTGGCAGTGAGATTAGAACTCACTGAGTGCTCAAAAGTCGTGGCCTTGTGCCAAAGCTCAGCCCAGCTAAGTAAATAACGAGTTGGAGGATTGCTGAATAGTTTCTCACGATCCGTTAGATAATATTATTAGGGGTCTCCCGCTTCTTTAGTAACGGTAATCAGTATATGAGACTATTATCGGCATGTCATTTTTATTGCCACTCTTACTCATGTAAAAATCTGTATATTTTTTTGATTTAATGAGCTGCAAGGAATCGTCTGTGATCTCTATTTTCAACTGAGTGTCTGTTCTGTCAACTGTATTTTCATTTGTATTTCTGTTCCTTCTTCTGTAACTCGACTCATTTGTTCAATCCCTGCCTTTTCCAATATTCAGAATTGGTAACAATTAAACTTTCATATCATGCTCAACCTCTCATGGAGAGATCACAAGACAGCACAGTATATAAGGAGGAAAACGGGAGTCAGAGATATCACAGAATCTATTAGAAAACTTAAATGGCAATGGGCAAACCATGTTGCAAGAATGACAGACAACCGATGGATATCACAGCTCACAACATGGATCTGCAAAGATCACTCGCGAAACCGATGCCGACAGAATACAAGATGGAGAGATGAATTGGACAAATTTAGAAAATACTGGCTCCACAACGCCCACGATAGAGAAGTGTGGCGAATCCTGGGGAAGGTCTATGTCCAACGACGGACGTTAAAAGACTGATGATAATGACCATCTGCACGAGTCACAATCTTCATCCATTATGTCAGTCTTGTTGTTCCCACAAGGTTTTGGTCGATCCATTCTACGACCTTCTGCGACTATTTTTACTCGGCGCTTATCCTTGACTTGTATCCTCATCCTGGTTGTTTTGATCATATCGTTTTGGTGACTGTGGTTTAGTGCAATGGTCAACTACTCAAGGAACCCTTTTCAATAATTAAGTTTTCAAAAGAACCCCTTCAAAAAACAACTTTTCCTTATATATATATATATATATATATATATATATATATATATATATATATATATGAGTAACTATTGGATTTGGGCCTTGTTTATCAAATTATCCGAATATGTTTAAACCAAAATAGAAAATGCACACTCGAAACGAAAAGAAAGAATGAAGTTTAGTGTCTAAAAATAGACATATGAACAATTACTTACTGAACAGCGTCCATATCACGCAAATAACCAATAATTATTAAGTATATTGCGAAACTGTCACTTTGTTTAGAAGAGTTCCCGGAAAGTCGCGTGGGACCCTGGTGTTATGCAGAACATCGTTTGAATACCGCTGGCTTAGTGGATAAAAACAGTGGTCTCGACATGTGATACATTATGAAGTATGGTAAACAGTATCTTAGTTGTCAGAAGAGAGTGAATGATATCAAAACCAATACTGGTCAACGAACTATTGTCTCTGCTGGAATAATTCAATGACATACATGTATAAGTGACTTCTCTCGCCTTGTGTTTCATCAATAAAAAGTCCGAATTTCCAGAAAACAAGGTCCCTGGCACAAAATGAGGGACCAATTTAGAAATATCTTAAATCATAAATTGAAACCCCCTCTTAAAACCCTTTCTTCGGGATGGAGGGAAAAGACTTTTTTCTAGATACAAAAAGAAGTATATGTATAGATTTTCAACTCTTTTGTGCAGCCTGTATGCGAAACAAATACATCCATCGCCAGGCAGCCAAGCAAACTCACTTGAAAACTGGAGAAACGTATCTTAGCAATATTGGTTGATGTTGACAGTTTTGATTGCCGGTTTCTGATACTTTTGATGTTTATTGTCAATCAATTGGAGTTTCATTAGAGACTTTCAAACCATAAACCATTGACATTACTTATCGAAACTGTACTTAACGTTTCTTCTCCTAATTCGATATCATCTCGACAAAACTTTGGTGAAATAATCTTTTACCTCTGCTAACGAAGTTGGAAGAGGTATATTCATTCACTCATGTTTATCTGTCAGTCTGTCTATTTGCCCATACAATATCTCCAGAAGTTCTCAATGGATTCCAATGATATTTTGTGGAAGGAATAATTAGATTTGGAGGTGGATCCCAAAATTGCTTTTGAGATTGAGATTTTTTTCACATTTTAAGACAACAGTTCGAACTATGGAAATTCGGAATTCATTTACCCCTATCCCTGCATTGTATCTATATATGAACAGATTTTCATTCAGTTTTCAACGGCAATGGCGTTGACAGAGGTATGCACTCTCCGAATGCTCTCTGGTTCGGGATTGTCATTAGAAGGGTTTTGTGTAGGTGTGAGTGGAAAGATTCCTGGGTGGATGAGGAGGTTCTTTAGTGGGTGGGAAGGAGCGTGGATGGGTGGGGTGCCTCCGTGGGTGGGAGGGTGCGTGTATGAGTGGGGATGGTTCACGCGTTTCGGAAGGTGTGTACGTACATGCGTGCGTGCGTGCGTGCGTGCATGAGTGATCGTATGTAAGGATGGGTGGGGAGGTGCTTCGTGGGTGGGGAGGTGCATGAAGGTGGGTGGGAGTGTACAGGTCTATGAGTGGGTAGGACGTTCATAGGTGGGTTCATATCCAATTAATAACGAACCTACCTTAACCCTTCCATGCACTAATTATTTTCAGTTGTGGCAAAGAAATCCAAAACATAATTTGTTATTGCACAAAAACAAGATATATGACAGGGTTAACATAAAAAAAATACCATTGCTTTTCTCCATCTATCCGAGGTGAAGGTAACTTTCCAATTAATGGATATACCACAGCTGAATATTACTTGGGTGACGATCAATACATAAAGCCCCAAGCCACGGGCTTGGTAACTTTTATTTATAAACTGGCAGGGAATCCGTCGGGGTAACATTGCTGTATCATGGTATCAAACCGAGTGATGTACAGAATTTGGATTTTTTCATAAATTCAAACCAAAAGTTATTGGGTAAAAGGTATCAACCATGTCAGTAGTAGTGTTAGCGTTTCACTTTGTTTTGTTTTTTGATTTGTTTTTTAGTTGTAGTGTTATATGCGTTTTTAAATTTGCATCGATAAGTGGATAAGATACATTATTTATTTTAGCCACAAGAAATGGGGGTCGCATTATATTCGAGGCAGAGTCGTACTTGAGTAAATACGGTAAAAAAATATTGAGTTAATGAAAACAAATATCAAATTGAGTTATATTTTGTAATTGTAGCCCATTGTATGCCTCTTCAGTCCATCTGTAATTTGGTAGCCCGACTGATATAAGATTTCCGGTTTGTTTTTGTTTTGTTCTGTTTTTTTGGGGGGAGGGGTTCGTTTTTCTTTTTGTTTGTTTGTTTGTTTGTTGTTTTTTTTTTCTTTTTTTTAAATTAGGCCGTCTTGCAACTTTCGCTGTTTTGTTATCAGCTTCTTGATAACATTTCAGACTTGAAATCCAGATCCATTTCGTCTCTATATCGGTAGCTCAAGTGTATATAACCGGTCTGCTAAGGTATACGTCAGGTGATCGGTAATATTTATTTATCTTATAAATCGGTTTGGAATAGCGCGACTGGCGAACCAACATTTATCCCCCCACCCCCCAAAAAGGTGATCATAGTATTTATATAGTTAGAAGAATTCATATAACTTAAAGGAGATTATACAGTAAGAAGATGAGTACATATCTCCCCGTCGTAGCCCAGGCTTTTAAAAAACTGAAATCGACTAAAACAAATTGAAACAGATACTTTGCTTCTTCAACTTCGAAATGATTGCAGAAAGTCTCTCTGAATTTTTCGAAATCATTTTTTAAATGACACTTGTATTTTACTCAGATCATAAGATTGATTCGTAAATATTTCTAAATGTTAGATTAAGTAAGCGGACACACTCACATAATCACACACACACACACACACACACACACACATCACACACACACACACACACACACACACATATATATATATATATATATATATATATATATATATCACACATATATATATATATGTATATATGTGTGTGTGTGTTTGGGTGTGTTTGTGTGTAGAGCCGTGTCTGTCATACTCATAATATCAGTAGCCTGTTGTCACCAAGAAACATCAGCAGCAGCAGCCTTGACGAGCGTTGGGCGTAAAAGTTTAGAGCTGTGTCACACGGTTACCTCAAGAGGCTTTCATCATGACAAACTATGAAATGAGCCATGTCTGTCACAATTATGTCAATAGAAACTCTTGTTTTAGTTTTGAAATTTGGAATAATAGCTAAGTCTGTCACACCCATAGTACCAATAGCAGCGATCAACCAAGCCTCTCATTGTCAGACAACACCATCCATCAGCAGTTGTAGCCTAGACGAGCAGTGAACACAGGAAGTTAAAGCCATGTCTGTCTCACAGTTGTTGACTCAAGAGGCCTTTGTTCTGAGATATATAAGAGGAGAAACGCCTGTTACACTTTTGTCGACCTTCACCATTATAAAGTATATAAAAAGAGTCGTGTCCGTCACAATTATGCTGACTTGAGAAGCCTTCATTTTAGTTTTTAAATTTATAATAAAAGCCGTGTCTGTTATTCTTATAGTATCAATAGCAGCCATCTGTTGTTGTCTAGCAGCACCAACCATCATCAGCAGTAGCCTGGACGAGCAGTGAGCGTAGGAAGTTAGTCCTGATTGCCGCACTTATGTTGACTTATTTATTATTTATCCTTTTATCGAAAGGAATGCGTATCCGTTATATTGAGGCAGAGGGAGAAAGGAAATTAACAAGAAATGTTGTCTAGAACGAAATAATTGGTTAATACGGATGTAAGTAAATAGTATTTCATATATATATATATATATATATATATATATAAGGACATTACCCGGTGAATGTGAACATTTCGTGCCTCTCTTATTCGTCAGCGACCGGCCGTCTGTTGTTTACTTTGGATTCAGGGAAAAACTGGCCTGTTTTCTTCTAAATACCGTATACGACAATCATTGTATCAGGTTTAAAGGTTGCCTAAGGTCTAACGGTTCTATGCCCTCGTAAATATCATTTTTATATATGAATAGTTCTATTTACTATGTTGAATATTGAGCACTGTGATTAAACGTCTACAACGGATAAAATCTGTCTCCATTTGTTTTCTGTTAGTTTGTTACAAATTAAGAATATACATAATGCTCCTCTATTCAGGGTTGAGCACTCTTTGAGTGAGGTAACCCATCTATTGTAAGCTTATCCAATGCTCTTCTCTCAGAATTGAGCACTCTGGTGGATGGAGGATTTATGTGTAAAATAAATATATGGCTTGAATTCAGCCTCACTGACTGTCCACTTCCGTAGCTCAAAGGTAGGATATCGGTCTCCTGGATCTGAAGCGAAGGTTTCAATCCTACCTCGCGGTACTGGATAAGTTAATGGAAAGCCTATTACTACACTGAAGAGATGTAATACATCGAAACAGCTGTCTGTGGATGACACTATATATATATATATATATATATATATATATATTTAGAAAGTAGATTTGCTGCACAAACACGTTTGTTTCTGTCCTGTTTTGGCCTCTTCAGGCGAATGATCATGTATGTTTTAGATTCCAATTTGAGGAAATTCTTGCGGGTGTTGCTATGGAGGGAGAAGTTTTTTCTTTTGTTTCATTGTTATTTTTGTAGTGTGTATGTTTTTTCCGGTGGTTATGAGTAACATGGCAAGGGAGATGGACAGGGTGTAGGAGTTATCTATAAGTGGATGCTGGGTTGTGCTCTAAGAGATGTTTTGATTTTGACCTTGATTTTTACATTAGATTTATTGCCCAAGTTAAGGTCCTTCATGACAATGGTGGATTGTATTGTTCTTAATTTACTTAAACAAAGGGAAGTAGACAATGTTGATTAGATGGTTCTTTGCAGTGAGCATGTGGGTAGACCATCTACATTATTTTTAGTGTACTTCAATGTGGGTTTTGAGTTATATTTGTTTATAAAAATTTTGAGCGATGCCGGCATTTTAATGCTATTTCATTTTTCCTGTTTAATAAATCTGTTTCAGTTGTTGTTCTGTTTGTTTTTCAGCAAAACCGAGCACACAATTCAGCATCCACTTATAGATAACTCCTACACCCAGTCTATACCCCCTTGCCATGTAACTTATAACCACCAGACAAAAACACACGCACACTACAAAAATAACAATAAAACAAAAACAAAAAACTTCCCCCGACATAGCAAAACACACGAAAATTTCTGCAAGATCCCCAAACAGGAATCAAAAACATACAAAATCATTCGAGTGAAGAGGCCCAAACAGATTAGAAACAAACGTGTCTGGGTAGCAAATCTACTTTCTACCGTATTTACAGCTCTACTCCAAACCAACTTATCACTTCTAGTTTAAAGTTGAATGTATCGAACACTCTATGAAATAAATCCATCACATATCTGATATTCCTTTATATTATGTTATATTGCAAACCGGATTTGTAATATATATATATATATAAATATAAATATATATATATATATATATATATATATATATATATATATATATATATAGTGCAGATCAGGTTAGCAATATAGCATGATATAAAGCAACGTCTGGTATGTGATGGATTTATTTCATAGAGTACTCGATACATGCAACTTTATACTATGAAAGTCAAGTTGCTTTAGAGTAGAGCTGGAAATAAATAAATAATAGGATGTAGATTCGCTACACAAACTAGTTCTTGTTTAGTTTGTGTTGCGAATCTACATTCTATTATTTATTTATTTATGCATATTGTATATATATATATATATATATATATATATATATATATGTGTGTGTGTGTGTGTGTGTGTGTGTGTGTGAATGTGTGTCGGTGTGAACAATAGGAAGTGAGACAGAGTCAAGGGTAAGAGCCTATGGATACTTTGTTAATTAATTAGTTAATCCATAAATGAATTAATTGGTATGCTACACATATTTCGGCAGGTGTTCCCATCTTCAGTAGCGTGTGTATGTGTGTGTGTGTGTACTTTTCAGTGCTTAAAAGGTTTCCGTAGAAAATAAATTTAACATCACAGGATGACTGTAAAGGGATTTCCTCTGTCGTATCATGTTGGATTGATACGAAACTTTTCCCATGCCTTCGTTGACCCTCATCTGCCTCTTCTTCTGCTACTACTATCACAGCTAGTAATGTTGAATATAAATTCTCTCAGTCGTATCATGTTGGATTGATATGAAACTTGGTCCGAATCCTCGGGTGAACCATCCCCATACTCTTCCCTCCCCATCCTCTTGCTAGTACTACCACAACTAGTCATGCTGAGTTTCAATTTTCTCTGTTGCATCATGTTGGATTGATATGCGACTTGATCCAGACCTTTGGTTGAACTATTCCAATCTTCTGCTTCCTCTTTCGCCTCTATCTGCAACTACCACAACAACTTGTAATACTGCTACTTCTACTTCGTTCCGTATGCATTTGAAATATGGACGTGAAGATGGTGGACGCATCATTGAACTTATGGTTCTTGTTATTTGTACATTTATGATAACTGTCAGCGGGTCATGGACATGTCTCATTTATTCAAGTGATTTATCAAAATACCATATAAGAATTCGGGCTATGTACTATATATATATATATCAACATTAATATTGTTTTAATTATTAATGCTGTGTATGTATTTAGACGGTCACGCACCGTTATGTTCATTCGAAGTCCCCCAAAATCTTCTAGAAGCCGTCTAGCAAAACTGTCAACATAGTCAGCACAGGTTTCTTCATGTTTTGAGTGATTCTGCTAAGCTGGCTGGTTGGCTGGCCATGTGTGTGTGTGTGTGTGTGTGTGTATTTGTGTGAAGTATTCGTACCACACCAATTGAACTAAAGAGCTCAGAATTTACTCCTCATGAAATCTAGAAAAAACAGTGCTTTAAAGATCCCCCAATAGGTTTGTTTTTAGGGGGGGTGGGGGGTAGTTTGGTTTCTTTTCTTTTGTTTTTTGTTATTTGTTGTTTCGTTTTGTTTTGTTTGTTTGGTTTTGGGGGTTTGGGTGGGATTTACAATGTAAGTTGATGCTAAATTGTGTTAGTTCACGCTCGTTGTTTCTTTTTTCAATTCGCTCTTTTTAGCGATGCAACGAAAGACGAGAGTAGTCACCTATTCATTGATCACCCCCTTTTTCCAATTTTTCAATTGATCACCCCAAACGCAGCATGTTGCAAATGGACGTTGGTCACGTGACGTTTTCTATTGAGTGTCTAATCACACCTGTCTATCTATTTATTTATTTATCTATTTATCTATTATCCCAATTCGTGGTGATTAATGTCCATGCTTTTTCTTATTTTTAGTTCCTGGGTATCGAAACAGTCCTGACCTGTTTTTAATTTCCTTTTTTATGATAATTTATGAGACTTAACTCAAGAACAAATATCGGTGGGTCGACACATGGTTAATCATTCAAATACGCGTAAATTTAGTGATGCCCACCTGGTTGAATCTTACTCGTAATGGCAATAAAAATCGGGAATAGTGCTTTTTGTACCCGTTGATAGCTGCTAGCAACCAAGTCCTGATTCTGTGATTTTGCCAGATCAGTTTAGTTCAGGCATTCGGTGCAGAATTTGGTTAGAATGGCCCACTTTGTAATAAAAGCTTAAAACTTGGCATGGTGATACTTTAGGGTGTACTGAACAATTTCAGGAAACATTCTGTAACAGACTTTCCTTAGCAACGGTTGCTAAGCAATATTTCCCACCTAGCAAACCTATGAATATTCCCTCAATGAAACACAGATTCCTGGATCCGTCCCAAAATTTGATAATTCTCTTTTTTATCTTGTTTCCTGCCTCTCCACATTTAAATTAACTGAGAACTATTTGAGATACGTGTAAATTCTCGTGCGAATACAGAAATATTAAAAATAAATTTAAAAAACGGAAAAAAAACTTTTTTTTTTCTTCTTAAGTCTCTATTTTCATCCCTGACTCTCGTACGATATCTCAGAAATGAAATTTCGTGAAAGGTCAAGGCACGTTGTAAGGTATTGATGAATTTTGAAGCGGATCCTTGCATTCGTTTTTGATTTAGTGATGTTTTTTCCATTTCAATATTCTATGCTTTTCTGTATCCGCTCCTGTCTGTCCACACGATCTCTCGAAGAGTTCTGAATTAACTTCATTGAATTTTGTGGATGTGTAAGACACATTTTAAGGAAGAACTGATTAAAGTTTGGGATGGATCCAGGGATTTGTCTCTAATTGAGAGATATATTTGTGAGCTTTTTTTATATAAATTTCTGTATTCGCCTATGTCTGCCAAAACAATATCTCCAGAAGTTCTCAATGAATTGTGATATAATTATGTGGAAGTGTAAGGCACGTATCAAGGGACGCGTTTTTGATTGATCTGTTCTTGCTCTTGTCTGTTCATACAATATCTCCAAGGGTTCTCAATAAATGTCAATCAAATTTTGTTGGAAGACTTATCCAAATTTAGGAGTGGATCTAGCTATTCGTTTTTGATTGAGAGATATTTGTTCGGTTTTTTGGGGGGGAGGGGGGGTTCCATACACTTCTATATCTGCCACAGTCTACGCGATATCTCCAATAGTTCTCAATAGATTTCAACGAAATTTCGTGGAAGGGTAAGGTACAGATCAAGGAAGATGTAATCACATTTTGGGTCAGATCAAAAAGTACATTTTTGATTGAGAGATATTTTTTCATTCTTTTCGGAGTTTTTTCTCCATGCATCTCTGTATTTACCCATGTTTATTTACACAATATCTCCGGAAGTTCAGAATGAATTTCAATGAATTCTACAGATGTGAGAAAGAAGTGATTAGATTTTCGGGTGGATCCAGAAATATATCTATATAGTGTGGACTGCTTTATGAAAATATCCATAACTCATGAAGTATATCTGTAATAAGGCCTCTTTACGCCATCTTGGAAATTACACTTTTCAAGTGGTCAGACTTTTAGCATGTTATTTAGCTTACCTGACACTACAAAAGCCGTTGAGTAATTTTTTATGAAAATTTGCAAGAACTGACTTTCAAGTAGTTGCTACTGGAAATTCCTTAGCAGCCGTTGCTATGGACGGACAGTTTGAGAATGTCTCTAGTTGTCTTATTAAGAGTTGCGTGTAAGACTTGGGTCATATTTCATTTCTTAAAGAAGTCGCAGGTATCATTCTTCAGTCAAACCAAAAGTTAACGTTCATAATTTTAAAGCCTAAAAAGGAGAAAAAAAGAATAAGTTTTTTTTTCTCGTCAACTAATAACTAAATCTTGAATGTCTTTTTTTAGTTTGGTTCAAAACCAGTCAAGTTATCAAATTTTTTGCAACTCTGTCCAAAGAAGAGGTTGATGCTGTCAAAAGTTTGAGATGGAAAAATTAGCAATTTAGTGGCTATTTCGATAGCAACCCAACCCGACTAAAATTTTCATTACCGGTAGGAATTGGGTTATAGGTTGTGTTCAAAGATTTGATTTTCGTTTTCCTGGCGGGAACTAACGAAGAAGACCCAACATTTTGTTTCGTTTTTTCTTCGGCCAGTAAGGCTGGTCCATCTATAAGTGAACCAAGGCGGTAGTCTAAGGAGCATAAGTCTTATGGGTGCAATCCAAACTGAGTTAAATAGTCGTTAGAATACAACCGAGTGCAAATTTTAAACTGCTCAGACAAATTTCAAGTCTCGCCAAGAGCACATAAAACCACTGAGCCGGTCCTGTTCGCAGAAAAAAAAAACTGAATCATTTTTATGAGTCTAAAAAGACTTCCATACTTGAAAATTATAGACGTTAGCTTTGGGTGGAGACTAACAAAAAAGGCATTATCATAGGGAAAAAAGTGTGCGTGCAAATTTGCTTTTGATTTTTGTTTGTTTGTTTGTTTGTTCTTTTTGTTTTGTGTGTGCGTGCGTGTGTGTGTGTGTGTGTGTGTGTGTGTGTGTGTGTGTGTGTGTGTGTGGCGCTATCGGGTGATCTTCAGCTAGTTTCTGGGGGTAGCTACAGCCATTAGCGGATTACTTTTTGTATATTGACACCTCCTCAATCCCCGGTTAGAAACACCGAATGCTGGTTACAGACTGTCGGATGGGTGAAAAAAAAATCTATTAAAATCATTTTCTCTTTAATTTGACCTAAAAATGCATGCTGTTGATAGATCAAGAGTGAATTCGATTATAGCTTCTTTCTATTTAGGATGCGTACTCCTCTTGCTATGATACACACACACACACACACACACACATGCACATATATATATATATATATATATATATATATATATATATATATATATATATATATATATACGTACACACACATATGTATAAGTGCATATATATATATGTATACATACGTGCATATATATAAATGCATATATATATACACATATGTGCATATACATGTATACACATAAGTGTATATACATATATATACATGTATACACATCAGTGTATATATATATACATACACATATACATAAGTGCATATACATATACACATATACATAAGTGCATATACATATACACATATACATAAGTGCATATACATGTATACATATACATAAGTGCATATACATATACACGTATACATAAGTGCATATACATATACACACACACACATATATATATATATATATATATATACATATACACACACACACGCACACACATATATATATATATATATATATATATATATATATATATACACATATACACACACACACACACGCACACACATATATATATATATATATATATATATATATATATATATATATATATATATATATATATGAGAGGGAGAGAGAGAGTCCAAATCCTGCATTGAATGTATCAACTTTAAGGGAAGCAACTCTTCATTACCAATTTTCTTATCATATCTAATATTTTCTTCACCCAACAATGCTGAGCAAAACAGTCCAACTATTTCATTATATTTTTATAGACTGACAATTCATTGTTTACTTCTGTCTATCAATTGATATAAGTTATATTCGTCTTCAAAGATAATTCTCGACTTGTTTTTGTTTTCTTACATCTAATATTGCTCTTACTTTGGAAAACAGCGAATACGACAAATTTTGTTAATGTTATTTTTTTCCAGAGTGACATTTTTATTCGTGACACCGGTCAACACAAGTACTTCCGGTATAATTTGTTAAGCGGTAGGTTGGCTCTCTTGTGAAATTATTTTTCTCCATTTCTTTCTGCATTAACTTTCTCTAATTTTAAATGCTCCGACCCAAGAAAACTTCTTTGTTGATGAATTTGTTTTTTTGTAGCTGTGCCTATTTGTTAAGAAACTATGAACAGATTTATTATACGCCACTATCCACGTTTGGTTTTGGACGGTGGTAATTTTCCACTAACAAGAAAAATGATGCTCTAATGTTTCACCTTCAAATACGTTTTTTGTTTTGTTTTTTTCTTTTAATGGACAGATTTAAATATCCTTCTTGAAATTTTTAAAATTATAGGTATTTATTTATTTGGAAACATGTATATTCATACATGGGGTAAGGTTGAGACGAGACGAAATGTTGAGGTGAAAATAAGTGAATCAGAATAACCGCTAGAAAAATGCAAATGAATACAGATCACAATCTTTCTTCTTTTACGATCAATTATTCAGTAAACAATCTGGATTTTATTTTGTGTTCGGTACTTTCTTACTTTCGTCAAAATCAAGTAGTCTTTTCCTCCCACGTCAACGGAACAGGGAATTTTAATTTAATTAGTTTTTTTCTTCTCTTTTCTTCAATCGACTGAGACTAGTTTTTTTTTTTGTTTTTTTTTAGTTGTATTTATTCCCGCTTTGAATTTTAGAATCAATACCTCATTGCATTTCACTCTGAAAAGGTGAAGCCTCAAGTCACTTGATCCCACTCTATCATTTAAACTCGTTTTATCTCTGTTCGTTTTGTATTCTTCACTAAAATCATTGTTTTGTAAAATCAAGATAAGATAATTCAAGAAGGAAACGGTTAAAGTATGATACAATCATAACTTTAAAAATTGAATAAAGGAAGCGTTGTTCGTTAACGTAAGAAGAACAGATACTACATTTAGATCTTGAACTAGAACTTTTTAATAGATGAACACTTTACTATCCCCAAATAGTAAACGTATGAATATATGAATGATTGTAGTGCAAAAAGTAAAAAAATTATATTCTAAAACTCAAACTTCATTTCTACTGGTGGCAGATCCGTCTATTATAGCAGAATGAATATTTTTTCAAATCAAAAATGTAAACCTGGTCTTAATCTGCTCAGAAATTCTCTGAGTACGCAGAAGTATTTTTTCTATCTTTTTTTTTTTTTTTTCTCTTTTTTACGATTAATTTTATGCTATTTTCTTCCATTTATAACCCAAATTAAACTTTTACAGAAGATATTTAATTATTGCAGTAGATTTTTAAAGAGTCTTAAAATAGTGTACAGTAGATGCTATTTTTCAAAAAGTTATACAGTTGATTTGAGGAAAACCATAAATGTACGGGGCAGTGATTATTGACATTCTTTTTCCTTTTTATGCTACTATTTACATTCATTTTAATATTTCTATTCTTTTTTGAAAATTCTGTCCAGTCTGAGAAAGGTAGCAATAGAAGCAACAAAAATATCAGGATGAAGGTGGATAGTAACATAAAAATGAGAGAAGATTGTCAATAAATATTTGCAATACTTCATCTACAGAAAAATTTGTTTTCTGTACCATGAATAGGAAAAAAAGTATTCAATTTCTGAAATATTGTTCGATTTACTGCTTTCCAAGTTTAGGTTTTAAACCAGGTTTATATCATCTACAAAAATAGTTTTTAGTTGATGAATTTCGACTATCTTTCTTCTTATTAATAACACAAAGATTTTTATGATTTATGGTTTCCTAAATTTTCTTGAACATTTTGAGTTTTGTTTATACTGTTTATGATAGAGTTCTTTGCGGTAGGCTACATGAGTCCTGAAAATATTCCCATCTGATGATTCAGGCCTGAACCGCAAATGGAAAGAGATTACTATATACTTTTTCAACAAAAACAAAAAAGAAACTTTTTTCCATACAAACATTTAACATTTCGTACACTTGCCCACTTGATGCTAAGAAAGATGTCAAATAGAATTAATTGGGTGACATGTCTTTTGACAGCACAAATTCCTTTATCAAGGGTGGTGACCTTTTGACACTAAAATCAAAGATAATCTACCCTAATAATTCCTCTACGATTGCTCAGAACTGATGTTCAGCATCCAACTCCCGACTCAAACGATTATTGTTATTAAATTCATTTTGTGATTTTCTTTTGATAAAATTGTTTCACAAGGGTTTTTTTGTGTTTGTGTATGTCCGGTTATCCTAATTTTAAAAGAAAATCATGCTCGGGGAATAAGTTAGTCTTTCATGAATATCAGATCCTGGACCCCATTATTACTATAGTACCAAATATCATTATTTTTTTTTTTTTTTATTGTAACTACCAAATGCATCTGTCATTTTATAACACCTGATAGAATGTTGTTGCAAATCTTATTCGTCTCTAAGATCCCCAAAATATCTTGATATTTCGCGCTTCCTCTTCAGTTAACCATGGCCCGATATTCCGACAGTGATGAAGACAGAAAGAAGCATAAAAAGAAAAAGAAACATCGTTCACGTTCAAGGTAAGTGGATTGGGTGTGAGAATTATTGCTTTAACTTTTGGATTTATGGATTGCTGTATACCACTTGAAATCAACAGTGGAACTCTTCTATAAATTGATGAAAAAAAAACCCAGAAGTCTTCTTTTGTGAATAGAATAGGTAGAAAATGTCCAAAATTTCAAAGGGAAGTAACTTCAATAACCCCTTGCTATTGAAATCATTAATTTATGTAAAGATTTGGGAGTTGAAACCAAAACTTACCATCAGATTCAGAATAAATTTAATCTGATTATTTGATGTATTTCAAGGGAATTTTTCTTCGGATGTTGATGGGAAATCAGTTATTTTGAAATAATGACAATCTTTTCTTTCTTTTTTTATTGTTTCTTCTTCTTGTTTATTCCATTGGGATGTGCTTTTTTAGCTGCATGATGGACATAAAAACATGAAAAAGTTTTTTTTATCTCTACCAATAAAGTTGGAAGAGGTATATGTATCCATTCTTGTCTTTCCACTCAGTATATCAGAAAGTTCTCAATGGATTTCACTGACATTTTGATGGGCTGAAAAAGAACTGATTAAAATTTGGAGAGGATCCAGGAATTTGTTTTCAGTCAAGAGGTATTTTTTTCATATATCAAGACAATTGTCCATGATATGGAAAATCAAAACTCGCACAGTTACCTCTCTTGCATAATAGCTGTATATGAACTGATTTTCATTCAGTTTTTTATAAGTGCATGACATTGGCCGAAGTGTGTGCTCTCTCTTGTTTTTTGTTTTTTTTACAACTATTGAATCTCATCCCTCGTGTGATGCAAAGGAAAATCATTCCTGGTCAATTTGAGCCTTCATTTTGGCTATGGAAATGTTACACAAGAAAATGTGGGTGGCCTAATTGTTAGTACCTTTGAAAATAGGATTGTCAAACCAAATTCAAACTCTGGCATTTTCTTTGCTCTAATGCCCTTGGGGAGGTTGTTACTCCATCTCTTCTACCCCAGCTATTGGTAAGAAGCTGGATAGACAGGGCTCTTTGGCTTTAGTTGGGCACCTCACGCCAGAATAGGCTAAGTCAAGTAATTAATTATCAGTTTTGATTGTACAACCACATGAATGTACTGAGAAAGTCTGATGATTTGTGTTTTTTTGCAGGTCTGTTGACAGTAACTCATCTTATGACAGCCACTACCACAAAAAATCAAAGAGTCGTAAGAAACGCAAGCGTAAATCACGAAGCCCTTCTACCATTTCCCACTCAAGCAGTCGACGGAGCCGGTCAAGGGATCGCTCAAGTCGAAAGTCGTCACGGTCTCGTTCAAGGGATCGATCCAGAGATAGAGATTATGATCGCTACCGGGACAAGAAATCACGCGATCGGGACAGGTCGAAAGACAGAGACAGATCTCAAAGGTCAAGGAGCAGGGACAAGAAGTCAGAGTGGAGATCCAGACGCTCAAGGTCGAGATCTCGTGGATCCCGGCGTTCGAGGTCCAGGTCTCGCGGATCCAGGCGATCTAGGTCCGGGTCTCGAGTTCACAGGTCAAGAAGCCGAGATCGATCACGTTCATCAAAAAGGTAACTATTTAGGATTTGCTTTGTCTTTCAATTGGTAAGAACTTTGCCTAACTTCTTGGCACCTTTTTAGAGATTTGAAAAAAAATTAATTCTTTTCCTTTTTTTTTTTTTTTTTTTTCTTTTATCACCTTTGTATCAATAATGAATAATCGGTACCCCCCCCCCATATAACAACTCACCGTCACAGTCAATAATTAAACAACCATGTCAAATTTTAAAGTCATATAAAAAATAATTCAATTGAGGAATAAATGGTCAAAATAAATTCTGTTTATGACACCACTGACATGTTATTAATAAACCTGTCAGAATAAGGCTCAAAAAAGGTATTAAAAAAAAAAGATTTTTCCCAAAACTAGAAATTTCATAAGGGGTATATTGGAATACTGATACCAATTTTCAAGTCTGTAGACAAAATTGTATGGCCAGGAGGACTGGAACACACAAACGCATACACACATATATGAATAAATAGACCTCTTCATCATCTTTTATGGCTATGGTCGTTCAATTATGTTTCTATAGATGATATGCATTTCACTTATTCAGCTTGAAATTTTCCAAAGAAAATTCAGATTCTGCTTATTGTTTTTGGATGCAAGAAAGAAAAAAGAATTTTTGTTCTTGATGTGCTGAATGGCAGTGTCCATTGGTTCCTTATTTTAATGACTCTTTTCTTTGCTATACTCAGATATACAGATCCTAAGAATCATCTCCAACTCATTGATATCTCTTTATTGCCCTTCCTATCAAGTACGTAAAATGTGGACATCACAGCTCATTAAGAATGTTTAGTGAACTGGAGAAGCTTTCATTTATTTCCTCAGGTCATTCCTCCATTCGTTGCCAACACAAACATACTAAGCCTTTTAAAAAGAGGTTGAAGAAGGTCTTAATCTGTTCCAACTTCCAGTTCATCAATTTTAATCTTGAGGACGCTACTGCTATTTGTAATGATACGTGGTCACGCACTTGATACAATGACATTATTAGAAAGCATTCAGAGAACGCATATCCCTGCCAACCCCATACACTAATAAAAATTAATGCATATTTAGTTTTGATGCCGTGGAGGTAATTGTAAGATTTGATTTTTCAATATTCTGGACTATTGTCTTGATGTATGAAGAAGTATCTCTGATTTGAAAAAAAAAAAATTCTTAGATTCGTCCTAAAATGTAATCAATTCATCCTTAGCCAATGGCCCTCTCTTCTAGTAAATGTCATTGAAATCAATTTGGAATTTTTGGAGAAACAGACAAACATGACTGAAAACGTATACCTCTTCCAACTTTGTTAATAGAGGTAAATATCCTCTGAGTGTCATTTTCAAAAACTCTTTCGAGCAGCTTTGATCCATTTTGGAGAGGCCATTGAGGGCACAAGCTAATGAAAGAAAATGTTTCCTCAGATTCATAAGTAAAATTTTTTTTAAGATAACCTCGTTTGCTGAATATTTTTTTAAAAAACTATCAGCCTACTTTGAACATCGCTTTTTATTCTTTAAAAATCAACCTCTGCAGATGCCAGCCAAAATATGGCTCCATGTAAATTGTCATTATAATGTGTGTATTTATGTGGCCCCTTTGGATGTCAATATGCTCAAAAGATTCAATTATATATATAGTCATTAATTAATACAAATACTAATTTGCCAAATGAATGTTGTCATTTTTTGCAGATATGAGAAGAGCAGTTACCATTCTATGAAATCTGAGAGTCCTGAAATCAAGCAAGAAATTAAAGAAACCAAAAAAGAGTGAGTCAATGGAACTTATTTTTATCTCATTCCATTCCTCAAAAATTATTCAGAAAGAAAGAAGTTTTGGTTATCTACCAGATTACACATGTAAAATGATATTTAATTGTTAAATTGTTTTTATTTATGGACTGTTATTAACATCAAGTTGGCAAAACTTTATTTATTTGTATATTCTTTTTTTATCTGTCTTCTGTTTTTTCTCTTGAGCGAACAATGTTAAAAACAGTACAAGGTGAACAAAATTAAAAGCAAATCTTTTTTCATAGACTTGATATTAGAAACAGGGCATTACTCAGTGTTTTTATATTCTTTTTATTTGTTCTCTAAAACCGCCCACTCATTGTTAAAAACAGAGGTCAAATAAAATAAATTTATCTCCATACAAACATCTAATGTTTCACGTACTCAATGTTATAAATAGCATACAAAGAAATACAATTCAACAATTAAATTTATTCAAAGCTATTAAAAGGTCTTTTTTTCATAAGGGAGATAATCGTCTATTTTAAAACTGCAGATACTTCCATTTTACTTAATTTTCTTCTGTAGAAATTAAATATCAGGAAATGGACATTCGAGGCCGATACTTTTTTTTTGATATTTCAAAAACTGTATTGACATTTCATTTTCTGAATTCGATGTTTGAAAATAACTTGGAAATATTTTTCCTTCTTCAATTTTTTTTGGTTGGCTCCATCTCACTTCACTTGCTTTTCTGATTAATTTTACTAGTAATTCTAAAAAAATTTCCTGCAAAGATAGTTAAAAATGAGTTCATTTTAACCCTAGATAGAATTATTGATGTTATTGTATTAGATTGGCATACTTGAAAAGTATGCTTTCCTTCAATTATTATTGGCAGTAATTCATTTCAGACAACTTAGATGATTGTTATTACAAGTTCAAAGAGCATTTTGTCTGTGTTGATAACATGTTTTGGCCAATTCATTCTATGGTTTTCCTCTAGTGTAATCACCTGAAAAGCTCTTTGGATGTTTGTAAGTTTCATGTTGTTTACTCTATGAAGCGTTGCCTGTCACAGAAGTAAATTTCAATGTGAAATTGAAGGATTTGCTTTTGCTATTGGTTTGCTCTTGTTGTTCCAGAATTTCTTCAGGCCTGCTGAGGTCTCATAGAATTCATTAGAATTATTCTCCAAATATGATGTAAACTTTTGTGTTAAATAATAATTCAAAAAAAAAATGGGGAAAATACAATGAAAACTTTTTTTTTTGTTTTTAGTGACCCTTGTGCAAAAATTCCAGGATTTGCTGAAATGGTAAGAAATATTTTTCTTTCCTATGTCTTTTTTTTGTTTGTTTTTTTTAATTCGTTTTCGAAAGAAAAAGAGAAAAAGGGCTAACCTTTTAAAGCTATTCCATAGATCAGGAATTCTCTGTTTATTTATTTATTAAATAAGAATGCCCCTTCCGGCATTTACACATGCAATTTTCACATTCAATATTGAAATACACATTAATTCAAGTGATAAAAATATGTATGAGGCTTAATGAAAAAATCACGAACAGAACAGAAACATTCACCCCATTCATTTTTGTTTTCTAAATTCTTCTACATACTCCAGCTGATTACTCCTAAAATTGCTTTGTTAATTTAATTTCTATCCCAGATTATTTAGATTTGTTTAAATCACTCATAAAATTATTTATACTCGTACTATTTATTACATAAGTTGATAAACTATTCCTGTACTTCAAAACTCTGGGAGAAAAAAACAGTTGGTTTTTGTGACGACTTTCTGACTTATTAAAACATTAGACTTCCATAATTTGTGAAACCATCCTATGTCTTGAAAGTTTCGATTAACTCTCCTCTTGCTATTCTCTCAAACAAAGTGGTCATGCCCTAGATTTCTAGTCCATCCTTATAACTTGAATCTTTCATGCCATGTATCATTCTGGTAAATTTTCTCTGTACTGTCTCTAATTTCAAAATTAAATTCCAATTACCATGTCTAGTGCATGGGGCAGAAGCCTGTACACAATACTCCAAATATAGTCATGTTATTGCTTTATAAATTTTCAGCATAACATGTTGATCTCTTGAGAAAATATTTCTGCTAACCCAACCAATTTTACTGCTGATGAGATGTGTTTCTCAAAATTAAATTCAACACCAAAGTCTCTCTCCTCTGATAATTTTTGTAACGGTTGATTTCCCAAGGCATATTTATAACTTTTATTTCCTATGCCAAGGCACATTACTCCGCATTTATCCACATTAAACTTCGAATTTCATAATGATTCCCACAGATCTTACTTTTTAAAGTCTACCTGTGCTATTTTGGATTCATTTGATCCAACTAATGATTTCACATGATCAGCAAACATTTTTACTATACATTTCACTTTCCTTGGAAGATCATCCCTAAACATTAAAAACAATAACAAACCGCTGTAGTACGTCAGATGTAACTGGCCTTGTGTCAGAAAAGGCATCTCCTTGAGGGCCCTGGCACATTCGAAGAAGGAATTGACTGAATTGATGATGAATGCCTACCTGTTCATGTTGTATCCCTATTTGACTGGGGTCTCTGAAACCTAAAAAGATCTCTTAGGGGACCATGCCCTGAAAAGGTTTAGAATGGCTGCCATGGATTATGCAGATAGGCATCTTCATTTTTGTTGCTTCGACCAAAACCTTTTACTGGTTCATTCTCCATCCTTCGTCAGGTGTATTTGGGGAACAGTTTCAAATAATTTTTTATTTTTTTAAATTATACCAATGTTTTATTGTATGGTTTCTTGGGAATCTTCTTTTAAAAAGAAAAAAAAGACAATGCGTATGTGGTTTAAAGTATAAAAAATGCAAAATCCTTAAGGCACATCTCACATCCAGAAGATTAGTGTTTGTATAGACATTCAGACACTGAAGTAATCCGGTTGCAAGATGATTTCTGTTGGGAAAAGGGATTTTTTTATGTGTATGGCTGATAATAACTTTCTCAGAGTGCTCAGCAGGGTCAAGTTTTTAGGCTCGATTGATTTTTTTTTTTCTTAATTTTTCTTTTTCTTTTCTTTAGAATCTTAGCCACAATTAGGTAGATTTATTTCTCTAATTATTTTGTGTTTTTATTTCCAGGAACCAAGTGAACAAGCAAAGATTCGGCTAAAAATGGCATTACAAGCTGCAGGTAAGAATAATTTTGGAATGTCTTCAAATTGGGAGTTTTTGATTTGCCTCTGGGAATTTAAAATCTTGTTCAACAAGTGATAATCTGTCCCAATGCTGGTTTATCTTTCTGAATCTCTGGTTATTAAGGAATGGTTTTTAGAATATGTGATCTACTTCAGGATTGTGCTATTAGAGAAAACTCACATAATTCCCAATTGCTTAAAACAAAAGAATTTGTTTTTCTATTCACTGTTCTTTAAGAAGGTCCAGGTGGCCTAATGGTCAACAACACCTAAAATGAATTAGATAAACTGGGTTCAAAATCCAACTTGAATAGTTTGTGTTCACTCACTAATGCCGTTGGTAAAACCATGAATCCATTTCTCTCCCAGCAACTTTTCCTGAGAAAATTTTGCTAATAAAGGCATGTACTTTCTTAAAATTCCATACTCATTAGACAAATTCACTGATCATATTTGAGTGTTCTTACCTATCTGGGAAAAAATGAATTTTCCAAGGTCAGGGAATGGTACAAATTATCAGGGAATGTTTGAAATTTCTGAAAATTGATCAAATATCTGGGAATTTTTTTTGTATGGTCAGGGAAAAATCAGCTTTCCTTCCTTTTTCTTTTTTTTTTTTTAATGCTTTGCAACAGCCAAATCCTTCGCGTGTATAGATTTTGAAAAAGAAAGTTTTATTAAATAAAACTTAAAAATCTGACACTCTCGATAAGATCAATCATAGAGCATCTCAACAATATTATTGAATGTACACTAATTCTTTGCACTTCAGGTTTTCGATTCAATTTAAATTTGTCTGGAAAAAAGTCATCCCACTTAACAAATATGAAAAAAGTCTTGAAAGTAAGAGAATGGGAGGGGTTATCGATCATAGGAGAGTGACCCACTTTGAGGGTTTTTTAAAAGGGCATATTGTAGATTTGTTTTTTTGTTTTTTTATATAAGCATAATTTGCAAAATTACAGGTTGACATATCTCCAATGTCTTGTTTTTTATGAATTTGACTAAAAAAGTGGCTTGGGTTAACTGAATGGGAAGTAAGAAGCCATCAATTACCCCCCATGTTGACTTATCTATTATGATGGAAATCTTTTAAAAACCTTGGGATTTTGATCTGGCAAGTTAGTGAGAACCCAGTGTTCATTCACGAACAATTTGATGTAAACAATATAGATTTGCTGATGATGTTTTTGTTTTTTTTTTTAAATCAAAGCTGCAGCTGATGAACAACTCCGCAAAATGCAGGAACAATCAAGTCTGGCTCTGGAACAGCGATCAGTCAAAGAACAACCAAACTTTGCTGAGAAGGTCGAGAGTATAGAGAGTGCTGGCTTCACACAGTCAACCTTCCAGTCAGGGTTGCTGCCAGGACGTGCCAAACAGGTTAGCAATTCTTATTTTCTCCTTTCAGTCTATCATTGTTTTTTTTGTAAATTAATGGTACCCTCCCATTGAAAAAAATTTGGCGACATTTTTTTTACTATTAGTAAAAATTAATCAAATCATTTTACAATCAGTTTACAAATGCCTCTATACTTGATGAAAAAAACTACACAGATGATAATTTCCGACAATTTATTAGAACAGCCAACATAGTATCTTTCAAAAATGACGGAATTATTCATGGATAAATTATTGATTGGACAACGCACTTTTCTGGCCCCGATTTGACTTTGTGCAGTTCTACATACTTGATGTAAACGAAAGTGAAGGTATAGAAGTAAGCTGTAATCAGCGACCTTCGACCTGCACCTGCTGCTTACTTGGTAGCTAACTTGTAACTTGATTTCACCCAATATTTGAGTCACATCCAGTTGGCCTTACAGATATGCTACTTGCCTATATACCTCCTGGTTGAACATTCAAATAACAGCAAGGGTTTTGTTAATTTTATATGTTTGCTATAGCTTGACAAAAACCAAATTGCAAAAAAAGTGTCAATGACTTTTGTATAAGATTTTGAATAGTTTTCCCAATCTTGTTGTGGTTGTTCATTATTTCCTGCTGTTTAATGTTCTGTGGGGTGGAATTCCCAAAGATTCATTAAGTATTTATATCAGGCTTCAGCAACACGAACTTGAAGACCTGATGATGAATATCTTTTAGACAATGTCTTAAAAAAATTCTGAATTTTTGGGGATAGATTTATTGAAACTATTGCGCAAATCTCGAGTGTTTATCTGTACACAACTTTTCAAACTGTGCAGTCTTCTTCAGGTGTCTGTTGCATTCAGAAATGCTCTTGAAATGAGTCAAGTCCCCATCCAATCTGCAGGGCACTGGAAACAAGATGGTCTTGACACAAACGACTGACTTAGAACATTCTACCTTCTAGGATCAATTTGACCCTGAACACAACAGGCAACTAAAGGAGGCCATAGAGTATAAAAATCAAAAAGTTGTGAACCTGAACAACTAAAATGAAGACAATAGTCTGAATAAATTCATCTATTTAACTTTCATCTCGCCCAATACCGGCTATTTCCGTCAAAATGGACTAAATCGAAAACTGCATCAAATGGAGCCGATCCAATGGTACCATTGCAATCAGCACGTCAAACTACGCCAGGAAAAGCAATAAAATCAATTGGTAAAAATGACATTTGAAAGACCATTTTTGAGAGCTTATGTGCTAGAAGTGCCTTTTCGGCCAATATCGGCTATTTCCGTCAAAATGGGCTAAATCGAAAACTACATCAAAAACAGCCAATTCAGCTTGTAATACCTGAAAGTTTTTTCTAGAATGATCTTATCAATTTGCTTTTTTTATCATTTCCACCTCTAGTTACAGCAGAAGGGATCATCTGAAGACAAAAGCCATGATGATGCAATATTTGGAGCCCACTTGAATATCAAACTAGAGGATAAAATCAACACAGATTCTCTTGAGGAGAAAATTCCTTCAAATATTGACATTGACACATATGCACATCCGAGTGTAAGTATAAAGGCAAACTTTCATTTTCTTTCCTTCCCCAAAATTCCAGATCTAAGCCATTTGTGTTCACAGAAGAGGTGGGACTTGGATCTCTAAATAAATACGGTATTCAGTGTCACCAAAAAGTAGGGAAGTGGGTGGCGGTCTGTCTCAGTAGAACCCTTTTGAGTTAGGAGTTGATTGATTATGGGAGGTCCGCCTCTAAAAGTTTCATCTTTCTTGTAAGTTGACTCATTTTGCTCAATTTTTGAAGCTGCATTCACAACCTTCTCGAAGTGAAAGCGCATATTTCGCTTAGATTCCATTTTCAGTGTTTTAAACAAAAGTAGGCCAATTTTGACATTTATTAAAAATGCACACTGATAAGACAACCGTCACAATATAATCAAAAGCGATCTTTCTGAATGAAGTTAGTTAACCTTTCACTCTCTGTAGGCGACTTTGTTTGCTGAGCAAAAAGTTTGTCCTGCCACATAACTTTAACCTTTAGCATTCAGCAGGTAACTCAAATCGCCAAACGGATTGTGTGTTAGAATTTCACAGTTATGTTGTCAGTCAATTTCAATCATACATGAATAAACACACAAGTAACAGGCTTTCTAAGTTGATTATCATCATCTTCTAGTGTCTGTCATTGGATATAGACCTTTCCCAAGATTTGCCAGACCTCTCTTGTGGAGTGAACACTTTCCGACCTGGTCTTTTTTATCATGCAATTTCATTTCTCACCAGCCGGTTTTGCATATGATATCTGGGGATCCACATTGTGAGTTGCAATTTCCAGTGGTTGTCTGCCATTCTTGCAACATGACTTATTCATAATCTTTTTGATACGTCTGTTTTCTAATATTGTGTGCTGTCAAGCATGATTCTCTCCTGTGCATGTTGCTAGCTGAGTGCTAAAGATTAAACTATCAAGTGTTACAAGATTAGTGTTTTTTCTTCACAATCAATTTTATTCTTCCAAACACTCAATTTGTTCTCTAAGTATTTGTCCTGACTACCATCCACTCTAGACCACTGCTAAACAAGATAGTCTCTCGTAAACAATTCTCACTGGGTACCAAAACTGAATTTTCATCACAATGTTTTGCTTTCTGAAAGAATTTCATGTAATATTCACTTTGAGACCATCTCCTACCACAAAAGCCAATTGTTGATGATATAGATGACCTTTTTGTGACACAACTCTGTACATCTTTAAATAATTAGGATTGTGTCTCACACTCGTTATAATTGTATAAGATTTTTAAGAAGAGCATTTCAGGTAATAAAGTTCTATGGGGATAGTCTTAAAATTATGTATTTTCATTTTTAATACTGTATGTCTGCTCAGACCATATGAACTTACCTGGCAAATATCAAACTAAACTTGAATTGTCAACTCATACCACAGGGGCCTCTTTAGCTACAAACGAATATAAATGATTTACTATTTTTCTTTCTGCAGCCATTCTTGATTGATAAACCGTGTGCTGAAAGCTGTTCTGCAAGAGTCTCTTCTATTTCCAGGGGCGGTAACTCTAACCAGAATGTTTTTTTCTATTGCAGTTATTCGTCGATGTGAATGAGAAGAAAAAGCGATGGATCCAAAAGCTTTGTGCATTCAGAAAAAAGAGGTTGACTGGAGTTATTCTCTCTTGAGTTGTTTTGGGTTTTGTTTTTTTTTTTCATGCATTTTTAATAAAGAATGTAAATATATAACAAGAAATTTTCACTTGTTAAAATTTTTATTTTCATCAAATAATGAATCACCTTCAAATGTTGACAGTTCAATTTATTCTTTCCAGTTTTCAGATTAACACTAAAAAGTCTCTTTTAAGGAATGTGAAATCATTTTAGACTTTTCGAAACTAATGAGAAATTTTCTGTGTCCATTTAGACATTTTTGAATTTTGTGTCCAAAAATGTCATTCTCATTGTAAAAGCCTGTTTGTAACCAGAACATAAGAAACAGATACAAATTGCCTACTAATAAGAATTTTCCCAGCCTCTGATGATGTTCTTTGAAGGCTTTAGTTTTTTTATTTTCCCTAAGACGGTTTATTGAAGAATTGGGGTTTTTTCTTAATATTCCCTCTCATTTAGTTCTTATGGAATATGCTAGAAAGGAATAAACGTTATGACTGAACAACAACACTGAGACCAAACAATCACAGCCAAAAATGAAAAAACATACAACTGGTTAAATAAAATATTGGATATCCTTGATTTAGTGTCCAAAACAAATTTCTGATTAAAGAGACTGAATATTTGGACTCTTCTTTTTTTTTTTTTTTTTTTTTTTACCTAGCCTCATATTCTCAACTTAAAGGTAACAATTTTGTGGATAAATATCTCCTACCAACCATTTGAAACAATGGACATTTCTACTGAAACAATATCAGTAATTTTCTTTCTTTAAAAAAATTTTTTAAAAATAAAAAAAAACTCAGAAATTCAAAGAATATTTTTCATGTAGATCAACTAGTTATAATATTGATAAAATATGAAGCTGGGTAAAGAAATCCTGGGGGAGTAATTCAGTCTTTTGGGTTTTTTTTTTTTTAAATCTGAAACAAATTTCAGATGCTAAAAGAAAGGATACCCAAAATATTAATTAATACTAATAGAAAATTTCTTAATATAAAAATTTTAAACAAGAACACATTATTTCCTCTAGATGAGAAAAATATATAATTATGTGTCAATCTGGTTAGAAAAACATTAAAAGTACCGAGAAACATTTGGTTTCCAGCCAATAAATAAAAGCCCAAAGACCGTGTCCATCATTCATTGATTGCTGTTATCTGTTGTTTTTTCACAAGTCCTACAGAGAGAAAGAGTTGTTGTTGTTGTTGTAAGAGAAAATGTCTGGAGAGAGGGGGTCGAATTCTTTTGGTAGATGCACAGAACATATTTTCAAATTGTTGTTCGTACTAGGTCTGTGCCATTTGGTTTTTGTAGAACATGGAACCTTTCCAAGATACTACTCAGTCACATCCACTGACAGAATCCGCTATTTCTTTGCCAAGGCTACTCCCAGACCCACCAGGCCTCCCACTGCCAAAGCAGCACCTCCAATGATGGCCATGCCCATCAAGCCTTCTACAAAAGAAAAAAAACCAAAGGCAAAAATCAAACAACATTCATCATAGATTATTTCATCTCAAAACAGAAACACACAAGATCATTCTTTACATGATGTACATAATGCTAAGTCTGATTCTGTTAACAACCTTTGAGTAACCAAAATGGTGCAGCCAGAGGTACTGAATTAAGGTACCTCAAAAGTGCGCTAACTTGAAGGAAAAGATTTGCAATCCAATAAGTGTGGGGCCAGCTTTCACAATCACTCTCATCAATATTATGATTATAATTAGCATTTAGAGTATCTTTGTTAGTAAATGTGTAAAATGTGCTCATTCTGGTCAAATCAGATCACACTGATGGGTCACAAGGTTGTCTAGTAAATTATTAATACAAACATCCATGATTTATTCAAAATAATCCAAGTCCAACAAGACAAGCTGAAAATTTTCTACAAATGTCTCAAGTGACCTCTCAGCATCTCAGATTCCAAAGTGGTCTCTTCTTATTGACACTGTAGAATTATTCTTTTCGATGAAAAGATGACATAATATTTAAAAAAATATTCTGCTATTTGTTTTCCATCTAGCCTGTATCCTAACAGCATTGTAATATTATTGTGTATATTTAGGAATTTCTGCGACATTTATAAAAATAAACTCTTCCTAAATATGATAAAATCAAGCATGTTTTAGATAAAAATGAATTTTCAGGCCGAAACTCTCACACCGAGCTTTCATCAATAAACATGAATTAGGACAAATGCTATTTATCTTAAACAGCAGAAAATAACCTCCAAGATTTGAAATGGCCCCCAAAAAAGTTGGCATGATTTTTTAAATCTGATACCCCTTTGCTTCTGTACATAACTCATTCCTAGTTATGAAAACCCCCTGCATTGATCTCCTTCATGGAGTAATCTCACCAACAATGATAGGGGGATCTTTTGTTATCATTCCTTAATAATATAAGGAAGTGCTTCTGCAGTTCAAGAGTAATGAATAGTTATCTGAGGAGTTTAGACGAAAAAGCAATATGGATGTGGGGATTGGCAAAATCCGTAGTGTACAGATGACAAAATGGTATCAAATGTTCACAATTGAATTTATAAAATCAAATATTTCAACTCACCCTGGGTTAATTTTTTCTTTATGAATTTTTCCATGCTGAGAGCTTGATGGTTTTCCGGCTGCAGACTTTGTACCATTTTGATATATTGTAAAGCGTTTTCATATTCCTACAAGGAAAGAATGGAAATTTAAACTAGAAATTCAAAACAAATCATTGGTTGATACATTTTACACCTTTCAATTGCCTTGAAAAGTCACAGAATTTAGCTTCAAAGAGAAATATTTTTATAACAGAAAAAGAAAAATAATTTGAATGAGCAACACAACAACTTATAGCATGATCTCATCTTCCTTCTGTTATCATAAGTACTTGTAAAGTGTATAGTAACCTACCTGGCGGTCATGTGTTCTATCCTTGGGCTGTGTAGTGCAAAAAATTTATTTACTCTGGGGCTCAGTGGAAGAGGCGAGCACATTGGATTGGATAAAAGGCTTGTTGGAAATTCCCAGAACGTTACCAACTGCGACAGACAGTATAACGACCAAAACATGACTATAACAACCAAGACAAGAACATTCATTCATTTAAAGCAGCTAGTTTTACTGATTGTTCTAACTGTAGTGTGTTCAACCCTTACTGGATAGCTCATACTTATGGACTTGTGCCAGACTAAGCTTAGTTAATAATTAATGACTGCTCCTTAACAGGATGCTCAATTATCTTCTGAACTCAGTTTATAGTTGCACAAGGTTACAATATCAAGATACCTAGTGAGGATGAAACTCATAAGACTAGTGAATAGTCTACAAAACAAGCTTGCTAACCATTGATCTATAGTTGGATATTAGTAACTGTTTCAGTTGCTGAGAGTTTTATGAGTTGGTTTCTTATACAAATGGATTTTAATGATAGTCATTGCATTCATGACTTGATTCTAGAGGCCTTTTTTCTTTTGTTCACTGTTCAAATAAAGGCAAAATTGGGTTTCAATTTCTTACCTTCAATTTCGTATAACCAACTGCTAAGAAATAGAGGTAATCTCGCCGTGACTGGTCATCATTAGTCTTTTGTAGAATATCTGTTAAAAAAAGAAAAAAAGTTAAAAGGAAATTAAATTTCACAAGAGGTCTCAGTGGTTAGAGCAATCTTCCTTAACTGGGGTTCCACAGAACCCTAAGGTTTCATGTGGGGTGGTTAGGGGGTTCAGCAAAAATCTTATACATGCATGGAAAAAGCACATCTAATTTTTGTTTCATATAATAAGAAGTGATCCCTGTCTTGATGACTTGAAGCACCAGAATTTTTAAATGTCTTAATAGAATTAGAAACATATTCAGGGTTTTAGATTTGATAATTACCAATATCTGTTGAATTGGTGGGAAAAAAATGATTTTTTTTTCATTGCTTCTTGTCAATTTTCATTAATTTACATAGATTTATGATAATAATATCTTAGAATGTTCATCAAAATAAATATGTTGAAAAATATCTTGTACACTGTAAAGACGTCCCCTAATATAACCCAGTTTGCATATAAGGTGGATGTAGGACCCCAACATTTTTACCTAAATTATTACCTACTTGTTCAGAAAACCATAAATAAAAAAAAAATTTCCCCTTAGATGCATAAGCCCAATATTTCAGGCTGAGCACTATTTTACTACACCATAAGCCCATTTGATGACGGAAGTGACACAAATCTCACCCAGCCCCAACAAAGAAACATATTAGACCAATGCTGGTGAGCCAATTGTAAAAATAAAATGAATTGGACAAAACCATTTCAGTATCTAATGAATTGAGCTTATTTTAATTTCATTTTTTCTCCCTTTCCCCCCCCCAGATCAGATAGGGCAATGGATTCAAAGAATTGAGTCACTGATGTAATTATTCTGTTTTTACTAAGTAGTATAGGGTAGTCATTTCAGTGGTATTATTGGTCAAGATACATTTGAGAATGTTTTTGTTTATTTTATTCAAATCCAAGTTCTGATATAATGGACAATGTTTGCAGTCTACCAGATCTATAGCATATACACATCCCACAATTATTGCAGCGCGGTTATAATGTGGTTCCTCTCTTGGACCCCAACACTTGCATTATAACAACTCCTTGTACTGATGATTAATTTTAGATTATAATTCATATAAATTTTTTCAACACATGTCATAAGATGTTCATACAATATTTCTATGGAGGGGTTCTTTGAGAAATGAAAGTTATTTCAAGGATTCCTCCAGTCTAAAAAGGTTGAGAAATGCTAGGTAATTAGATATTGTGGGGCAGTTTCTGAAAGAAAAAAAATCCAAAGATTTTTCTTAGTCTTTGGTAAATGACAAATATGACCTGTTAACAAGTTTTTAGTCACATGAACCAGATTCAGTATCAACAAACTTTTACAACCAGTTACTATCTCTGACAACAACAATCTGATATTATACATATAATAGCTCTATTGTCACAAAATTATCATATAATTGGATTGACTTCAGTGAACAAATGAATTCACTCTTGATTTCATAAACTGCTTGTAATTGACATTGGGACATTTCAGTGAATAGCACCAAAATGTGGAACTCTTCTGTGAATCTAAAAGAGTAAAAAAATTCACTAAAATGGTTGAAGGGGAATCATTTTAATCAAAAGTTATTTCCCTTGAAATCTACACTACTTTTTTTTTTGATTAACTTAATAGTTGAAGTACAGAACAGAATTCCTTGATGGAGAGCTAAAAAGGAGGCACAAACCTTGAAGAAAGGCAATGCCTTTCCTGATGTCGTTGGTGTATTTACTCCGTACTAAACAGAGTGCATAGTCAAAATGCGTCTTTTCATTGATTGCACCACGCTTCTCTTGGTTTATGTATAACTGCTCATATTTCTGAAAGAGAAAAGGAAAAATTATTTAGAATGATATCAAATCTCTTGGCAGAGAAAGAAATATCCGAGGAAAAAAGAGAAAAATGAACTGAAAATGACATTGACACCTCCAATAGCTGTATACACAAAGCCATTAAGAACACCTGTTGCAAAAATTTCCATAAGTTTAAAACGGTCACTTTCTACAAGATTTATGACAGACAGACACATAAAGAAGCCTAGAGGATAGTGACTATAACAAACAAGATGAGGACATTAGTCTGAGTAAATTAGTATATAATTATAAAATTGTGCTAATTGAAAATTCGTTTGTATCAATAAAAACTTTCCATTAATTTGTACTGAAACAAATTTCATATTTGAAATAGTATGAATTGCGGCCTTCCAATATCCACCAATAACACAGCTTTTGAGATGAGATAAAATTCAGAGAAAGTTCTTTTGGATAAGTTCATAAACCAAACCAGCGTTGCCAAATTCAACCAGAAGGAGAATTAATTCAAATTTAATCTGAGAAACTTACCCAAAACGGGCATTGGAATAGCATTAAATTTGGAAATGGAGCAAGTCTGGCAGCAGAAGTTCAAAACCAGCCTCTTACATATTACATGTTATTGATAGAGGGTAATTTATAGGGGTTCAGGTTCAAGTATGCGTACCTCAAAAAAACACAGTACCACCTCAAAAGAAACGAAGACACTTATTGTGCTATAACTTGAAAAAAAAACAAAAAAAAAACCAATAAATTCCTAACTAATTGTTTCTCATTCACAAGGTTTATTGCTTTCTGGAAAACTATTAAGAATTGTATTTCTTTATATTAAGTTGCAACTTGGTGGGGATGGTAATTTTCAATGGGTGACACAATTTTTCATATATATATATGTGTGTGTGTTATATACATAAATTTATGAACATAGAATTGAGATTCACAATTTTATTATCTTAGAGGTAAAAAGTCTCATCCTTTCTACTTTAAATAGAAAACTTGCACAGAACACTATAATTCATAGTAATTCAATGGTGAACAGACACTAAAAGAAGTGCTGTCTTTATATCTTTTGGGGTGTGGAAAAAACTTATTTAAGGATATAACTTTCAATATCCTGAAGTGCAGTGGATATAAACTCATAAGGCTTCAAAACAAGTTTGCATTTTATTTAGTGTTAGTGAGACAATATAGTGCAATGAAAAGGAAAAAAATAGGGCTCTAGTAGAATATTTTTTCAATTATGGGTGAAAATGTTTGCGTATATTGATATACATATTGGAAAAAAAAAATAACTTGAACTATCTTAAATTTTTTGTCTTATAACATTTTCAACCCCCTCTGAAGAAATTTTACTAGGTAGGAGCATGCAATAAAACAAAATATCTAAACCATTTTCCCTTCATATTTTATGCAAAATGTAAATTTTTCATGTTTTCACTATACATGAAGAACTGTGGTAAAGGGCTGTGGACAAAAATACACAATGTGAAACCACCAACTTGACTTGTCTCAACATCAAGAACAACAAGGCTAAAATGTATAGAAAAATATCTCTTGCTTATCCTTTGTGTTGACCAAGAGAAGAGACCCCTTATTTATAAAACCCAAAATGATATTGTGGTAAACAGTCAGGAAAAAGTGTGGATTATGACTTGTGCCTGGGAGGGGCTGGGGTTAATATCAGTCTTTATCTCCTCTCATGGCTGGTCTGCCTAAATAAATAGCGTTATTCTTTTCTTTGTCCTGCTAGTCTTTATTTAGTTTTCCCATCGATCAGAGGTGAGAAGACAGTCTTCAGTATTATCCTTCCATACAACAATTTATCTTGATAAAAAAAAGCCTGAAAACAACAATGTTTGTAGAGAAATAGAGGTGGTGGTTACTAACATGGATAACTAAATTGGCAATTTGGGTTCAAATTCCAGTTGAGAACACTTTCTTCACATCACACTAATGCTCTATGGAAAGGCAGGAATCTATTTCCCCTGCACTTTATCTTCTCATTATATATCATAATAAAATGTCTAGTCACAATATTACCATGATGGTTGATGGAAAAGAGAGTGGGTGGTGAAGCACTTGAACAAATCACTCTCCCATAACTACCTTAATCTATGCCCAGGCAGTAGCAGTAAGTGTCATTATAGTCAATATTAATAAGGACAAATAATAAAAACAATATTTGTAACTGACAATTCTTTTACATAATTTGTGTACGTCTAGGAGAGATAAAAACCTTCCACAAAATATTTGACAGCATAAAAAGTATTATTAAATTCTCAAAAACATCAAAAGTCTGAAAGGTTTACTTATTCTTATTTTTATTTGGAGTCTTGAAGTAAATCCAATTTTGGCTGACACAATCTGTATTCACTTCATACTAATGCCCTTGAGAAAGGTATATATCCCCATTCCCAGCTATGGATAAAGAGTAGGGGAGACCGGACTCTCTAGCTATGGTTACAAACTAGTCTAAGAGATGGAAAACTTTGATTCTAAACCAACCTGAAGAGAGATAGGCTCCAAGACAAAATCATCTGTGGCGCCTCAATGACCCTGCACTGGGTAACAGGATATAATTTATTTTTCATTTTTTTCTGACTCCATAATGTAGTCTCCAGCTGCTATGTATATTGAAAGGAAAGTAATGGTTCATTTTCACATTATAGTTGCTTTGTAAATAGAACACAATCTCTAAAACCTCTTTTTACATTAAAAACATTACTCTAGGTCCACTGAGTATGCATGCCACATTTGGTTGAGCTATGCCAATGTTCAAGTGACAAATAGATTCAGTAATTATATATAATAGAAAGAAGATTTTTTTGATCATTTATTTCCATTTTATATCTGTAATTCTGGATCGCTGAAGGTCAATAAAAATCTGAATTGAAAATTTTCAGGACTGGTTTTTTGTGCTGGTTGGAAAAAAACAAAAATTGAACACAGGTGATTCAAACAACACTCATTAAGGAACAGATTTCAATACAAGTGAATTGAAAATTAAAATATTTAATTCAGTAATTATGTCCACAGAGAAGAGATTAGAGTTATCCACAAAGCTAAGCAGAAGATTAAGGACATTAATTGCCAAGGGGAGCAAGTAAGGGATTCATTATGTACTGATGGGAGTCCTATTGGGAGTTTTTAATTAAAATTACACCTTTATAATGATATATTCTTCTATTTTTCTACTAAGTTAGTGAGCTTTATAGACCAAGTGAAATTTTAGTCCAGATGTTAATCCTGAACTTAGGAATGGAATACAATATCATTGGAGTGTTTGCATCTAATAATCTCCTTTGTGAATATATTAATAAATTTTACTGCAACGCAGAATTCACAGAAAAAAATACTGATTACCAATTTTCCTCTATATTTCAGTGCATAAACATACTCACTACAATCTCTCCCCCCGGCAATTAATTAGTCTAAAACCACAAAAAATTAATTTGCTATTGCACTCACAGCATAGGGTCAATCAAACTCACCAAAGCCTAAGTTACTAAAATAGAAGAGCATGTCTTTGGACAAGAACCTGGTAATTTTAATCACTAACCCCCCAAAAGACTCCCATTGGTACACTGTTTATCTTGGCAATCTTTTGTTTCATGTCACTAGGAATGGTAGATCATTTTGACTTGCTGGAACAATCACCAAAAAATAAATACAGGTGGATATAATGCATAAATTCAAGAAATAAAGAGAAGCTAAACCAATTTTTCACTGAAACTCCTCCACAAACGTAATATTTTCAAAAAGGTAATCTTGAGGTGAACAGATCCAAAATATGGTAACATAAGACTGGCTTTAAAAATTGCTAGATTTTCCATTTCTAACTTGCTTTATTGTTACAAATATTAAAAATCAATAGCGTAAGACTGACTGTAAAAATGGCTGGGTTTTTTTTTTAATTTTCAGATAACCATATTGCTTTAAATATATGAAAAAATAGATTTAGATAAATTCTGTGCCGAAAAAATACTGATAAAACCCGGTTTTAAGAAAAATAAAAGTAATTTAAGGGTATGATCTTCTGTAACAAAAGTCACTAATGGTTTAAAATGACGAAAATGGAATTGATGACTAAAACAAAAATGGCCTTTATCCGGTATGAATATTGTTTAATTAGGTAGGGATGAATTTTATCTAAAAGGGATCAATCTTTTCAATTTCAAAGAGGTTTCCATTCCAATTTGTGGAAAAAATTGTTTTCTTTTCATGTGATAAGTCTAGCATTATTGTTAAAGAATTCTTTAGTAAACAGGAACAAGAATTCATTTGTCACCGGCATTTCATATTTACTCTAAGTTCCTAGTTGTTGTTTGATATTTATCATGGGTATATAAACGCTTCTACTTTTTTTTAGATAAAGTTATTCATTCTGTCTTCTATGGAGAAAAAAAATGAAAATAAACAAACAACTCTTCATTTAAAATTTGACTTTTCAACCCAAGAATCTTTCTCGAAGAATTAATGTTCCAAGCTAAACCCTTCCGTGGTAACAAGTGAACATTTATATGGCAACAAGAAAAGTAATGAAATTTAGTTTATTGAAATGAAAAAGTACACAGGAAAAGTACGATTGATTAATAGCTGTTAATAATATTGGTAAATTAAGTTGGGGATGAATCCTCTATACGGCTATGAATTGTTGGGGATGAATTTTCCGTATCCTGGATCAGATATTAACACAATAATGAAAATAAAAACCATTATTTATTTCCTTTATTGTAATCTTTAGTTTGTCTTTCCTATTCGTAAACTATGATAGTTACAATATATTAGTCTGATATTAAGGCAATAATAATATTAAAAGCCATAATTTGTTCTAGTATTAAGACACCGTTCTTGTATCAGTTATACATTACATTTTTAGCAATATATTCATCAGGAAATGAAAATTCTAGCCAATTATAACCATTTTGAAGTCTAATGCAACCGTAATTTGGATCCATCAAACCAAAAATTAACTTTTAAAAAATTACAGATTTTCAATGAATACTTCTTGCACGCGTCTGAATTATTTGAGAAAATTTAGATTTTTCGCTTGAAACTTTTGCATATTAAACAAATAAATAAATCATAATAATATCTACTGCAATAATAACCAATGTGACTTTCCGGTTCGCAGTCCATAACTCTTGACTCTTCCACTCGGGGATAAAAAAAATGCTTGTGTAAATACATACTATCAACCATTTCAAACTATGCACTATTCGCCGTGAACGAAATCAGTTTTTTTTATAAACATATAAAGAAAAAACAACAGCATCTCAATCCAATTCAAACCGAAAAAAAAACAGTACGCACATCGTAGAGCAATGATCAGCAAACTAATCTTGTTGGGTTCGATCCTCATCGTATCTCCTAGTATAGATGGTCTGATACCAACAACTCATGCCTAGTTAACGTACTTATATAATGAACAATGTGACTTTTTCTCTGTCCGTAAAACTGGACTCTCTTCCACCTTGTAAGATGCATCATTTGATACTATAAAAAGACTCATCAATTGAAACAAATTCACTATTCTTTTTTTTTCTTGAAAAAAAAAAATCGTTCCTTAGAAATTGAAACATATTTGAAATCTGTTCACGGGTATTAACCAGCAGTAAATAAATAATAGATATTAAACAAAAAACATTGACTACAAAAAAATTAAGTACCACATTATTTAACATTAATGAATATTATGTAATTGCAGCCTCTCATTGTATATGCTTCAACCATCCGTAATTATTATCAGGCGACTGTTTCATCAAGTCTAAGTGATCTACGGCTTCTGTTGACATTAAACGAAAGATCGCTGAAAGTAACTTGAAAGTAAAAGTTTTATTTAATCGAAACGCACAATACTGACCTAAAAAGATAACAGATGGGTCAAACTGTTCTGACAACCAAAATAAAAGGAGGAAGTACGTGAGAGATGCCGATCCAAGGACATCGAAAAGACGAACGAATTATGTTGCTTTATCTTTAAATAACTTTAACATGTGATAAATTTACAACTATCAATTAAAAGGTGACTAACTCATTTATGTCAAGAAGGTAGAAGGTTTTTTTTTTTTTATACCAGCAGACTTTAAGTGAGTAACTTAATTCATTTTTGGTTTAGATTCGGTTTAGTCTACGCCGCCGTTCTCGGAGAAAAAAAAATGTTTTTTTCGTTATGTGCTTTCAATCAATAAGACCTTGGTATCTTCCTGAAATCTGTTAGTTTTCAGAAGAACAAAAGAGATTTTTGGTGTAGAGGGGGCTCTATTTACAATTAACTAAAATGCTAAAACTGGACCGATTCCGTTCATTGTACGAAACTGTAGCTGTGAATTTCTCTCAGTGCTTATGCCAGTCTGTATGACTACCTTTATTTTTTAAAGGTATCTGACCTTCATTTTTTCGGAAAGTTTTCAATTTTTGAGAATAACCAAGTGTCAGCGTTATGAGTGAATATAATTATTCAAGAAGATGAATTAGAATAGGAATAATGAAAACATAAACGATTTAAATACAACTTCATATCCTAAAACATTTGAAGATTCTTTTTTCTCAAAACTCAGGAAGAAATAAAGGTCTAATCGAGTGAAAGTACATGAATATAACAAAATAAAAATTGTTTTTTTTTTCCCCTACGAAAACGGAAATGTAAACTAAAAACCCGTTCTTGACCTTTCAACAAACCGTTTTAAAACATCGTCATTGTTGTCGTTCCTAAAAAAAAGATACGAGGAAGAAGTCATCATTCGAGTCGCGGCTAAATAGAGACGGCATGAATTTTAACTGAATTAAACACGGGGGAAAACTTCCGTAGATTTTACGAGGGATATTTTAAAAGAAATATTTTTCTTTCTTCATTTACCTTTAAATCTTCAGCAGAAACATAATCATTAATAATAGCTTCGGCATCCATGTTCCACAGTTTTGTTGCTCTTACAACACAAAAGAGTTCTTCTAGTCAGGTTATTCCAATGACCTCATCATCCACTTGAACTTTGCAAACCCAAAAGTTGCCTCTCCTCAAAAATTAAGAAGTACGAAATAAAAATGAAAATTCATTATCCGCTATCCTTTTTAGGATAAAAAATTCTGTTTTATAAATGCAGGAAATATAACCTATTTTAAGTGAAACTTATAGAATTTTACATAGCTTATTTATATTTCAGACTCTTTTACATCAGTCTCAGGTTCATAATGATATCTTTTTAGATATTTGATCAGAGCAGCCGACCAAGTGCAAAAATCTAGATATTAATAAAAAAAATCCTTTTAAATTGTAGATTTTTGGGTGATGCTAAAAGATTTTAAAATAAGTAAAAACATGATTTAATTCTTCCATAAATGTCAGTTCTTTAATCAAAAAATCTATTCCTCATTGTTTAAGTAGACTGTTGTATTTTTTGTTGTTTTTTTCCATTAGGTCATCATCCGATTACCATTTGTGACACAGGATCTCAGTCTCCTTAAATCTTGCCACTCAGTCCACAACCACTCAATATATTCAAACAACATTTAGGAAATAGACATTTGGTAGCATAAATGCAAGTATTAAAATGTTTTATCCAAATGAACTAGACACAAAAGAACTGATCAGAAGATATCAAAATTGTTTGAAATGGTTGTTCTTGAAAGTTTACGACAAAAATGTTAAAAACCATGAGAAATGGACACCGAATTGTGAGATCTTAAGAATAAAATAAAAATTGTGTGACACATGCAAAAACCATGAGACTTGGCAAGCCTGATTTAATTGAAAAAAATAAGCATGAAATGAAAAAATAAAATCACAACAGTTTTAATCCTAATCTATTTTGAGAGAAACAGAACGAGAAAGGGCAGTTTAATATTTTCTATTTCTCTTACCAATAAAATTATACCATGAATCAGATGTATAAAGAGCCTGGAAAAAAAAGAGGATAACTTCGCTGACAATGAATGGAAGACATGGCCAAAATGCTAAAATCTCATGGCCAGTCCATCACAGGGGTGAACTACCAAGACATCGACCGCCATCTTCACTTTCCCTCAACAACCCACAGTACACATGGAATATTTTTTTAAAATGTAAAATTCGATAATCTTAGTTTAAAGTAGATTATATTTGTATCGTAAGTAAATGCTGATTCTACCAATTTGATTATGATTTTTCAACATAAAAATGTGTTTCTTGCTAATTTAATCAAAGGAAAGAACTTCTTGTTGAATACTGATTTTTTCTGTCTTTCAAGTTTGTTGTTAAGAATTCAAATAATGAAAGCTTAATCAGTTCAGTAAATGGACTAGAATCTCCTTTTCATAGATCTCAGCACTCTTGTCAGCAACTTGAGTAAAAATTCTGTTTTTAATCCAAATTCAATAAAAAGTCTCCTTTAGTGACCTTTGAGCTTGACATGAAGTCCCTTCCTATTTATGAAAATTTCTATTATAATTGTTTGCTTGAATTTCATATTGCAATATTTCATAAGTATGAGAATTTTGACTGATAATGAGTATCTATCCATATTTATATGAACAGTTTAACATAGATAGATAAAAACAAACTGGGTTAGGTATATAGAGATAAACAGATATTGATAGATTGGTTTGTTGCTAGTTAGGAGGTTTGCAAGAGATAGACATGTTTAAACTGAGATAGATTAAGTTATAGTCATTGAACTATAAAATTTTAAGCACACAGAATGTAATAAGGGAAGTAACTCTCCGAGCCAAATAAGAGTTGTTTCCCTTTGAGCATCAGCAATGTTAATAAAAACAAGAATTATAAGTTCAACGGTACGTACACCATCCGTGGTAGTAGTAGCTGAAGGAAGACGAGGAAGAGCGAGTAGTCTTTTTTTTAATTCAACTGATTCACATACTTGTAAAATAATGCGATATGAAATATTCTGCAAGTATTATTTTCAATAAAAATCATGAATGTCTATTTTTGGTGTTTTTTTTTTGTTTTTTTTTTTCAAGCCCTTTTGTCTTTTTTCTATGATGACGTCATCAGCACCTGGTAGAAATAATTGGTCAGGATAGATTTTCTCTTAATGCATCACACCTTTTAATGACATTACACCTTTTAATAACAATACACCTCTTTTTTCTTTCTTATTTCAATCGTTTAATGTAAGTGGAACAGATGGAATAGCATCTAATAGAAATGTGTGGACACATGCAAGAAATTTAAATACTACATATTCCATAATAAATAAATATCAAATAATAATCACTATGAGAAATGGCCCTAAAATTTTTACGTTACTGATTTGGAATGTCTACCCAAATCATTTTGACTCACTGAAGGTCCCTCTAACATGTCCAATTGATTTCATTAGTCAACTCAACAAAATTCTTACAGAACCCTATTGCAGTGCCAGGACTTATGTCTTATATAAAAGATTTTAAATATCAATAATATTTTTTCAAATGTTTAAACAAATTGGGTTTTTCTATTCAGTTTTCAAGATATTTCTGTCAACGTTTTTTTTTTTCTTTTGAAAACACTACGAAATGCCATACTTCAAATCAACTGTTTTATTTTAAATAAATTTCAGTTCTGTTTAAAAAGAAATATTTCAAGACATGAGATTTTATTTTTAACTATTTTTTGGTGGGGTTGTAATTTTCATTGCTTTTCATTGCAACAACCCAGACTGTCAGTCTACAGAACTAAGTGAACAGATCCGAGACAAAGAATGAACTCAAGGCAAGACTAAAAACTCAAATACCTTTACTTTAAGAAGCTTGCCTAATGTATGGAAACCACTTCGCCAATTGAGCTACCAGAGCTTCTATGATTAGTAGACAATTAAACCTACCTCATGAAATCATCCATCATTTTCCTCCCTGATTGTTCAGCACCATAGTTGTTATTGGTTTCGTGTACACTAGTTGTATTAATAGTAGTAATATTATCTTGATCTTCTTTTTCTAAATAAACAGGATTCTAGAGAAGCTTTAATGGACCTAGCAAGCAGATTATCATAAATTGTTCAAGCAAAATAAATGAAAACAAAAAGATCCAGACAAAATATTGCAGCAGCTATCTCTCCCTTCCTATGACACTAAGTACAAGTGGAAAAAAAAAATGATAAAAGAACAATCAAAAAAATAGGCTGATTGTGACTGTATCCAAGAAAGCAAGCTTGCTCTTTCTCCCTTCACTATTTTCATTTCAGTTCTCAGAATCACCTACTCAAGTTTATACTATACTGAGAAAACTATAACAATATATTGGTTATCATTGCTTTGAGCAACAACCTTTCTTCATTTCCCACAATTTTTCAATGTCATCTTTTCCCAGAATTGCTATTATAACAGAATTATGTTGATACTTTCTGAGAAAAACAACCATCTTTCACATCTGATTCGATTACAGACTCATAGAGCTTGAATAATGACTTTCTAGATTTTGGGTAACAGTCGTTACAGGTGAGGTACAAGTACAGATCAAGGAGATGGCAGGGGAGTTCAGGCAACCCCTACCCACTCTCTCTCCTCGGGCAAAATACAATTAAAGTTTTGTTTCAATAAATAGTAATAAAAAAATTTATATATAATCCAAAGTAATCATGAATTAACTTTAAAAACAAAAATATTAATTTGTATATCCACCTGATACAGACGTAAGATAACTTCCATCTTATTCCTTATAATTTTTTCATATATTGATTCTGCGGTAAATTTCTTTGATTAAATTTTTTTTTTTTTTTTTTCTCATCTACTTATTCCAGTGCTAAAAAGCTACAACTCAATTGTAAATAAAAAATGCTGGATTATATATTACTTTCTAGTTTAAAATTTCTTTTCTTTTCCATATATTTATGTGTAAAAATAATGCCCCTCCCAACCCTGCTTTAAATCCTGGGCTCACCCATCCCAGAATTGATATCTAAACTAGTTTAGAAATAGGAATTAAAAGCTGAAGTGAAACTGAAATCAAAATAAAACTGAAAGCACTTACCAAGAAATTATTCACCTTTCCTAAGAAAAGAATCCGCCTACAGTTTAAATTAGTTTGTAATTTGATATTTCATCATTTATGTTTGTTGCTTTTTGAACAACAGATTGGATTTAAGGGTAAACAATTACGGAGACATAATTTAACAAAAAAAACTTATTCTTATTGAAGCATTTCAGTTATTTTGAAGGCATTATATAATTGTCAGTGAACACTGGTTTAAGGTATGTCTTTTTTTGTGTGTGTGTTTTTTTATTTTTGTTGTCATCTTGTTTTTTTGTTTTGTTTTTTAATTGCCTGGCTTTCAAAATACTTCCCTTATTCCCACACTCATGCATTACTTACAATATTGGTGAAGTTGTTATTGTAGGTAAATAATTTTTTTTTTTTTCAGATCAGATCTTTTCATTTTATCAGAAATGTTGGGCACTAGATAATATTTACTATAAAATGTTTCCATTTCTCAGAAATACTGGTCGACTCAAGCAACCAACTGGATTGGTCATCTTTTCATTATAATATAAACATAAACACTGACATTTTTATTTCAACGGTTTACTTTATCAATAATTATGGATAAAAATGTATAAAATAGATGCTTGAAAAATACAACGAAAAATCAAATACACTTTTTCTTGAAACTCTCCACCCCAAAATTCAGTTTTTCAGGTATCCTCTCATGCGTGAAAGTCAAATGATTTTTTTTTTTAAAAAGAAAAAAAAAAGTGTTTTTAGTACCTTACACTTCATTATACTATTTTAAAAAATGCGATTTACAACTTGATATCGTTTGTTGTATCCAGAATGGTTTCTATTTCCCTAATGGCTGCCATGCTATAACAGATTCCACCCCGAAACTTATAATACACAATGTTTATGCATAACTAAGAAGTAAATAAACAGTTGATCTCCAAAGTAGCAAAAAGGTGACTTTGAGTAAATAGGGGTTGAAACAAATTCAATTAAACATAATCCATTGTATGTCAAGAACCCTTTTAGTTGAACACCAAGGAATTATTTTTTAAGTGAACATCTATTTCTGAGAACACAAGAAATAGTGCTGGGAGTTGATTAGGTGTGCCTTTATTCATAGTAGCAGACATTCATAAAAACAGACCTGATATGAAATAGACATATGCATTGGTTGGCTAAAATTATGATTTTCAAAGGGTGAGTTTAGAGTTTTGAAAAAAACTTGTATAATTACATATTTATCATAATAAATTTCTGATTTCTGATACATAAATGTGAGTATATATATACATATATATACACACATATAGATGAAAATGACAATTGGAAGGTGAAGAGGAAAAACTCAAGAGATAGATATCACACTTCAAAATTTCTTATTATTCTGTGGGTATATTTCAATGCATTCCAACAGGGGCCAGCCAACTTTTTCAGAGAAAACATATTTGTAGCAGTTTAAAGAGATAAATTTGCTGTTTACATGTTTGATGCTGAAGAAGAGAATGTAATTACTTCTGTGTTTGGATGTTTAGTAGGAGCAGAGGGGGTATTAGTATCAGATTAAATGAGGGTAACATTTGATTAGAAATGAGATGGGTCTGTAAGAGGTGAGGTAAGGGGATGTTTGTTTCCTGTCTCTATGGGTGTTTGGCTTGTTTTAGGTAAGGAAGACAGTGTTGGGCTGGAATGGTCATTCTCAGGAGAAGTGGGTTTTGTTATTTTTGTTATAGGATGGTGAAGTGGTGTCAGTTATCTAATAGATAGGTGTGGGTATATGTGGGGCACGGTAGAAGTAAGTATGTTGTTATTTTAATCTTTTTGGTTGATGGTGGGTAAGACTTCTTTAACTTTTCTTTAAGGGATGGTGTATGTGTGCTTGTACCATTTTTCGAATTGAGTTTTGGTTGTTAGCCAATACCTTGTATATTGGTGTTGTAATGTATTGTATCTATGAGATTCTGTTTTAAAAGTATTTAGGAAGTTTGCAAACTGAATGTATGAAATATGTAGATAGATAAGTGTGTGTATGTGTGCATATATATATATATATATATATATATATATATATAATTATAAATTGTGTCATATTATATTGAAACTCTATTTGAAATGATCTCCCATAATTACATGGTGAATGTATCATTTGGTCAAGACAATGTAATTGGAATAAACAATAAAAGAAAATGGGGCTGCAGTAGTAATCAAACCTGCAGCCGATAGGGTAGCCGCTTCAACGTTGCGTGGCTCTAATCATTGAGCTGAACAGTCTCTGGAAATTCAAAAGCCCAAATAACTGCTTTAACTCTAAATTCTTGTTTTTGTTTATTCGCAGTCTATATCTGCTCTATTTGTTTCCTTCAACATGGACAATTATATTGTTAAGAAATGGATATATCATCCGACAGAAATGATTATAAATTGCGTTATATTGTATTGAAACTATTTGAAAAGATCTCCCATTATTACACTATACATTCACCATGTAGAGATCATTTAAAATACAGTTTCAATATAATATGAGACAATTTATAATCATTTGTGTTGGATCATATATCCATTTCTCAATAACATATATATATATATATATATATATATATATATGTATATACATATATATATACAAGTAAATTCAAGACAAAACAGAAGTTTATCCACGACAAAAGTCATTATTCTCTATTCTTTCATTTTATTAGATTAGTTAGTTAGTAGACTATAGTTCTTCAGCATATGATAGCAAAAAAAGAGAAAGTGTGTATAAATATCATACACATACATTTTATATATATATATATATATATATATATATATATAACTTTGTACATCAGACAATCTATGATGTTCATTCTTGATTTGTTTTAAGCATTCTTATTTTTTCAGCATTTCCCCATTGACTGTTGCAGGCTGCAAAATGGAAAGTAGATTTGAAACTTGCTGTCAAAATTGTGGGACAACTGATGGGACCCTTTTCTCATGTCATCAATGCCACGTCATAAGTTATTGTTCTCAGTCCTGTGAAGCCGCTGATGCCGAATCCCATGGAAGAGTTTGTTTCGTAAAAGTAAAGAAAAACAATTCCACGGCAGCCTCGAACATCACAGGTAATAATTGAACTTACATTAAAGATAAATCTTAAGAATGTTTTTTCACTGGGAAATATTGTCTTGAATGCTCAGATTCTTGTTGATATATAAGTTTGAAAGTGGTCACAATTGTTTGTTAAAGAAATTCCTCATTGTTTGAAACTCCCACTACTTTTTGGAGGTCTTACTGAATTTTGACAACTGTATCATCACTACTCTAATTAGAAATTTGTTTTCAAATTTCCATGCCTTCTGTGTTAGCGGAAGTTCAGAGTATGGGATAGCTTTATGAGGAATAAAAGACTGGTGAATTTTGTACGTAGGCATGCGGAGAGATTATACCAAGGGAATGGCAAGTTATAGCCCAACCGATTGTTTAGATTTTATCAGCAATTAAAAATTAGGTATCTTGGAGGATGGGTCCTAATGAACAACAAAGTGCCATTCTTTCTCTCTATTTCAACCATTTTCTGCCAGGACATTTATGCGTTTAAAATTTTTTGTTTGAATTGAAAAATTCATTAAAAAAAATGAATGTGAGTAAGTTTGAATGTTCTTTGTGCTTGGAATAATTTCTTGTGTCAGCTAGAAAGTACCAGACCATATGCAAAATGCGAAATTGTCTCTACAGTAAAGAATACTAAAGAAAAGTTATCACAGAAAAGATTTTCTTTCTTTTAAGTTTGTGTAGCCATGAGGTTGAGAGTTAATGTAAAGAAAATTTTCCTAATATTGGATTCTGAGCCAGTTGGGCTGATGCACAATTCTTTCATTAGTTTGGGCTTATGCACACTTCAAAAGCAGGTTGGGCCTATGCATACTTCTCTTAATAGAAAGTTGGGTTTATGTATACTTCTCTTAATAATAGCTTGGGCTTATGCATACTGCCTTTAATGATAAGTTGGGCTTATGCATACGTCTCTTAACAATAGGTTAGGCCTATGCATACTTAACAGGTTGGGCTTATACATACTTCATTTAATAATAGCTTGGGCTGATGCATACTTCTCTTGATAATAGCTCAGGCTTATGCATACTTCTAAAAATAGGTTGGATTTATGCATACTTCATTCAATTATAACTTTGGCTTATGCGCACTTCTCTTAATAATAGCTTGGGCTTATACATATTTCTCTTAATAATATTTTGGGCTTATGCATACTTCTCATAATAGTAGGTTTGGCTTATGCATACTTCTCTTAACAATAAGTTTGGCTTATGCATCCTTGATAGGTTGGACTTATGCATACTTCTCTTAATAATAGCTTAGGCTTATGCATACTTCCCTGAATGATAAGTTGGGCTTATGCATACTTCTCTTAACAATAGGTTTGGCTTATGCATACTTGATAGGTTGGACTTATGCATACTTCTCTTAATAATATTTTGGACTGGAGATATCGTATGGACAGAGAGAGAACTTTTGGAGATATGGTGTGGTATGAACAAAGAGCTACGGCATAAGAGAGGTAATTGTGCAAATAGATCCGCCCCAAAACTCGATATCTTCCATGGCCTATTGTCCAACCTTCAACAAGATTTCATTGAAATTCATGGAGAACTTTTGGAGATATCATGTCAACAGACGGAAAAACTCAAGATAATACATAGACCTCCCAACTTTGTTGTCAGTGGTAAAAAAAAATAGCTTTAGTTCTTCTGAAGTTGGTTGGGGTGTATGGGTCGTAAATTAAGAGAGGTAATTGGTCACTAGATCATCTCCCTTGATTATGTTCAGTGTTTTTGTCTTTCATAGTTTTTCTAATACAATTTTTCTTCTTTCCTTCTATCGTTTTCGCCTGAAAAGGTCATAATATTACAACTTTGTATAGAACCTTCTTTCTCTTCATGGATTCTGAGTGCTTTACAGAAAGAATTGTACAGCAAGTCCTGGAATACTTTCCACTCAATGATATCATCACAGATTTTCTCAGAATTCCTCATTCGATCATGCAACATTCAAAACAGACAAGACTGGTGTTGCTGGCACAAATACTCAGATGTGAAGACGATAGCAGAAACATCTTCATTAAGGTAAATTAACTGTTGTATATTTTTCTCAACTTTTAGCAAAGAAACATTTTTTCATTTGCAGCAATTTATGATGTAAAGTTTCACTTAGCATAAAAACAAATAAAGACCTCCAAAAAAATATTTTATGAAAAACTAAAAGAAAAAAAAAGGTAAGATTATATTTCGTAGGATTGATACGCTTGTTTATTTCGATACAATAAGTCAAATCATAGCTTGGTATTTGTAACAGTTGCCAAAGTGTGTAAAGATGGAATCGGGTTTAAGTATACTTCTCTCAATAATAGCTTGGGCTTATGCATACTTCTCTTGATAGTACATTGCGCTTGAGATATTGTATGGACAGACAGAGAACTTTTGCAATATATTTATAATCTTCAACTTTTACAGGGTTTATTATGGAACAAAAATAGTATATTGTTTTTTTTTTCTTGAATGAAGAAGAAAAAAAAAAAATAATTCATTTTTAAAAGGAGTGAACAGCATTGAGAAATTTTACAATAGGTAAGCATTACAAGGAATACATTTTTGTATAGAGGTAAAAAAAACTGTAGTTAGTAAATCACTCTAAAACAAGATAGTCAAATGTTTCTACAATCCCCAATAGCCTTTACCTGACCCCTACTTTCAGGAGCTTATGGTGTAGAAGATATACAGGACCCCCCACCACCACCATGATTGTGAGGAATATTCAGGCAAAAAAATTATTGTACATGAGTCAAGAATGAATATTGGATTACAGATTAGCTTTTACATATAAGGAAGTAAGACAATATTTCTTGTCATTCGGTGGGGGGGGGGACAAGAAGTGTGTCATACATTACATACAACATGTCACAAGTTGTACCTCTCTTATCCGGTGCCCTCTGGTCCAACAACTATGGTCAGAAACATTTTGAATCTGTCGCCTTCAGTTTGTGGATCTGCCACGGCGGTTCTTCGATCAAGTTTTAAACTGCAGTCCGTACCATAATCTGGTGGTGGATAAACTGACTCAGTACACCAAAAGTGTGAAAACCTAGCTGTGGTTTACATATATTGGGTGTTTTTCAGCTAGTTCCAGCAAAAGGCCCTACTACCCCTGGGGTAGGCCTGTATTACCCCCTCTAGAAAGTTAGAAAAGCAGTATAAAGTGAACTTTCAAAAGTATATGCACATATGTGTGTATGTGTGTGATGCAGTCACTGTCTGTTGTTTTTCCCATCATGGTATGTTAATGGGCAAAATGAATATGTATAAACTCTTAATTTCTCGAAACGCTTGATACCACTCCTAATTGACCGCAGAACTCATTTGTGACGGAGCCAAATTTTTTAAGAATTTTATGACAGATAGTATAAAAAAAAATTATTGAAAAATTCACTTGAAGGCGGAAGGGAAGTGATTTTGATCATCAGTTATTCCCCTTGATATTACCATTTGAATTTTCCTAAATGAATTTAAGAGTTAATATTGATTATTGTGTCCTGACTGGTTTCAAATTCTCACTCCATTTATTTTTTTTTTGATTTCAGGATATTTTTGGGAATACGTTGTATGTGATTTTCAACTTGAAATCTTTACGTCCATTCTCCAGATGGTCCGATCTAAAACCCAACAGAATGATATGCATCCAGAATCCCATTCTTCATACTTTTGCCAACAATTTAGTGCTTTGCATCAGCAACCAATTTGATATCAGACTCGTATGATAACTCTACATGGCCATAAACAGGTTTAATTAAGGTGTATGGTAGTTTGATAATTTATTTGCCAACACTCACGTGCAAGGACCAGCAAAAATAAACGATAGTATTAAAACAAATAACTGAGATACAAAGATTTCAAAATTGTTTTTTGAGTTAAATCAAACTTGGAAATTATTTCACTTCAGCGTATGACGACAAACCCGCTGGTTACCATATCACACCATATCCTGTACTTTGCAACTGAGAACTTTATTCTTACCAGCAAACTTTCTGGTTTATATATTTATCAAAAAAATAGCCACTTTGCCATGTGGTAAATAAATAAATGTTATTTTTTTTTAATTCTAAAATCTTCTTTATCTTATCATTTCTTATTTGTTCACAAGTTGTAATGTGCTTGTTTCATATCTGTGTACACAGAATTTCCTACATTCTTGTTCAGTGACTTGACCTGCTGATATATTACAACATGGGCTTTACATAAGAGGTACTGTATTTGATCATTTATCTGGCTTCTAGGAAACCAGCTAATTTTTTTAAACTAGCTGGTTTTGAATCATGTGGGTGTCATAGTAGTTAGCTGTTTGGCTGTCCTTCATTTTGATTTTTTTGGTATGGTTGAATTGTCTTCAGATGAAAATAAGTAGATTAATATTGATTAAACAGACCCCGTTTTGAAGTGAATTAATTTGCATAGTATAAACAATTTTGTTGTTTACTTTTCATTGTACATTTAATGTTATATATTGAGAATTTTAAGAGGACTTAAAAGGTGTATTGATTAGTACCTGGTGAATACAATTTCATTCTTTACTTTTCATTGTTTATTTGAGTATTAAGTTTATATTAAGTCTCCGTCCCAAAATCTGGAAAATCCAGGAATGCAGGTCACCTCCAATCCCACAGTTGAGATTTAAATGGTCCGGTACTGAACAAGCAAGCAGCCACGCTAACAGCTTTATTTTCACAAATTGATAACCCCAATACGATAACACATATTACCTCCACAGACGTCAATAAAGCATTACCCTTTCTAGTGAATAAGTTTGGTCTGGCACAAGGCCACAAGTGTGAGGTGCACAGTGAGTATCAAATTACATATGTAATAAGAGCTAGTTCTGTCACACTGATAGTATCAGTAGCAGCCATTAGTTCATCTCCCTTGCCACTTCTTAACTAACATTTTCTCCCCTCTCCCATGTCTGTCACACATCGTATCAGTAGCAGCCATCAGCCAAGCCTGTTGTTTTACACATGATAACTCTCAGCAAAACAATGGGCCATTGACTAGTAGGCTATAATAGTAATGGTCTGCGAGATTAGCTTGTTAACCGCTGCTCCAAGGTGGGGTGCCTAAAACTGCTTGCACCAACATTTTCCTCAAAGAGTGTTTGATCATTTGACAAGTAAATCTAAACAAATATAAACAACAAAATACCGCAACTATTTATTCATAAAAGATGTAGAATAAATGCAAAGTAACTCTTAACCATTTTCCAAGACAATCATTTCAACTTGTTGAGTCAATTTTTGACAAAACTTCGGTATAGACGGCATTCATCTGGAATTGGAAGAAAAATGGTGACAGCAGTTTGCAATAGAGAATATTTCTACTTTTTTTAGAATTTCATTTTATCTGCAGCAAAAATTATGAATTATTAAGCAGATTCTTATCCTACCATCATCCAAATACTGATACAGTTCCATTAAAATACATTTTGTCTTTACCAAAATGAAATTATACATGAATAATATCCCAGAAGCTACAAGGCAATCGAGATAGACAAGATACACATAAAGGAAAATAAAACTTTTGCAATAATCATTGCAGTTCAGTTGATAAGAGCAAGCTAAACCTCACATGGAGAGACCACAATACATCTGGGAGAAGACAGGAGTCAGGGACATTGTAAAATCCATTAAAAAAACTAAAATGGCAATTGGCTGGCCATGTCACAAGAATGGTAGACACCTGATGGACATCGCAACTCACAAAATGGATGATGATGATGATGATGATGACCCAAGCCTTATTTCAGCAGGGAATATTAAGAAAAAATGCATTTCCTTGAATTCCGCTTATTTATCAATCAGTTATCTTTTCAACTCCTCTTCAAGTTGTGGACAATATGTGGCTGGACAACAAAGGCTATATTCACCCTTTGAGCCATTTTGTGGGGGAAAAGGTTTTTTTTTAATATACTGTCAAATACAGTAGGTTTATACTCCAAACAAAAGTTTCGTAACTTCTTTTGTGGTCAAATTCCCTGAACTTTTCAGTAGCACCTCATACATTTTTTTTTCTAGGCATTACTTCCACAAAAACATACTGCTCAAATGTATTTCTTCCCCAGATAATTTGAGATCACTTTTTACCCCCCTTATTTCTATATAGCCATAGATGTACAAGCAAGGAGGGCTGCTCCCCCAAATACAGACAAGACAGTGTGAAATTTTGGACAAATCAGTGTAATTCGAGCAGAGCTACATAAAATTACTGGCAGATCAAACCCTTTTCCTCCTTAACCAAAGAGTTCCTATAAGTTAAGGCACGTAGCTTTAAGTACACTGCAATAAAATTACACCAGAGAGAATGTATATTTCTTAATATCTGTGGCTAATTCTGTACAAGATAGAAAAGTAAATTGAGACAGCATAGGTGGCAGGAGACTGTAACTGAGCTCCACAAAATGGATATTTCAAAAGACATTTTTCTATCTTACCTGTTGCTCGTAGGTAGTTTTGAGAGCAGATAAGCAGTGTTGGAATCTCATACTGAGGGAACACCATTTCTCAGCCTCTAAGAAATGGCCAGAACTAGAAATGTGATAACCAAAAATTAATGCTGTTTAAAAATAAACAAAGCTATGGAGCAACAAAAAACAATCATTATATAGAAAAATCATCAACTTTTATTCATTCTTTCTTTATTGTTTTTAATAAATTTGTAGCGGGTGTAACTAAATATGTTTGCACATTGAATGAAGGGAAACATTAGTTTTAGCGGGAATGGGTAGTTGGCCAATCGCAGTCTCCCTTACAAAGAGTTTTGATCTGCCTAGGTAACCAGTGTACAACTTGAAAGTAGTTCCCTTTCCAAACAAAGACAACTGAGCAACAACATCAGCAGCAGGAGAAGTGAAATTGTAATAGGCAGTTGGGACAAAACAATGTACCCATCAGATCTTATCTTCAAGCTCTTGGCTGATCAGGGAGTAGGGGGAGGTGAGGATAGGCAAGCTATCAAGTCATCGACTGAGGCTAGTAGGAGGCAACATCCGACTCTCCCAACTATCACCCGTTGAAGAACCAGATGAAGAAGCTTATGGGTTAGTGTCCACATGGGATGGAAGAATGAACCACCAACTATGAATTATGGTAGAGTTTTAAATACACAATGCCAATCCCTGTAGTGGAAATTCACCTTTCAATGTCTCAACATCTGTCTAATTTGAACCTATCATTTCTCTCATCAAATCTTTGTCTAGCTGTTGTTCTTGAGTGTTGTTTTTATCTTTATTTCTTGGAGGCTGTTCTTGTAACTTCAACAAACGGTTAAATTCAAAATGATTTTTCCTCAGACCTGCATGTGTACCACAAGGCAAATTGCTTTTCATCAGATTTTTGTGCCATGATGGAAACATGTTTGCAACATGGTTATACTACAGAGATGCAGAGTAGTGTAACAATTACTGGCACAGAATGCCCTTGGAAAAAGTAAGGTGGCCACTTTTCCCCCAACAACTATAGGTAAATAGCAGGGCAGTTGGAACTCTTTAGTCCTGAAAGATAGAGGAGGTTGCTAAGAGAACGACAGAGAAAAACCAACAGCTTGGCAGTTACCATGGCTGATCCAAAATCCAGGTAAAAGGAGAGGGTTTGGAGACTGGGTTAGCAACTCCATGCGGTAAAACTTACTAGCTACTAAAATGACAGCAGAGTGGTTGCAGCCCTATGCTCCATAAGGAGTCTACAAGGATAAACAAAAATATTGATATGGTCTTTTTAGGTATGGAATTGAAGAGCAATTTATTCCTAGAATAGAATATGAACTTTTGGTGAGAGTGCATCAAGGCATTTAGATTTTTATTATGTATGATGCCCAGAAATAATGAATCATATATTAGACAACGTCAATCAGAAGAGTCATCATAGGCTTCTTCAGTTTCTAAGTTCAACATTTACCCCTTATTATATCAAGAGAAAAAAAATATTTTTGGGAAATTCACCCCTAAATAGATTTTGGGGGGTGGGGTCTATTTGCAATGTAAGTCTAAATTGATCTCATAGTTTATGTCCAGCAGCATTCATTTTTTTTTATCAAACTTTTTTAGCGATCACTGCCAAACAAAAGTAACTTTTTATTCATCAACCCATTTTTCCAATTTTTTTTCAATTCCTCACCCCAATACGGCATGCTACCAAAAGATGTTGGTCATATGAAGGTTTCTTTTGAACGACTAACCTGGTCTATTGTTTTTATGTATGAAATTTAAAAAATGCTTTTCACCTGAGTTTCACTTACAAGCTGACAATAGAGTTAAAGAATAAAGGAAATCATTCCAAATACATTACCTGTAGAAATGTATTCCTAAATTCCATGCTTTTGTCATAAGCCAAAGAACTTCAAACTCGGGGTACATATCCTGAAAATAAATCTTTCTTCATCAATATTTTGAGATTAAGAGAGAGAGGCAAGAAGAACAACAGAATCATCAGAAAAAAAATCAAATACATGACAGGTAAATCACTTGGAACTTCTTTCAGGAATACTGCAAAATTTTATAAGTGAATCCAAGATCAATCTAAAGCTAGGTGTAGGGTTGAGGCTAATCAATAAATAATAACATCTTTTAAAAGAGTGCTGATCATCTTTTTTCATTCACTAATGTTGACTGAAATCATTTTTATCAACAATCTAATCATTTCAGAAGAAAAAAAATTTTTTTTTTTTTTGCATGGTTTATTTGTGTGGGTCAGAGGCATCCGTCAGTCTTATGAAACAATGGATCCCCACCCCAAAAGTCTTTGCTTCCAGTCTCTCCAGGGTGCAGGCCTTGGCATAGTTGTATGGAAGACTGATGCTTACCCATACAGCAAGTCCACACTTTCTATACACCAATGTCATCACAAGTGTTGCTATAACAAGACTGAAGATAACATGGAGACTCCAGATCCTAGTTTTGATTACACAGTTCTCCTTCCCCTAGGTTGATCTCTTCCAAAGACTTAAGAGCCCACAATCCCATTACTTATTGCCTATTGAACTTATTCAGAGTTAAAAAAATCTTCTATGTTAGTTTTGAGCTTCACCTACTTAGCAGTGATCACTGACATATGTGCTGCTTAGCTTCAAGTCCAATATCATTTTTCATAACCTCCAATGACTGCAACAGATAGACACCAAAGACTTTCATTCATAACCTCCACGGATAGATTCCCAAAACTTTTTATATACTCCAGAGACAGATCTTGAAGACTTTTTTTTATAATCTCCGCGCACCTCCAGTGATAGATACCAAAGAAGTTTTTATATCTTCCAAGTACCACCAGAGACAGATCCTCAAAAAATTTTTATAATTTCTAAGTACCCCCACAAACATCTCAATGACTTTTTTTATAACCTCCAGAGATAGAACTCCTTTTTTTATAACCTTGAGGTACCTCTAGAGCCAGATCCCAAGAACATTTTATAAACGCCAAGCACCTTCAGACAGATACCAAGAACCCCAAAGACTTTTTATAACCTCTAGGTACCTCTAGGGTCAGAACACAAATTTCTAACCAGGTTTCAGTTGGAGCACGACTGCATTATTTATCATCCCAGCAACATAGCTCTTGGTTTGTCCTTTGCTCTACCATTTAACAAAACCTTCAGGGCAATTTTGATCCATTATTCTGTTAGATGTGTGCAAAAGATTCCACTGAAAAATCAGTTTTCAACTGTATATCCAGTCTTTAGCTTCTAAGTAAGAGCGCTGGAAACTGTTGACTTGTAACTCAATTTCACCCAATATTCAAGCATCATAAGGTTGCTGTAAATCCTGGCTACTTTCAGGTCTGATGTTCAAATCATGGCATGGTTTCATTAATTTTAGATATCTTTCAGCTTTAATATGACAGAAATCTATAGAAAAAATGATGACAACAGCTTTTACGTAAGGAGATATATAGTTGGAAGAACCTTTGCTTTCTTGTCAATAAAATCAAAAGCTTCTTGGAAGTAGTGGAGGATTTCATCAAGTCCATCTTTAAGGCTTGAGTCATCATTCGATGAAGATACAAAATGTGGAAGGGTCAATTCAATGAGACTGTGGAAATTTTTGCTGAAAGAAAGAAAGGAAGATATTCAAAAAGGGTTTACTCATGCTACAAAGAACACCAAAAATAGAAGTTACTGTCACAAATACAAAATACACCACCATCCTTATATTAGAGACATATTTATAACATCAAGATCCCTATTAAACTGTAACAGTAAACTCTATTTTACATGTTTTAAAAAAAAGCTCAAGAAACTACCTTAACACACAAGTATAAAAATTTCTAAAATCATATTCATCAGTCTTTTCTATTGTATCTGTTAAATGTATTATCAGTTGGTCATTCCTTGATGTATTTGAAATAAATACATTTGTTAGCAACTTGGTTCAGCAACAAACTTGAAGTTTTTGTCTGATGAGGATGAGGAATTATCATTGTTACACATATATCCCTGGGTTGGGAAGTGCAGAAAAATAAGATAATCTGCTTTGGTGGAAGAGGCAGACGAGTGACATTGCAAGGTCAAATCAACTGGAAAGAATCAACTCATAAGCGATATCCTTTGGCATAGACAGCAGAATGAGAACAATCTACCCCAGTGGATTGAATAAATGGATTGGCTCAAGATTCAAAGAAGGTTATCAACTACAAGAGACACCTGAAGAAGGCTGGTGGTTACAATGCCTGGAACGTTGTGAGTGCAACAACAAAGACAAGGACACTAGTCCAAGTAAATCAGTGCATAACAAAAGTGAAAGTTGACTGAATTCTTTTATCATCATTCAATGATTAGCTTATCATTGGACCACATCAGGCATGAACTTTTACTCTATGACATTCAGATAATAATGACGTTTTTAAAAGAAATACATTTCATTATTCATATACATGTGACACATAGGTGACCAAGATCACCCATATTCGGTAACTTTCTGGGAATGACAATTCCGCATCTCAGAAATCCAGACAGAAACAACTTGTATGTTATTTTTGGATGTGTCAGCTCTTAAATTCAAGAACCATTTGAAACCACTACTAAACACAGAAGAACTCTTCAATAAATAAAATTTTAAAAAAACAAAAAAAAACCCAAACCCCATTTGTGAATTGAATGAAAAAAAAATTAAGATTTACCCCCAAAAGCAAGGAAGTAACTCTTATCAGAAGTTATTCCCATTGATTAAATAATTGAATTTTTTCATAAGAATTGAAGAGTTGATGTTCTTAAAATTGACTGATGGGTACAGTTTTATTCTAACTTCAACCACAAGAATCACAATAATAAATTTGATAATTTACAAGAGATGAGCTAAATATCTTGAATGTATTATAAGAGCTGAAACTATAAATCTTCATTTAAATCCTCATTATTGTTTTTTTTCTCCAATCCTTTATATGAATATATTTTTTGTTATAAATATTTTAACTGAGTATTTCAATTTTTACCATTCTATATTCCCTTTATGGCACACACTTTAGGTGAAGAGTACATAAAGTAACCAATGTAAATCTTTTTTTGGTCACAGCCTCCCAGGTTCTATGGTCCCCTGTCAAACAGAGAAACAACACAAACAGATAGATAGAAATTAAATTATTATTATTATTATTTTAGTCTATGGCCCCCTTCACATGTGCCAGAGGCAGAATGAATGGCCCTTGTTGAGAATGGCTATTGTAGAGCATGAAATGAAATAAAGATCAGAGAATGTAGAAAAACATTCAATGTTCAATGAGAATAAAAAGCAACAAATACATTCATACATCTTTTCCACAATTCAGATACTTTACAAAGAGAAACAAAATTTGTTACCTGATTGCTTCATAGTCTGGAATGCTCAATTGACAATATTTTCTCAGGGCTACTTTTAAAGCTCTGATGCAAAGGTGTTTATGATTGGCAGGAGCGTCAACAGCTAAGGCTGATGAACATGGAAGAAAGATAGAATTTAAGAAGACATCTTTTATCATAATCCGCTTGAAAGCTATCCTCAGAAGCCTTTTGGCTTGAGGTCATGAGACTTCATATTTATGGCTCATTGTCAAACTCTCAGAGTCAACTTTATAATCACAATTAGTCAGACCTACAATTTATGGTGTTTGAATTTAAGATATGAATAAAAGAGTGAGTGAAAATCAAAGACTGGTTCCATGACATTGTATCAACTCGTGTTCCTGAGTTATCAGTATTTTTTTTTGGTAAACATTGAATTTCTGTAATGAAAAGTATTATTTTTATACAATAACAAGTATAAATATATTCTATTTGTTTTTTTTTTCTAGGTGAAAACTACCTTGCGACTATGGATGTCATTAAAAGAGTTAGTATAATAATAGAACCATTAAACAATGTAAAAACATAAGAATTTAAAAAAGGCAGAAGATATTTGCCTGTGATTTTGAGGTATTCACCTGAAAATTTTATTTATAATTATAAATAAATCCTAATTCTCAGCAGTGTTTCCATGGCCGAATGGTATAAGGCGTTCTGCCAGTCATCAGTAGATTCTGGGATTGAATTTCACCTGGAAGCAATACATTTTTTTTTTTTTTCCTTTCGAGGTCAATGGTTGATTGACCATTATGCTTGGTAGATCTTCCTTTTCTTTCTTGTTTCCAATGCTAGAGGTGGATTAACCATTAGGCTGAGTAGGATTTTTCTTTCTTTCTTTTGTCAAACTCTTACTATTGAGTTTTGACTTTATTTTCATATGCAACAATAACGGATACAAAAAATGACCAGAAGTGGAAGGAGTGACATCATGCACAAATAACAGTAACACAGTGATGTATGCAAAAACTGATGACGAATTCACTCCCATCTCTAAAGCCCCACTCAGGTTGACTTGTTCTGCTAAAGTTAGTAAATCCTAATCACTGATACTATTAATAGAGGAGTTGAAATGAGACGTGTAGTTTTTGAATAATATTGTATGGAGAAATGATTTCTGTGTTGTTTACTTTTTAGATTTTAACGAGGCAAGTGAGTTTGACCTTAGCACAGCCAAGCTTCTTGTCCTTATTTTCTTATAAAGAACTGTAGTAAGCATATATACACATAGATTTATCTCCCTTGGTTAGAAATTTTATACTTGAATCAATTACTCAGAAATAGGTGGCTGACTCGAAATTGCTCCATTCTCCAAATTTCAAATTTTAACAGTATTTAATTACCATCATTGCAGTAACAAACCAATAAACATACAGGAATTAAATAATTAAAATATAGACTATGCTTATCTTACTTTGATAAAAGATCATTATTCTAGAGTACCCAATGAGGACTGAAATCACTTGTAGTGGCTTGTGAGATAAGCTAGCTGACAATTACTTTATAGCATTTATTCTTAGTATTGTACGAGTATGGAGATATTTACTAAGCTTAAATCCAAACTGACTACACTACCAAGGATTTGTGAGACTAGCTTACTAACATTCACTCAATGGCAGGTGCTTTTATGCACACATACACACACACACACACATATATATATATGAATATACGTCTCGACTTTACAGCCTGCACAATAGACCACATCCTTTTAACCAAGGGTTTGCATGCAACAGTCCACAAAGGTGGCATGAATAGAAGCCAGGCCTCTAAGTCATAGGTGTGACGAGATTTTCCTTCTGGGAAAATGCCAGGGTTCTGTCACTCCTTTGCAGGGGTGTCCATACAGTATGGCTGACCTGGGTAGCTAAACCACAATAGAGAACATTCAGTAGTGGTTAGAGTTCTATAATCCCTTTATAGGAATAGCACTAAGATATACTGCAACTTTAAGCACAAACATTTCAACAGAAGCAATATATATATATATACACACCTATTTCTCCATTGAATTTCCTCTTTTCTATGTAAACTTAAAACTTGGACATTTTCAATATTACTTGGTTCTTCATTTATTTGTTGATGTCTGTACGAAAATACTTTTAGAATCAAAGTTTGTTTGATTTGCAGTTTAGAAGCTCTGCGTATGTAAACCTACCCGCAATAGTTTCAAAAGTCTTTGCATTGGAATTTGGCATCATCAATGCTTTTTCCAAGACAGATTCCAACATAGGATCATCAAGTTTTGCCCGGGCTTCAAATTCATAAAGAATCAACAAAGTTTCTGCAGTGTCTCTCTTAGGATCATCTCCTATGAAAAACCAGACAAAAACTGAAAAGATATTTTGATTCCATTTCTACATAAAAGTAAAGCTTCAAACGAGTACATAATTGTTTAATAATGTGTGATCAAAAAGTCTATGAACCAGTTGAATTGAGAATATCTAGTTATTTAACCAACTCTCCACAAGGGCAGAATATGACACAGAGTGACTTTAACTTTATCAAAAATACTATGAGTTTCATTACTATAAATAGAAAAAATAACATATTACTGATTATATTTTTTTCCTAGTCAGAAACTAATGTTATGACTTTTTACCAATGACTTCTTTTTTCTAGCATACATTAGTGTATGTTATGACTTTTTCCAGTCATAACAAATATGGAGTTCAATAGAATCTTGTTCCTTCAAAAATGTATTTTTAAAAACATAGTTTTTTTTATTATATGGCATTCCTTTAAAAAGTCATTCTAGTTGAAAAATGGATTACATGAACTTCCCAATTATTGATGAGAAAAAACAGAGAAAATGCATTTTTCTTCCAGCTTTTTAAGCTTTATTTCTTCAAGGTTGTATACCATCATAGATCTTATTTTTTTTTAATTTTCTATCAACACTAGAAAGGTTGAAGGAAGGTCTTCATATTATACACTAAAAAAAAAAAATGTCTTCAAAAATGTAAAGATGTTGATTTCAACATTTTGGTTGTTTTAGTGTTGGTAATTAGATGATATTAACACAATCAAAAGTGTTAGCCTTTTTCAACCAATTCCAGGCTGTTATTGGGTTCCATGAAAATTTTTATGCATGCTCAAAAAAGAAAAAAAAAAAAAAAATCACCTGATTGTCTCATTTCAGTAGAACATGAAACTCAAGTTCAGCCAAATTAAGTATTTGTGCAGCTGTGTGATACTAGGGGGCCAGGAGTCCCCCGTGTCCTGAAAATTACGAAAATTACTATGGCTGTTACTAAAAATTACTATGGTTATTACCAGTAATTACTATTGTTATTACAAAAGGAGTTATCTGTGTTAAAGGGGATAATGTGTTTTTCGAGATGTCATAGGAAGTTGGGTCACCTGTGCTTTTTCAATCTGGTGTCATCTGTCAAGTCCTGGGTTGCAAAAACAAATACTTTTGGAAAAGGGTTTTGTTCCCGATTCGATGACCATGTCATGGGAAGTTGAGTTATCTGTACTTTTTCAATCTAGTGTCATCTGTCAAGTCCTGGGGTTCAAAAACAAAGCCAGATATAAGGGCCAGTATTTGGGGTCTAGAGAGAGAGAGTAAAAGCTTATGAAAGAAAAGTTATTTGCAGAGTCCTTGGGAGAGGGGGAGACTAATTTATGATATTGAACAGACCTGCGTCGCGAGATGAATGAGAGTCAATGTTTTGGGTTTTTCCGGAAAGGTCGAGATGGCAGGAGAGGGAGAGATAAGGGAAGTCGGTTGCAAGAGATACAGTGTCGATACCAAGGGCTTAAATAGGAAGTATTTTCGTAACAAGCAGAGTAAAATTTGGGTTTGTAGAAGAGAGTCGTTGCCAGCTCTCTCTCGTGTCAGCCGTCCGCCCTTGGTAACCGTCAACCGCTGCTACCATTCAGTAGACTACCGTTCGTGATATGAGAGACCAGTCGTCATTTTGACTTTGATAATAATCGGCCTCCTCTCTTTTCAACTGCGAATAGGCATTTCCCGTCTCCAGAGATATTGATAATCAATATTCTATATAAAACATATAAACAAAATTGTTTTGTTGCCTTCTTTTACTAACCCAGAACCACGGCTGGGTTTAGTATAGTTTGTGGGACGCCCCCAACAGAAAAACCCCACAGCTGAAAACAAGCCCAATTCACAAAGTATAGAGGTACAATTTATGATTCATGTTGAAAATTGTTCTGTCTCGACTCGTATCTTTATTTATATTGCTAATAGATTTGCAAACTTCATATTAAACTACTTATTTAATGATTTTGTTATATGTTTGCCTCCTGATTTCTTACATTTTTTCTATGAGCATATAGAGTTTATAAAAAGCATTGTTTTAAGCTGAGCTTATCAATATTTTTTCAAAGAAATCAACTTCCATTGTACATTTTTTAATATCTTTGAGTAAGAGGGGCTTGACAAAATACTGTATCTTGGGATGTTTATTGTAATGAACACATAAGTAGAAAAACTATCTTCCTGTACATTGAAGAATACTGATAATTAGTTTTGAATTATACCTAATACATATAAATTTCAGAATACACTGAGGTGTCATTAAATGTATGTATAAAAAAAATTTTGCCGGGGTTCCTTCTGATATGAAGGTTATTTCAAGGCTTTTTCCAGTCTAAACAGGTTGAGAAAGGCTTGTCTGTGTAATGAACTACTGGGTATTTGCAATAAAATGAAGAAAAAACTCTTCGAAAGAAACTTATCAATTGCGTCTGTTGAATTTACAGTCAACTGTTTAGCTGATACATTTATCTGACTGTTCAAAGGACACAACTGATGAGTTTCTTTTAAAGAGTTATTTGCTTTTCTATGTTACATTTTTTTGCAAACACCCTCTTTATTCTAACATTACACTGAAAATATGATGAATTTCAACATCTTCCTACAGTGTTGATGGTGATAATTCCAAGCATACAATTGTTGGGGCATTTCTAAATATGATGTATAGAGTTACAAGGAAACTTACTTGTTGATACTAATTGGTCAGTAAGGATTTTGTCACATGCATTCCTGCAGCTGCTAATATGAACCAATGCTTCTTTGTACAATGTCGTCTACAGATAAAAGAGTTTCTTTTTATTGAAAAGTTTCATCTGAACAAGAGATTAACAGCATCAAAATACCTATTATCATCAATTTTTTACAACTATTTAACTCCAGGGCAGAAACATAATCTCACAGTTTTTCATTTATTTTATTCAATGAATTTCATCAAATTTTACTGTAGAACTCAATTACAAGTATTGGGAATATGCCAGGAGTCTTCATACATTAATAGATATTTTACTATTCACAACTATTTTCCTGTTCCAGAAATTCAACCATACTTTATATTCTCAGGTTGTGATATACTTGCACTATTTTTTTTAATGTCAATATTTTTTGATGTTTTTTTCTTTTCTTTTCACACATTTTTGTTACATTTTTTGATTTTCTTATTTTTTTAAAAACATTCTGGGATTCGCAGGAGCATCTTTGCAAGCCTCATTTGGGTTGCAACAACGAGTTTGGGAATCACTGCTCTATAACAAAAGGTTATGGAGGTAAATAGTAAAGGTTACCTGTTCATTGGCATCCTTTGAATTCGAAGCAAGTTGGAGACAAGCAGCTACAACAATTAGAGAACATGACTTTTGTCTTCCAAGAGAAGCTAAATCAAAAGGGCACAAAGCAGCTAACTGTAAAAAAAAAATTACGTTTAAGACAAATAACAAATTTTACTGGTCTGCTTAGTCACTCAATAGAAATGGTCATGGAACTAATGTCTTTTGGCAGCATGCTGTGTAAGGAGTGATGAATTAAAAAAAGAAAGAGGGGTGATTAACGAATAAGTTAATTCTCTCATTTTTTGTGAATCACTCAAGGAAACTGAATTTTCAAGAAAACAAGCATGAATGCTGCCAGACATAAAGTAAGAGATCAATTAAGCATAAACTTACATTGTAAATTGAATCTTACAAGGGATTTAAAAAAAAAAAAAAAAAGAAAAGTTTATCAACTGGTAAATGGTCAAATTTTCAGACATCTAGCTCTATTGGGGCAGCCTGTGTGCATGACACATACAAATACAGCTAGAATCACTTAAAAACTGCAAGACAAGTGGTTTGAATAATTTAAATCCTGTTGAAGACTCTCACCATTACAGTAATGTCACCTTCTACTCTTTTTATTCAGCAGGGTACCAAGTCTTGCCTTGAGCCTAAGTCTTGTTTCTAAGAAGATGCTTCTGATTTCACATGATGTTATGTTGGTGGTAAACTAGAAGGGAGTTCTTCAAACTTTTTCAATCATAACAGTTTAATTTTAATTTTATACAATAACCGCACATCCCACAGACGTATCATAAATGATTTTATTTCAAGGTTTCAAACTTAATACAACTAAAAAAGGGACCGATTTGCACTCTTGAACTTCAAATGCAACCATACTCATATTGGTGTCAAAAATGTAGATGTGTGGAATGCAGTTGTCTTACTGTACGTGTATGAATCGTATCCTGCCTACCACCTCTCTCCCTCTTACTCTCTTATTAAAACTCTGTTGTCATTTTTCAACCATACCAAGGCAACTTCAAAGAGCAAGTTGAATTCTAACTGAAAGTAAACAAGTTACTATTCACTCATTTTTATTTAAAATCAAACAACTATTAATGTTATGATTTGATTAGTTTAACAAATGAATTATTGATGACAAAGGCAATGAGATTATTAGATAAATTCATATTTCAAATCCTAATTATTTCATTGTCACTGATATTTTTCTCGCTAACTTTGTATTAATTTTTCTATCTATTGTGAACCTACAACCCAGTCAGCAAGGCCTTGAAGCCCGGTGATGGGTCAGAACCTGTACTTTGAAGAACTCTGAATTACAATGTCTTGAACTGAAAACAATTCAAGTATTAAAAACTTTTTTCCCCATTAATAGAAAATGTTAGGCTTTGGAGCATATTATTCTCATATATCTTTTACATTTGTCTCTTCTATAGCATGATTATGCATCCAAACACAAGGCCCTCTTTTGCAGTTGAGACACTAGTATCAGCCATAGTAGTGAAAAAAATCTTTCTTTTTTTCAAGTGCAAAAGAAATTGCTTATTGTCATCACTTTGGGACAAAGTCTTTGACATAAGAACAATCAGCTGATAACATTAACAAAAGGATGTATAAACTGGATCAGTTTACATTTATTGTTATAAATTCATTATGTTATTAAATCCACTTTTATAAACAACTTCACCTTATAAAATAATCAAAGATAAAATTTAGAGTTTATGATTTCCTATAATGCTCTTTTTCAAAACAGAAACATAAAGGAGAAGAGTGAAATTTTACGATCTAGGAAATCAAAAATATAAAGCTGGACATTCAGAATAGGAGTGGATGAATATAAAAATCAATTTACAAGAATAGAAAAACATTCTAATTATAAAATAGAATTGTCTAATCTCTTCCTAAATAGTGGGTAAAATGGATCAATAGTCTGAGTACATATTATTAGTGTATTCTAAAAGAGTTTTCATTTTTAACACACCTTTCTTCCAAAGCTTATTCTATATACAAATTTAAAGACTATCTAGGACTCTACTATATTAATAATATTATTACATATATTACATCATTGACAATAATGATTATCTGTACCTTTTGTTTCAGTGTTATAATGTCTGCTACAAGTATTGAGATTCTGGCAATTTCAATGAATTATTTTAATCTAGACCTCAAAGTTTAAGCTGCCTGTAGAATTCAGGAAGTGGCTCGCAGAATTCAACAAGTGGGAGGAAATGAAATAATATCTGACCATACGGCCCAAAACTGATTCAAGAATATCAAGGGTGGTAACTTGCCCATTGAAATAAAGAATAGCCATCAGTTGTCAATTATGATGATTTAAAATGTCGGTAGATGAGAACCCGACCACCAAGTTTCAGAAGGGCTAGGATCACTGAGAGATACCATATTTAAAGATCAAAAAACAAAAATGCTTATGATACACCCCAATCCCCAGAGATCAAACGTGGAAACTGTTGCAGCAGATGGCGAAACAAACTAGACAAGTTCAGAAAGTATTGGCTCTGCGACGTCCAATATAGAAAGGTCTGGCAAATCTTGAGAAAGGTCTATGTCCAATAACAGATGCTAAAAAGCTGATGATGGTAAATATCAGTAAGTATTGAATATCAATAAAGAAGATAAAGGAATAATAATAATGATGATAATAATACCTGATTACACAAGAAAAAGAAATCCTTCAGGAAGTCTGGTGAATTTTCTGACTGAATTGCAAGGTTCCAAGCTGCAATTGAAAATGAAATCTCTCAACCAGAAATATCCACATCTGACCTTTTCAAAGCTTGCAGTCAGTAATTATTCATTCATATAGCATAATGGTGAAAAAAAAATCTGTTGGCTAAAAAATGTATCAGTGAAACTCTGCTGTTTAAAACATATCCAATATTACCAAAATGTAAATCATAATATTGATAAGATTTGTATGCCAAAACTAAAGGAACCACTTAAAAAAATACATATGTAAGGGATGTAGAATTTCAGACATATGTACAGCAGCTATTCTTATCGGGGGTCATATGGCCCTTTTAGGGGCCCTTGACACTTTTAAAGAGATTCATAGACTGAAATGATAATGAATGAATTTCTTCCTATTAATGTTGTATTCCTATTTGACAGGAGGGAGAGGAGTGTTCTTAAACTTGAGAAAATCTCTTAAGGTTGCCATGGCCAAAAGAAATTGAGAATGGCATGTGTAGAGAAGAGCTTTTACTCTGTATTTACTATGAGTCCAAATCTGCACAAAAAAACAGATCATAGCACACTACTGCTACTATGACTACTATCAGTAGTTTGTTGTTGGACTTGATTAAATACTATGTTTCAGCTTCATAAGTGGTTGTTGGAAGTATGCACCGGTTGTAGATCTTTCTTTTAGGATCAAGTGGGATCTTCTTGTTCTAGAAAATTGTGCTTGCTCAGACAAAAACTAAGTCAACCTGGGGTGATTCTCCATTTGATTTCTTCTTCTTTTGAGGATTCCATAAGAGATTTGTGATCCGAGGTAGATGTAGTGATCTTATTTTCTCCATTCTGATTGTTGTATCACTATCTTTTACTCATTTGGAACACATGACATTTTATTGAAGTTCACGTGAAAATCAACTTCCTTGTTTTCTTTGTATAGCTTGGTTAGCATTGTTTGGAAACAAATAATAAAATAAAAGTGAATAAACACTGCATCAAACTTGCAAAGATTTTTTTTCCATTACTGTGCTATTTATCTGTTTTTTGTTGGCATGGCAGCAAGAAGCAAGATTTTGTTACACTATAAAACTGAAAAGACTGAAGTAATTTACTCAATTTGGATGGAATTTAAACAAAATTTTGAGCTTCTATGATGAAAAGTAGGAATTAACAATATTATTATATAAAAGTCAGTATAACTTTTTTGTTTGTTCGTTCATGTCATGCTAAAGCAAACATGAAAAGGAGAGGATGAAGCAAAGCCAGAGTCTGTGCATTTGCCTGCGCTAAAGCACATACCTATATCACATCCACATCACTATTGCAGTTTTCTTTGTAGTAGGACAAAAACAAATGTAGGCATATTTATATAATTTACCAATTCTTAAATGATCCCATCACTTTTGACGAGTACTACACAAATGAAAAAATAAATGATAAACTGAAGGAAATAGTCATGAGTAAAATACCTATCCTAAACTTATAATTTTGAGCTGCTATCAAGTAACTTACCAATTTTCATAAACCATGTTGATTCATCTGACCTTTTAACTTCACTGGCATCTTGTGAAGATATTATTTCATTCAATACATTGAGTGCTATAAAAGAAACATTGGGTTTTCATATTTATAACCACTGGAAAGAAATATGAATAATTACAGTAATTCTAATATGACTAGCTTTTTATCTAAACTGTGATATAATGGGTAGGATTTATAGAACGAATTTATCAAAACTTTTATTCACTCTATTGGTAAATAGACACAGCTAATTCTGGTGGCAGAGAAATAGAATGAAACAATACTCATTATTGGATTTTAGTACCAACTGCATTTGAACTCAATGAACATAGGAAAGGTTTAGGCATTCCTAATGGTTACTAACTGACTTTACAGGTACCCCAATATATTCTGCTTCTTTGCACCTCAATAACTGCCAAGAATGTTAGGAAAAAATTTAACAAATCATTCAAAATGATCAATGACTCAGTATCAGATTGATTGTAGAAATAGTCTCCATTGATGAAGAGATGGTCCTTGACACATACGGGCATCCATAAGTTCATCTTTGATATCCTCACTATCTACACAAAATCTCCTGTACTACGCGAACACATGTTCACACAACATACATTCTTCCCCATAAACTTCAACTAGCTTACAAAAAGATTAAGTGGCTATTTCATTCAATTTCACCAAAAATCTCAAATTGGTACATTGCTTGATTTTTTCGATGACCCATGACTAATTCAAGCAATACATAAGAATGAAATGAAGACGTGAGCAAATTGAAACTTTCAAGGGTTGTTTATGCTTGCCAATTGGTCAATGTATAACATGTGGTTCACGCATGCTCACTGTGGTTTATTTTACACAAGCTTCGTCTTGTTGCAAAAATACGCATGTAGAATAGAGATACAGTGACAATCATTTTATCATATTTGTGCAATATGGAATAAAATAAAACTAGGTAAGGATATCCTCACTAAAAGTGATGATATAATGCTCCCACACTTACAAAATTAATGTAAACAAGATTTTCTCATGATTATACAGTTTAGTTTTACTATTTAGTTAATACAGGCAAAAATCATCTTTACTTAATTTTTATGCTCTATCATTTGGCAAAAGCATAATGAGATCTTTATCCATTCCCAAGATACACTAGAATTAACATTGTTTATATGCTGTGTTTAGCTACCATATTTCACATCCATATAAGCAAGGACAACTTGCCTCAGAAAAACTACCATAATTCCCCAACTACTATAATCTACTAAACTACTATAAAACCATAACACTCAATAAATCTTTGAATAATGAGCTATCAATTAGTGGAAACTATGTTTCTATCTTCATTAGTTTCTGGGTTATCAACTTTCAAAGTGCGTGATGGCTGGGCTAGGTTATTTTTAAAAATTTTAATGAATTTTCAAAACACATTATCAACTGGTGAAAACCACGTGCTTCTATCTTTGATAGAATTCTGTGACCAATACATTTGATAAGATAAATAATTAGTTCATTTTTCCCAATTAGCTGAGTATAAAGATGGACAAATTTCCAAGAAATAACTTACCTGTTTTTAAATGAGTCCGAAGTTGAGACAGAGGAAGACTGAAAATCGTAGAATTATAGAAATCGTCAAACAGATCTTAAAATTTGTTCCTATAGTCAATAAGTATTTCACCATAAGGGTTTAGTCAGATCACTCTACTAAAAAAATATCTAGGTAAAAAAAAAAAACTGTTGTACTTCCTGTAAGCCAAACTAAACAAAGAAAAGGTGCTGGAATCTGGAATGCTCATTTACTGTATATGCTGGTGTATAAGATGGCCATTTGATTTTTTTCAAATTATGCAAATATTTTGCACCGTGTCCAATGCAATGGTATTATATACATTAGGTTAAGGAAATATTTTTGATAAATCAACATCTAAGAGATCATGTATTACCAAGAAGTTAATTGCCAGTTTGTATTAAAGTTACTGAACAATGAATAAATAGCAGAGATGATACAGATTTAAATCTTGAAAATATCTTTGAACTCTGAATGAGTAAATTGTGAAATAAATTGAATATATACTCCACTAAATACTAAATATTTGTAAAACCAAAATATTCATAAGAAAACCTAAAATTTTGATTTATATTTAGAAAATGTCGATACGATAAATTTAGATTTTTTGCAATACTTTTAAGAAGTCTGAGGGCATCTTTCGACAATTGCTTTTCCTAAAACATGAATTTGCACAGCATTAAGATTACATTTTTCCGACTAACTATTCATCTGATGATTTGGGAAGTGATCCATTGTGATTTTTTATTTACCAAAAAGACTAAAAAAATGCTCCTCTGAAATACCCAGAGCGGATCCAGGATTTTGAGCAGGGTGAGGTCCAAATGGGAAAATTAATTTTTATAGACAAATATGTGAAAAAGAAAACAGATTTCAAACATCAAAAACAAGAAAGTAGTGTGTGATCTGGAATTTTCCACTTATATTTGAGTCATAGCTTTTCAGCTCTAGAATCGATGCAAGAGTGAAGTGAAAAAAGAAATTAACCATGGAACCAATAATTCAAATTCTATGAAAAATAAGACTGGAGGCATTGGAGTTATATGAGATAAAAAATAAAATAAGAATTTTTTGAAATTATTTGGGATTAGTTAGGGGTTTTATTCATGAAATTTCTCTCTTTCAAGTTATTTTTTTTTAAATTTCAAATTGTGCTAGCTAAAGTAGAGAGACTTGCACCCACCCTAGATTCATGCTTGAAATCTGTTATATCATTTTACAGTGGTCAATTCTCAGTCGAACTTCTATTTTGAATTTTTGACTTTATCCAGTGCCTAAAACAGTTCCAGTAAGCTCCAAATAAGCAGTATATATGTGCAAAATTCACAAACGGCTTCTCCTTTTGCAAAAACAAAATTTGGGGGAAATACATTTGCTCTCACCATAATAATGATCTCAGTTCTATCTATTTCTATATAATACTAAAAGTCTGATTCATCCAATCAAGCTTGACATGCATACTTAATGAACCTGGAGGAAGGTTTTAAAATAAGATATGAACGACATCAGAAAGCCAACTAGTATGACATTAATTTGCCATTACTGTTACTATGATAAGCACTACAACAGACCTTGACTGGTCAGTGTCAGCCAGCAATAATCTGATGAGGCATCGGAGGGTGGTCAACTTTCTTTTAGGATTCATACACTGTTCCAGATATTTTTCCAAGGCCATCACTGCAATATTTTTATCTCCTTTCTGTAATTAGATTAGGAAATGATAAACAACACAAAGCAAATAACAGCCAATTTAGATTTATCGACACTAATCAGAGGAATAATCTAAGAGTTCAATCAGTGGTGGTAAAGTACAAGTCCACTCAGATAATGTAATGGTTGGCATGTCTGCCTCACATGCAGAAGGTCTTGAGTTGAATTCCTGGTATTAGGATAAATTTCCCTGTGTGTTCAGCAGTTAATTCAGTACACTCTAAGCTGTAGATGTAGTCATAAAAATTATATGAATAAAAACCTAGTTTCAACTAGACTTGAGACTTGCAAGAATTGCAAAGATAACATATGCATCTGAGACTGGGACTTCAGCCCTCCATACTCCACTGGGAGTTGTCTCTTGAAGCAACTGGAAGCAACGGGATTATAATTGAAAAAAGAGCTTTTATAAAGAGGTTTGTGGTGATCAATTGTACAAATTAGGGTTAGGGTTAAGGTTATTCATTTATTCTTACTGGTGATAAATATTAACTTTGCTTTTCTTCTTGTTCCTTCTTGTATTAGTGCATTCATTGAAAAATGCTATGCTCAAAAAATACATACATATGAATACGTATTGCCTATTATATATGCAAATTTAGGTTTTAGGTTTCCTGTGTTGTTATATTACAAGTTCCCCTCCCCCAGGACAATGCCAGGTACACCAGTATAATTTATATAATATAAATCATATCATAATGAACTTAAATTATCCGTGCTTGCGTATCTGCTTTAATTCATTGTATCAAAGATAATTTAAATAATTCAGCAAAATTTAATAAATGCATGTCTAATTTTATGCTAAAATAAATATTGAAAGCTGTCAAATTTCATCGGTTCAGTTTCAAACTGCAGTTAGGTTTTTACATTTATAGTTTATTCAGTCAGTATTAACTCCTAAATTACAGTTTAAACTGTGGTTTGAAGATGAGAGTTGCCAGACCACAGAGGCCTAGAGAGGCACAAGTTATATATTGATTTTAACTTAATCTATAAATTGCTTTAAACCGCTTGTAATTGACATGGAAACTCTTTAATAAATAGTACAAAAAATAATGGAACACCTGTAAATTGGATTTTTAAGATTTAAAAAAAAAATTACCAAATGGCTAAAGGGAGATAATTTCAATTGGAAGTTATTTCATTCGAATTTGGCATTGGATTTTCTTTGCATGAATTTAGGAGTTAAAATGTAATGGTGCGTGCAACCACACACCAACGCATAATAATTGTTAGTGCTTAGTCATAAAATTGTTATCACAAATTTGGAAATTCGTCTTTAATCTAGAAAATGTTTTTAAATATAGGTATAATACAATACTACTATTGATAATCACCGTTTGATGTCTGTTGTTGGACTTCGCTCCACAAAGTTTGCAAGTTTTTCAGTTCTTGAGCACCATAGTGCCAAAGCATTCTGAACTTAATCAGATCATCACAGGATCTTATATTTTTCAAGCCACTTATGATCTTAAGGGATCTATATTGTGACTCACAATGTCCAGTGGTTGTCTGATATTTTCCCAACATAGTCTGATTCAAGAGCTAAACTTGCATATCATTGTAACAATTGACATTACAATTCAAAATCATTTTCTGATTCTTGTCAGAAAATAACATGAATTAGAAAATATGAGATAAGTCAAGGGTTGCACTGAATAAAAATTTCTATCAGGCTTGTCATCACTGAAACTAATAATGGTATCATGCCCAAGATTGTACATGCATAGTTATGATAATTTGCAAAAACAAACCTAATTATCCCATTTAATGAAATATTCCCAAAAGAAGAAAAAAAAAGTCTTTTACTCCAAAGGTTGAGAAATTAATAAAATAATAAAGCTGTGAAAGATGTTATAAGATCAGGGGTTCTCAAACTTTTTCTTTCAATATACCCATTTGTACCGTCCAGAAGTGTTGCCATACACCTTGTAAAGAATATAATGTAAAATGTATGAATACCATAGAACAGACAATAGACATGTAGTATTTGTTGGTAAATTGATTTAATTTAATGTTGCATTTTTAATGAGATGGATGAGCCGGACTCTTTCCAACAAGTAACACAATTCTAAGCACAGTTTCAAAAAGACACAGTCATCTCATTATCAATTGACAGTCTTGCACAAAATTTGTTTTTAGTTATACGTGTTGCTGAGGAATGTACCACCGTGATTTTTCTCATGTACCTGGATGGGTGCCCTACCCCAGTTTGAGAACCCGTGTTAGATTAATAGAAAGATAAATGACTGACCTCAAAAGCAATCTGTGCTGCTAAACATATGAGTGAATTGGTATCAATTGTTGGATCAATAAAGTCTTTTTTCTCACTGGAAGCTAATTGGCACAGTTTTTGCAGAGCTTCAGCAGCTGCTCATAAAGATAAAATAGTAATAAAAGAAAATCAATTTGATTTTTAGATTGATCATCTTATAGGTTGTTATACATAAAATGTCTTATCTTTTTTTTTTACATCATATCATATTTTTTATTGTACATGGAAAAATACTAAAAGTTAAAGATTTACTAATGAAGTTGCATTCGTTTTCAGATTCAATATAAATAGAAACAGGAGTGGTTTGTGACTCGCAGATGAATTATCTCGTCCGTAGCAGTGAACAGATTAGAGAGGGCAAGAACCTATACCGAGATATTTCTGGGATCAAAAATCTTTTCATTCCCCACAATTGTCCCTTAATTTTAAAGTTAAACAGAAAAAGCTTATAAACAATTTCCGTACAATTTCTTATATTTGAAATTTGGTTTGTTTAATATTTGTTCTCAACCTTTTTAATTTGTTTATTGGAATTCTTTCCATAAGGCAAGATCTGGCCTTGGAGCAGCTGAAATATCTCCTCTCAAAGTTTCCAAACTCAACCAACCATGGAAAGGTTGTTGTGGCACAGATTGAGTTAATGTTAGAAATGAAGGAGACACAAAAAGCTAAAAACTTAATTGATGAAACTATCTCAGGTGAGTAAAGTTTTTTTTTTTTTTAAATAATTAAGCTGATAGAAAAAAGCAGGTGATGTTAGTCTCTCAGTAGAAGTCATCACATTACCATTGTCTTTTGGAAGCATGTTGGGGGTGATCAATATAAAAATTAGAAAAATAGATAATCAATGAATAAATTACTTCTTTCATTTTTTGATCAATGAATAAGTTACTTCCTTTCTTTGGGCAGTGATCACTAAAAATGTCTGAATTTTCAAAAAACAAGATAAGGGATCAAATCAGCATAGACTTACATTGTAAACTGAATCCCCATTAAAAATTCATTTTAATAAATCACTTTTTATAGACATAATAAGTAGGAAATGTTTAGATTTTCAGTTCAACAGCTCCTTCAACGTTGACCTGTATATGTAATACATAGCCAGCCAGCCAGTCAAACCAAGTTAAAAACTGAAGACATGTATGTTGACGGTTTAAAAAACAGCTTTGGGTGATGGTTTCTTATACAATTCACTATCATTGAAGGTTCTTGACCCCCTAACAGCAATAGTGTCTACCCAAGGAAGACCAATTTTCAAGTACGAACTCAAATCAGGACATAATGCCACTTAAGTTGCTGGTCACATCAACAAAGTATTTTTAGTGGAAACTACAACTGTGTGAACTGTTCAGCATTGGTTCAATAGATTTAGATCTGGAAATATGGATACTGGTTATAAACCAAGAGGGAGGCCCAAACTATTCCTAATGATAAAGAATTGTTGACAGCACTGGCCACCAATGCACAAACAACTACAACCAACAAGCAATAGAAAATGTTGGAAGGTTGGGAAAATGGGCCCTATGTGAACTGAATGGAATGCTCCATGACAGTCCAAGATCCTAGGCTCTCAGCTGACTGTGTCTAAGTTTAGAGAATTGGGATATGAAGTCTTGCTGCATCCTCAATATTTGGCTGATATTTCTCTCATATATTTCAGGCATTCTGAACTTCATATTCATAATAAAAGGTTCAATAATATGGAAGCCATAATTAGTGCTTTTACAAAATTTGTGACTGCCAAACCTAAAAATTTCTCTAGAGATGGCATATTATCATTAGAATATCAATTGATAAAGGTTATTGCTTCAAATGGGTCTTATTTTGATTAAATACGTAGTATTTTTTGTTGTATATATCCTTCATCTTACTTTTCCAAAAAAATGAGTTATATAATTCTTAGAGCTTAGCTAATACCAATAAGCACCTCTAAATCTTTGAAGCAATGATAAACTGCTCAGTTAGATTAGACATTATTATGATGTCTATGGTTGAAATCCGGGTGAACCCCACCCAGCCTTAAAGATATTCATACATTTTTCATCTTTTTATAATAATGCAATGAACACAACATTTTTAATTACAATGGAAAATTGTTTCTTTTTTGCATGCATTGATATCAACAGTAGGCTAGCATTTCCTTAACGGTGAAATCTTACTTAACAGGAAATAAATGCTAACCAAGAACTGCCTCAAAATTTGGTTTTGCAATGAGTAAAGTTGAGCTGGGCTAATATTTGGATAAATAATTCATACTTACAAATTCTGGGTGATATAATGAAAATTTACCCAAGTCTTTGAAGATCAATCATTTAAGATTAATTTGCATTCTGTATATGACTTATTGTCAATGGAACATTTTTTTTTAGCCTTAAATCTAATGTCAATTATTCTCTAATGAAAAGTTCTCATATGGTGTTCAATTCTATGTTTGGCCTACTGTGGAGATTATCAGAGTTTTGCATGAGTAAATACTAGGTTCAATATAATCATTTCTCTCAAAACTAAAAGAGAACAAACAAAGGAGGAAAGTTATGACTTACCCAGATTGCTTTGTTTCTGCATTAAAGCCAGTTTGAAGACGATAAATTGTGTGTGTGGTGATGAAGGGTCAGAGCATTCTGCCTTGCCGATGGCATCTTTAGCCTAAAATGAAATTTCAATATTCAAAGAGACTTGTTAGCACATCAGCAACTTTAGTTATTTGCTGAGACTCATTAATTGAGACCATAATAGTTGGGGTATATAGCAAGGATCAAACTAATTACACGAATGATTAAGATAAGTTTACTAAAATTGTATCAGCATTGCTTCAGGACACAGCAAGTCTCGAAGATGAAAGATGCAAGTTCAAGTATTTTCTGAGATAAGTTCTTTTTTCTGAATTTCTACAATGTATCTTTTTAAAGGAAAACCTTCAATAATGCATAAAGCCTAACAGATTTGGTTATGCATTTGAAAATCTATATATTCATGTACGTGGAGAATATTTCTTCAACTTAATCTATGAAATAAATTAATTCCTTGTCTTGTCTTTCCTAGTTTCCTTAATGTTCCCTGTATTAAAAATTAGTTTACAATCAAATATCCTCATCCTCCTACTGCTTAGGGGGGAAAGGATGTTCAACTGACAAAACTTAAGGGGTAGGATATCCAGATGGCCACACTAAGGGGGAGGATATCAAAGTGATCTGTTGGGGTAAACCCTTTGGGGAAAAGTCATCATTTTCATGTCTCTCTCGTTGTTCTAACAAGGCTGTCAGTTGATTTTTATGTTGTTTATTTTTGTACTCATTTCATATTTCTCACCTTTTCAAAATTGTTCACATTTATATAGCATGTTGCTCGATTTCTGTTGAGTTTGGCCAAGTTTGTATCTGCGTATTCTCCACAAGAAAAGAGATTGTAAGAATAATCATACCAGTGGAGAGATTCATGGTAGTCTTTTTTCTGAAAGAAAAGAAATGTTTTTGAGGTAAATATGTTTGTCTGAATTTCTGAAATGAAGAATTATCGTTATCATACATTGGTTTTCCAAACTTGTCTTCATCTTGGTTATTATAGTCACAATAAATTTGACTGTTGTGCTCCACAGCCTTCTTCGGGTGCCTGTGGTGGCATTACAAAGAAGAATTAACTAATACAAGATATCCCATAGCATGAATTGCAAAATGAGATCAAGATAAATAAAGTATTCAGTTCAAAATTCTGAGAATATTACTGATTACAACAGGCACCTGAAGAAGGTCAGAGGGTATAACAGCCAAAATGTTGTGACTATAACAACCAAGTTGAAGCTTCATTTGCAAAGATTTCGAGGTTCTTCCCTTTGTTCTTGGAGCCAATATGATGAGAATAAAAGCAAGGAATCTTGCAAGGAATATTCTAATATTTCCACTATCAAATTATTCCACTGAAAATTCAAGACTTGTTTGACCAAAATTTACATAATCTCAGATGAAAACATGGACAGCTGTTTTCAAAATAGTCATACACCGGATACTCACTTCAAATGCAACTGAAGCTTGGTCCCAGAATATGTAATGCAACTTTTTCCTTGTTGATAAATCCAGAGGTTGATCCATGTTATGAGCTAGGAAAAAAAGGGGGATAAAATTAAAACTTTACATTCCCCCTTACACAAACAAACAAACAACTCTTATAGACAGATAAATAAATAAATAAGAAATAAAAATTTAAAAAAAAAAGGTCTGACTAGTCACTCGAAAGAAAACGTCACATGACCAACATCTTTTGGCAGCATACCATATTAGGGGTGATCAATTAAAAAATTAGAAAATGGGGTGATCGATGAATGTTACTTCTCACGCCTTCTGTTACATTACTAAAAAGTCCAAATTTTCAAATGCTTGAATGCTGCTGGACTCAAACTGAGGGATCAATTCAATATAAAATTACATTGTAAATTGAAATTACCCTTATAAACTTATTTTGGAGTGGAATTTTCCAAAGTCGAAAAATTGACTTTTCTAGGTATGATATGGCATGAATTTTCAGCCCTCTAGCCTCTACATATTATACAAACATACATATATAGCAAGTCAGGCAGGCAGGCAGAATCACTTAAAAACTCAAAACTATGTTGACTAGGAATTTGAATGATAATTTTCAAAGCAAACAGGACCCCCATCTTTGAAAGGTTGCAATCTCTTGTAATCTTGAATATAGGCCATTCAATTTTTTCTGGAGACTTTTTATTACACGGACATATATCATCATCAAAAGTTTTTTCATCAAGTTTTTCTAGAGTTTTTGTTATTATTCTAAGCTTCATAAATAATTTCTTCTCAAAATCAAAATGGAAACCTTTTAAATAAAGGGTTGGGTAGCATTTACTAGCATGGAAAATGGAATTGATGAACCAACCTCAAGTTTTCCCCGAGGCTACTCATGTTCACTCTTAGGAAAGCATGAATCCAGTTCTCCCTACAGCTATGGGTAAATAGCAGGAGAGTTCACAGGAAAAAAAAACAAACAGTGAACTCACAAACTAGCAATCCATTCAAAAACATCATCTTTTGCCTCCATCCCACTGTTAAACAAGATTAAAGATGGGTGACTATCATAAAGTACTAAGAACAATGAATAACAAGCCTGCAAGTCGGACCATAGATACGCAAGTTCCTTTCTTGTGTGAACTTCAGTTTCAAGTCTAAAATTGAGTCAAAAACATCTTGAAACATCTAGACTCTCCATAAATATATCTAAAATATATCTGGGAAATATGTATTAAATATTATTGATAAATTAAATGTGACTTTAATCTTCGACATTTATTTCATAAAAATATTATTTATCTAATTAAAAATCAGCAAAGAAGTGATTTCTGACATGCAACCAAAACAGGAATATAACTCACATTTCGGTATGTCAGTCAGTCAGTGATATCAATTGATACTAGAGATATGAGTGCATCTAAAAATCTAGTTTCCCTTGTATATGATCTTTAGTCCAAAGTCAAGAGTTTGTATCATGAATGAGAAAAAATGAAGTTCACTTGCAGAAAAAAAATAGGATGGTTGCTCCAAGCTTGCCCATGATACAGGAATACCTGGAATAGTGTGGTTTTGATTGGTGCATGTTTTGATGTAGTAAGATTAATGTAATATAAATTAATTTAACTATGTAGAGGCTATGTATGTATTGCACTAATGGGCCGCACCAATGGAGCTAGAAGGGTGAAAATTTAAAAATTTACTCTTTATTACATCTAGATTTTTTATTAACCCACCCCAAACCCCATACCAAAAATTAGTTCTTCGTGGGTTGTTCAATTTACAATGTAAATGTCGGCTAAATTGGTCCCTTAGTCTGTGCCCGGCAGCGTTTACACTTGTTTTTTGAAAAATCAGACTTTTTAGAGATCACAGCCCAACAAAAGGTGAGAGAAGTGATTTTTTAATTGATCATCCCACCCCACCCCGTGCCAACGTGCTTTCAAAAGACAATGGTAATGTGATGGCTTCTATTGGGAGACTAACATCACCTGCTTTTTTCAATCAGCTTATTTTTTTTTTTTTAAACTTTACTCACCTGAGATAGTTTCATCAATTAAGTCTTTAGCTTTTTGTGTCTCCTTCATTTCTAACATTAACTCAATCTGTGCCACAACAATCTTTCCATAGTCGGTTGAGTTTGGAAACTTTGAGAGGAGATATTTCAGCTGCTCCAAGGCCAGATCTTGCCTTATGGAAAGAATTCCAATAAACAAATTAAAAAGGTTGAGAACAAATACCAAATGAACCAATTTTCTAAGATCAGAGATCTTACTTGAATTGTTTATAAGCTTTTTCAGTTTAACTTTAAAATTAAGGGACGATTGTGAGGAATAAAAAGATTTTTGATCCCAGAAATATCTCAGTATTGGTTCTTGCCCTCTCTAATCTGTTCACTGCCATGGACGAGATAATTCATCTGCAAGTCACTAACCACTCCTGTTTCTATTTACATTCATGATCATTCATCTTACAACAGTGTTCTTCTTTGTTTTATCTTAGATACATTTGTTATTAAGAAATGGATATATGATCCATCAGAACGATTATAAATTACGTTATATTATATTCAATCTCTTTTTTGAAATGATTTCCCTTTATTACACAGTGAATGTATCATAACGCTATGTTGAAGTAGCCACCCTCTCACTTGCAGGTTCGATTCCTGCGGCAGCCCCATTTTCTTTAATTGTTTATTCTATTTACATTGTCTAAGCTGAATGATACATTCACTGTGTAATAACGGGAGATCATTTCAGATGAAAGTTTCAATATATAACGCAATTTATGATCATACATTTATGTGTATATTAGATCTATTGGATACATATTAATTAATTTGAATGGAAATAAAACCATTTAAAGCAAACAATAAAGACTTTCTATTTCCATCAATTTTTTTGCAAGAAAAACCCAACACAGGAGTCACAGCATTACGAATAAATATGGCAATGAACACGTAAAACAGAATAGATTGGTGCAAGAAGTGAGAAATCTTTTTTAAGGTATAATCAGAAATAAGTTTTAAACATGCAGTCTTCTCTACTGTGCATTTTATAGACCATCCTCCATCATAAATCACAGGCTGTTTCCAGCTAACAAAAGCTAATATCATTTTTCATTAGACATAAATAAACATTCGAGATATTCATTTCATCAAACAAAATTCATAATAACGTCATCAAATTGCCAAGAATAGTCAATAGTCTTCTCAATCCTAAGAGAACAAAATATCAATTTTTATATCAACAGGGAGTAAAATTTGTCACAAGTGCTACCCAAAAGTTCAGAGAATTTGAACAGAATGATCAATCTGTTCATCTGTCAAGTTACCATGCCAAGCATTTCCCATATTGCACTGGAAATATCACACATCTTGCGAAATCACTCCACCAAGAAATGAAGAGCCTCATTTTTCATCAGTTTTAGATGTGCTAGTATCTCTAGCATCAATTGACATCACTAACTGACGTATCAAAGTGTGAGTTGAGTCCCTTGCTGAGTGTTGCCAATTTAGATGTTTTTCATCTAAATCTAGATGTTTGCTGTTTAAATGATTTTTAATAAAATACGTAATGTTTCAATATTTAAATAAAACAAATGTTGATGATTAAAGTCACAATTCATTTTTAAGTAAGATTTGATATATCTCCAAGATTTTAGATATACATCTGGAGGATCTAGAAATTTCTTGGTGTTTTAAGATGTTTTTTGACTCAATACTTGATGTAAACTTGAAAATAAAGTTGACAACACTATCCATGCTGGACCTTCACATAAGAAAAGAACTGACACATCTATGATCTGACTTACAGGCTTGCTTCTTTTTTTGAGAAAGCCATTTTACACTTTACATTTCCTTAACTTTTGGGTAGCATCTTGTATATTCAGCCTAAGAAATTATCTTATAATATCCCATGGCTACTAGAAACGGAATCAGTATGTTTCATCAAAAGTTGAATCAACAGTTCTAATATAAGAAAATGTTTAAATGAATAAATAAAAAGATTAGTAACCTGTCATTATTGATCAGTAGTTGTGAACTTTGCAGGCCTAACTGGATGCTCAAGTCAGGATGATTGTTCAGCTCTTCCACAGCTTGAAAAATCAAATCAAATTCTATATTTATAAAATGAAACTTTTGCTTCAGTAATGAATATTGAATAGATAGATACAAGACAATTTAGTCAATGTCACAAGACCTATTTTTGGTGAAATTCCGGTCTCCATAGATAAAATGGAGATAACTCTTTTTAGCATTAAAATGAACTAAGGCACACAGATTTATCTCCCTAGAATTGCTTTTTTTGAAGCCAAATTTTTCCCCACTTTTTTTGGGGCCAACAGTCTAGAGTTCTCAGTTATGGTCAATCAATTTTATTTCAATCAACACAAACAAATGAATAAAATCTCTCCAAAATCGTTGGGGTCAGGGAAGTGGTGATACACATTGTCAAATAACAATTAATTAAAATAAACAAACAAATGAAAATTGATTATTCACCCCTGCTTACAAAGTAGGTCAGGAATGAGGAAATGCTCACATTCCATTGGTTTATCCAATCAGAGCCTCCTTCATAGTCATGTAACAGGCGCAAACTTTCAATCCTGTCTCTTCTTCGTTGCCAACAAGTGGTGACCCTGTCCAGGCACATTGCAGTGGATAAGAGACTAAACTCCCCACAAAATATAAGTAACATCTAACATATGCACACAGAGACATACAGAAATATAGACTCTTACACTAACCAACACTTTTAAAAAATATATATTTTTTCTTTTGATCACACACAAAGACATAATATCATAATCAATTTTCAACACAACCCTAAACTTTTTGCATTACACACGAAAACATAAAAACTCTCCCATACAAACTATGAAAGATATTGGTGAAACACGTATTTTTCTTGTTCGTTGGATGAATAAAATAATTTGTTTTCCTGAAGGTTGCGTTTTATTTTATTGTTACAATCTCTGTAAGATATGACCTACGCGCATGGAGTCAACTTTTAATAATGATACATTTTACCCATCTTATATAATGGCGCTCATCACCTTTCCTTTACAGTATATAGATGAACTACTTGAACCCACTAAACAGTTAGGGTTGGAGTTTTGAAAAATTCTTTTGACCATAACACAAAACTCAAAACCATTGACCAAAAAAAGAGAAAATAAACAAATTTGGCTTCAAAAACATGGCAAGTCTGGGGTGAGCTAATCCTGTAAACCTCAATTCATTTTAAGACTAATGGGAGTTATCTCCATTTTACCCATAGAAACTAGGATTCTACCCTATTTTATGCTAATGAACCAAAGTATTATGACCAGTGACATGTGGCAAGAATGACAGTTGCTGCCTCATATCAATAGTACTTGACTAAGCAAAAGTAAAAATCAACCACACTTTGTTATTTTCATCAAATACAAATCACCTAAAAATATGATTTTAAGGACTCTCATAGACAAAAGTGGATTAAAAGTTCATAGCTTGACACAAAATTATTGATTGAATTTTGATCTGAAAATTTCACCACATAACATTTGAAATTTGTGATTAATATCTACTATGGAATCAAGTGCATTGACAAGGAAGAAGATCCTCTTAAGAATATACATATTTGTTGTATTAGGTTGATTGAAAAATAATTGCATTTTTCGTTATTTTTAAATTTCAATGCTTATTCTAGAATAAGTTATTATTTCACTATGTTCAAGCAATATACCTTTTAAAAGCATGAATTTTGTGGTATTTATTCAAGCTGAATGTTTTCTTTCCACTATTTATTTTGGTTTATTTGAGGCTATCAAATCAAAGATGAAGAAAAACAAATTTGAGCAATGAGTTCAAACAAATATACAGCTCAACATTGGTTCCAAAAATTTTGAAACAGAAACAAGCGTCTTGAAGATGAATGGGATTGTGGATGTCCTTCTTTGATTGACAACATCCAATTGAGGGCCATTATTGAGTTGGAGCCATGCAACACACCATTGAAAGGTTTCAGAGGAACTAAATATTGACCATTCAACAATTGTTTGACACTTGCACCAAATTGGAAAAGTAAAACAGCTCAATAAATGATATGAGCTGAACAAAAATCAAAAGATTTGACATATATAACGAAAAATGGATTCAGTACAACAAATCAAGTGTTCCGTACAGTGGCTAGACAGAGGTAAAGTACCAAAACAATTACCTCAAACCAAACCAGTATCAAAAGAAGATTAGGGTCACTGTTTGGTGGTCGGGAAGTAGAATTATCAAATACAACTCATTGGATCCTGCCAAACCATCAGAGCAAAGAAGTATTGCCAGGAAATCAACAAAATGCAACAAGAACTGCAACATTTATGCCCAATATTGGTCAATTGGGAAGGACTGATTCTCCTCTTTGATAATGCCTGACTGCATGTTGCACGAATGACACTGCAGAAATTGAACAAGCTAGTCTATGAAACTCTACCTCACCCAGCTTACTTAGCAGACCCCACTCTGACTGACCACCACTTTTTCAATCATTCTGGCTACTTCCTGTAAGGGAGGGTCTTCAACAACCAAACAGAAGTTAAAATGCCTTTGAAGAATTCATTGATTCTGGAATTCAATGCTCCCAAAATAAATGGACTCGTTTTCAGTTGACAAAAATATGTAGATTTTGATTAATAAACTTTTATTCTCAGCCAAGATATACTACTTTGAAGTTGAATGTGAAAATCACATTATTTTGGCACTAACCTAACATAAAATAAAAGACTTTTTCAGCTTTAGATTGTGGACTGATTGATGTACCTATATATATATATATATATATATATATATATATATATATATATATAGAGAGAGAGAGAGAGAGAGAGAGAGAGGCAGAGATATGAAGTAGTGTAATAGTTATCAGCACAGCAAATGGGATTGGGTTAGTTCAAATACCGGTTTAGTCAATATTCACTTCTTACTAATGCCTTACTAATGCCCATAGGACAAGAAAGAGTCCACTTTTCACTTTGCCAGATATCATGACAAAATGTCTCATCACAATATTTGCTGGGGAAGAGATTAGGTCAATATGTACTTGGGAAAACTTTTAAAAAAGCTTTTGGTAAGAAACAAGTCCAAGAATGCAACAGAAAAACTGCAACCACCTGTTTTTATCTGACCATCATCTGATTCATGATTCAACAAGGAAATTTTTAATCGCAAAATAAGACCAAATGGATGACTGTGTATCTGAAAAATAATTAAAAGAAAGAAAAACCTTAGAGAAGTATTTATGGTTTGGATATTTTACACCAACAATTTTTATTAAAGAGATAGGGAGGGTCAGTATCAGGATATTGCAATAGGTAAGTTTAAATTCTACTTGTTCAAGGCCTAATGTGTTATACTGTCAAATACCTTTTTTTTTTCAAATTCTCAAAGCTTTTTTCTTTAGTAAAAAAAACATAACTATCCCTCTATCAATATATATATATATCAAGATTATTATTATATAATTTCATATTATATCAAAACAATTAAGTATTCTCCAATTATTAGATGATATATTATGAACAGAGAAACAAAAAATGTGATATTGTTCATTATATAAGTAGATAACAATTAGCTTACAAATAAATCTATTTGCTTACAAACAATCTCTATTTTACAAGCATATAATAATCTGAAATGGATCACTAATTGCTTGGCTCCATCAGCAATTAAGATATGAGAAAATGTCAATAAATGAATTAAAAAAATACCAAAGTCAAACCAATAAAGAATCTTTTTGATTTAACTCACAGAATTAGCCAGATTAATTGCATTCAAAGCATTCGTCACAGATTCGGCATCTCCTAACTCTAAATGAGCATTGGCAAGTAAGCGTAGGGTGCAAGCCTGAAAAAGAAAATAATAACACTGTAGACCCATATTAATGCTGCTCAAAGTATAATGCAGAATCACTTATAACATGCTTTGAGCATGGAACCTAATTTCCAAAATTTGGCTCTCAAAATAATAGCTAAATACAAAAATACAAAGACCACAAAGAAATATTATGCACTGGGACAGTCAATGTCATATTTTGAGTATTTTGTGCCTTGAACACATCCTGTGCATTTACCCTGCTTCCAACCCAGACTGACCAATATAATGGTTGTATCATTGGATTTTGTTTGATCTTAATCTTTTTAGTAGCAGATGAGAAGGGAAAAGGTGATGAGCTTCATTTATTGACTATTAAAATGTTTTTGTCTCATTCATTTCCCAGACCAATACACTTGACTCTTTTTTTTTTTCACTTCTTCCTCTCTCCTTTGTTGGCTCTTCATTGAAATTCCCAACATATATATCAGTTTTGTCAAAATGTAACCTTCTGGTAAGATGCCATAATTTTGAACTTTTTTTATATTTATTTCCATCATTCTGCTGGACTAGCCTCTCTCTCTCTCTAGCCCCAACCCGACAGTTTACTCTTCTTTTCTGCACCCTCTGGCTCCACCAGTGAACATTAGGTATTTACTATAAATGATACTTATAGGTTATCAACTTTACATCTACAACTATTAAAGTAACCATGTCAGAAAATGTCTCTGAACAAATCTTAGAAAAAAAAAGTTTTCAGTGAGAATATATGTCTACCATGAAAATGGAGTTCTAATTACCCAATAGCAGTTATAGCCATTTATAGTATATCAATAAAGCTTCTTAACTTTAATCATGGTAAAATATTTTTTTGTAATGAGGTAATAAGCAAAATGATCTGTTGGGCTGTATCCATTAGACTGATTTGTTTGGTTATAATTGGTGAAATAATCTGTCATAGGGTAATCAGTAAGTGTGTCTTAGGGATAGATCTTTGGTGCTTAAGTAGAACTTTTTTGCAACTCTCTTAGAATGAAAAACAAAGTCCATGAACACTTAGGACAAATATGTAGTAATATCTTCAAACCTCATGGGGTACCCCACTATTGTAGCTGCATGCCAGAAGCTTAGTATCAAATAACTATGGTCTCCAGTTACCAGTAAAGGTACTACTTCATCATACAGCTAGGAGAATAATTGGTGTTTTTGAAGTGATTTTATCCAAACTTGATATTTTAGTCAAGTGGCTTTTTTGTTAGTCTCCACAACAAAAAATAATTATAGCTATTATAGTTTAGTGTGTTTTTATTTGTTAAATAGATATAAATTAGAAAAAAATTTAAGGACATTCCTGCAACTCCCAGCTTTTATTATCTAAACAAGATAATAATGTAGTAAGAACAAAGGTAATTTGATTTACAGGGCTTTTCATTTTTTCCATTTACATTAATCTATCGAATAGAAATACTGTGAACTGAAGCAGCAACAATTATCTAGCATGGTGGGAACTAACAAAAAAGGCTCAAAGTTAACTATTTATTGTAGAAGATAAAATGATGAATTCACCTGATTTGTAGATCCTGAAATTTTCTTATCTTTGTCAATATCGTAACTGAGTCTCAACCAGGTAATGCAAAATGAAAGCAGCTTCTTTTTATATAATTCAACTCCAAAATTGTAACACAACATGGAAAGAAAGCCACTCTGAAAATAGAAGAATACATAATCTTTTCTCAGAAAGTTTTATATTAAATAATGTCACTCTTTATGTCTTCCTAAATAGTTTTTTTTTTTTACTAATTAAGTGGAATATTATAATTAGCATAAAGCAAACTCAAGTTCATGAACCACATGAATTCACTCAAAAATAAAGTGGAACTCTTCAATGGATAAAATTTCTAAAAATGGAACTCTTTTGAGAATTCAATTTTTTTTTTTTATTTAAAAAAAATCTACCTTGTTGAAGGGAAGTAACTCTGGTCAAAAGTTATTCCTCTTGATTTAATGTATTAATATGAATTTCAGAGTTAATGGGCTAAATAATAGACTAGAGGCTGAATAATGCATGAGTTAATGGGCTAAATAATAGACTAGAGGCTGAATAATGCATGAGTTAATGGGCTAAATAATAGACTAGAGGCTGAATAATGCATGAGTTAATGGGCTAAATAATAGACTAGAGGCTGAATAATGCATGAGTTAATGGGCTAAATAATAGACTAGAGGCTGAATAATGCATGAGTTAATGGGCTGAATAATGCTGCTTTGGCAGGTCATAATGGAGAGTAGGATTTCAATAAATTTACTAATGAAAATAATAATAAATTCCTAATTTTAAAGTTTACTTTTGTGGCATGACAAACAACTGTTGATATGAATTATGGAAAATTTTCAGGTCCATTTCATTGATAAAGGAACTTACCTCTTTTGGAAGGGTACAAAGCATCTCCTTAGCCGACTGGATGATACGGAAAGCAACTTCATTTTGGGACTGATTAAATGCCTGAATATTTAATAAAAATAAGACCAAACAATACAAAATACAAGGAATTTTTTTCAGACCAAAAGAGAAATATAAAAAAAAATTTGCTTGAAAAAAAAAGAAAGAACGAGAGATGATCATTTATTTCATCTACGTTAGGGAAGATTAGGTTCAAGGGCGAATTCTATATATTGTTCAATATTTGTCTGCAGTTTTTAGACAACTAGTATAGTAGCCAAAAAATGACTGTATTGTTTACTTAGGGATAGGCACTTCTATCTATGAAGAAAGTATCCATATTCTCTACCAAGGATAAAATTATCACCTCAGCCCTCAGCCTAGGTTCCTTTCAAAATTAGTGCTCTTTTTGAATGAGGAAAATTTTTTTTATTTAAAAAAACATATATATATATACATTGATACTCAGTGTTTTATATATGTGAATGATTCTTTCAATCTAGCATCATCATTTTGGTTGTTTTTATCCCCTTTGCGGTGCTGTGCATTTAGCACTTCCTCAGTTATCTGTCATATTTAGTTCACTCCAGAGAATGTTGAGTGGAACCTTTTATTCTGGTTCAGAAAGATATAGTTTCCATCCCTTGTTTTTGTTACACTTAGCAGCCTTTACGAGGATTCCAGACCTCATAAATGGCATCTTTCCCCCAACGTAATGTTCTAATCACTTAGCTACCACAGAGCAAAAGTCATAAGTAGTAAGGAAATCTATTTATATCTCACTATAATTGAAGATCTGTGTGCATGCGTAGCAATTACTCGTCAACTGGCCATTGTATGAGGTTAATGTTTACCAGGTATATTAGTTCGCTCACAAAGTAGTGTAGTTTCAAATTTCAGCAGTTCTTGAAAAATCTGATTAAACTAAAATTGAAGATTACAGATCTTTCTTCATAGTTTCTATAAATAATCTTCCTTGACTTTTGCTCTTTAGAATATATTTTGTATTGATCATTGTGTTATGAATGGTAACACATCAATTCATTGGGTGGAAGATTCCAGGTGCAAGTACAAGTAAGGGTGTGAATTTCATTCAAAATTATTTCACATGACTATTATAGCAGGCTGTTCCACACACCATAAAGTCCGGCCCCTTCCAAACTTACACCTTTGGAACACCACATTACTGCACTGCACTAGTTTTAACAAATTTTAATTAGTAAGTTAACGAACTGTTGAATAATTGTTTTAGTATATTAGAGTACCAGACCATTTATCCAGCAAATTTAGGACTGGAGGAGATCTGAATTTCTGGATTTTCCAACATTTCTAGACCAGGGCTTGATATATACTTGAAATATAAATTAAACAGTGAAAAGTGGAGAATGAAATTGTAATCAACAGATACAAAATCAAAACAGGGTCTGTTTGATCCTAATTAATCCATTTATAATTCTTAAAATATAGAATATAAAATATATAATGAAAAGTAAATGAAGGAAAGTACCGAATGAAAATATTTATACCATATAGATTAATCCACTTCAAAACTGGGTCTCTTTAATCAATATCAATTAACTAATTTTCATCCGAAGAAAATTCAATCATAACACAAAAATGAAAATAAAGAGCAGTCAACCAGTAAACTACTGGCAGATTCAGAACTAGCCTTTTTTTTAAAAAAATATCCAATTTTCTAGTAATTTCGGATCTCTGGAAGCCGGATAATATGTCTGGTACTGTATTTACTTGAATCAACACAGTTAAATAAAACCGGGTTCATTTCTTAAATCTAGGAAGAAACAGCAGCTCACCACTTCAGCTTTATAGCAAAGTATTTTGAAGATGTCCCTATCAATCTCTATGAGTTGCGTATCCAAATCTTTAGCAATGGGTAGCATCTGACAGTCATTTCTCTTCTTTATGCACAAACCTTTCAACCTTGTAGCACTCTACAATACAAAAATATTGTCACATTTGATCACATAGACATAAATTATAATTCAATCAAGTGTTTCTATAATTTTGGTATTATACTATTCTTAGAAAAAAAACATTATGTTGTTTATATCAACATTAAGTTTCCTTTCTAAGAATAGTATAATACCAAAATTATAGAAACACTTGATTGAACTATTATTTTTATCAACACCTTAGACACCAATGTCATTTTCTTTGACATATGTAGGCCAAGAATAGAACAATAAGGATTCCTAAGAGACTAAATAGCATCACTGGGAAGTAGATATTACTCCTAGCAGTGTGCAGAGGACAAAATGAGGACAGAGCACAAATTTCAAAAAGGGATGACATTGACTAGTTAACATTGTTTGGTGCTCAAAGTAGTCCAATTGTTAATTAATGTCCCTTGGTGCTGAATGTATTAATATACAGTTATATTTCCATTCAAAATTAGCACTCGTTTTGAATAGAGAACATTTTTTTCATTTCATTTCAAATATCAACCATTTTGGTTACTTATATATTACAATTTTGTTTCTTTTTTTTTCTTTTCACTATTATCATTATCATTACAGAGTAAATAAGTTATGTTAACAGCTCCAATTAAAACTAAATTGAATATTTTTTGATTACCAGAAGCATCATTTATATAATATATTTATGAGATTTTATGTATCAATGGAATCCAGTTTATTTGTACAATTTAAAGTTATCTATAATTCAAGATTATATTATAGTTATTTTTCGTGACATTTTAACAATATAAAGTTAAATCTTATGTATTATTTAATTTATTTCACAGTATATAAGATCTCCCTTTTCCTCAGGAAAATTGATCAAAAAGTAAACATAATAAAGCAATTTTTAACCAAATTAAATCTGCTCACGTCATCATACGAACACTCTATCAAGTTGGGATAGTTATAAGCTGGTAATATTTCCTAAACTGTCAAATTCCATATTGGCCAGGACTTGAGGAGGAGTTGAGAAACTGACCGATTAATGAGAAGAATTCTGGGAAATGTTTTTTTTTTTAATGCTCCTTGCTGAAATAAGGAGCGAGGGTCTTATATGCCATCAAATACGGCAATTTGTGTACAATTTAGTGTGTAAAAATGATGTTTACTCAAAAAGAATTACCTCCATTGTTATTTGGAGAATCTGTTCAGCTTTATCGACTTCTTCACAGTCTGAAATGCAATTTTTAATAAAATTAAATCTCCACACATCATCATACCAAAACTCTATCAGTTGGGATAGTTATAAGCTATTATTATTTCCTAAATTTGAAAATAAGTTAGAAGTATTTTGATTATGTGCAGTAAGAAATGGCCAAATAGTTAAATAAGAATGAATGCAACATTTAACTAAAAAGTACTCAAAGAGCACATACCTCTGTCAATGCCATACATTAAGTTGAATTGAATAAAAATCAGTACTTATATAGTTACAATGTGAGTGGTTGGGGGGGGGTAATTATGAAAAATTCATGAATACCCCCCCAGAATTTAATCAATTCTTTCTCAATCCACAAAATATCATTGAAATTCATTGAGAATTTTTGTCAATATTATGTGGATTGACAAGTAGGAGAGAATACATATACCACTCCTAACTTCATTTCAAAAGTAAATAATGAATTTCTCAGTCTGGATGACTAATAACATTTTATGCGTCATCTCTGCTTTATTTTATGATTTTCTTTACCTGGAACCAAATTCTTTTTAATCCAAGGACAACTTTAAAAATCTTCAGTAGATTGGAGGGGTGCAAAATAGACTTTGACATTAGAAATCATCAACCACATCTGTCAACAAAGGTTTCTTCAGTTCCTAAGTTGTTCAGGCTGGCTGGCTAAGTAGCTACACATCACAAATACAGGCTATACTTATGGAGCTGAAGGACTGAAAATTTAAATTTCAACTCCTTATTACAGCTAAAGAAACTTTTTTTTGTTTTTTTTAAATTCATACCAGAAATAGATTTGGGTCAAGGTTTGTTGAAACAGAAATTAACAAAATCATTATGAAAATACATTTTCCAGAATGAACGGCTTTAACTGAATCAAATCATAGTTTCTTGGAGAAAAAAATATTTGAAGAATAATTTACCTATCCAAGATCTTCCAGCTTTTAAGCCCATCTGAAAAGATAAACAAAAAGAAAAGGATTTTATCAGATTCACACATTATACCTCAAAAATGTAAAATAAGGGATTTAAATTACCTATGCCCCTCAAAAAATTAGCCTAACAAATGAACAATGAAACATTTCACCAGATTAGAATTTCAAAAATTCAAGGTTTTTTTTAAATAATTCTGTTAAAAAAAATACAGTAAAGGAAAATACATAGCAAAGTTTTAATTCAAACATCAGTTCATTGTTTTGTTCACTCATCGAGGTGAAAATTGATGGTTATCAACGTATTGCATTCTGTAGGAGATTTCATTCACAGAGCAAAAAGTTTGTCCTGCCATTGCAGGCAACTCCAATTGTCCAACAATAGAATGTTTGAATTTCCTGGTTGTGTTGTCATGTCCTGCTAAGGCAACAGCAAAAATGACCTTAACTGGAATCAAGAACAAGGCTACTGCAGTCTTGATGCCTTTGTAAAAGAATGCAATGAAAGGGGCAGTAATTCTCATGGATAATGCAGAAACATAAGGGTTGAAAAGCCAAAGAACTTGGATCAAGAATCAATACAGGTCAACTTTCCCAAACTCAGCAATCCAAAACTTCATCATCATCATCAGTCTTTTATTGTCCATCGTAGTACATAGACCTTCCCCAGGATTCGTCAGACCTCTCTATCATGGGTGTCACAGAACCAATACTTTCTGAACTGGTCTAGTTCATCTCTCGATCTTGTATTCTGTCGGCCTTAGTTATATATGTGATCTCTGGGGATCCATATTGTGATTTGTGATGTCCATCTGCCATTCTTGCAACATGACCAGCCCACTGCCAAAAAACCTTGGTAACTTCCAAAATCCAGCAAGTATTAAGCATTCTGTTACTCAGCATTGGCCTGTATTTGTGTTGACTTACTTAACAGACCAGTCACTGAGTTTTGATGGTACTTGCAACATTTTGTTTTGAACTTACATGCGTTTTGTGTGCTTTATACTCATCCTGAGTATTTCAAATAATACTTGAATAGATGTTATGCTTTTTATACAGAATAAAAGTCAGAAAATTCCAAAAGTCAGCTAAGCATTAGTTCTAACCTTGCTGAGAAGTTTATCCTGTATTTCCAACAAGTTGTTGATATAAAATTATTTTTTCTGATGTCAAAATACTAACCATGTTCAGTTTTCTCAAGGTAATTTCATCAGTTGTATCCTTGTTGCAAAATTTTACAATCTTGAATGATAAATGCCGAACTGAAAAGTGATCAAAACAAGTTTACCTGTTATTTTTCTCATGAAGAAGAAAATATACAGAGTATTTTTCAGAAATCTTATATAACAAAATATCAATAATGTTTAATGATACCAAATTTGGTGGGTTCAAATAAAAGGTAGTTCAATTCTGATAACAATTGCTATAGTACTACTAGAAATATGCTACTGTTTATCTAAAAATAACTTTCTTTCTTAGAAATCAGGGAGCTCCTTTGACCTTCCCCTTTAGTGCAATGAAAGAGATAATGTCTTACAAATAGATCCCAAGTCACCAAGCTACTTTGCATATTTTGGTTGTCTACCCTAAAGCAGAGTTATCCAATGACCAGTGGAATGAGATTAACAGGATGTCATGAGACGACAGTGCCTCATTAAAAGGCATGCCACCCTTTATCAAGATCTATACTTGTACCACTCTACACCATACAGAAAATTGATAAATGAATTCATGGTCTACACAGCTTGCAAGGACAGCATGTGGATTTGTAGTACACAATAGCCTACAAGAATGCTTTACATATACAATTACAGAGGTACGAAAAATAGAATAGATATTAATTCTGTAACATAGTTCGGGACAATTATGTATGAACTAGCAGATCCTCAGTTATTTTTCTAAATCACACTAAATAAATTTTACAATCTTCAGATATCAGGAACCACTCCCTTACTACATCCCAGGGGACCAATCTTTTTTGTTAAAACAATTTAATCAATTATATATTGCAACTTATACACAATGAAAACACTTTAAAAAGTTAAAGGCACAAATAGTCATATTCATTGATATTGATGGTCATGAAAATGTTTTTTTAAAAGCTACTGATTTCCCTATGGATTAGTGAGAAGTGGGGAAAGGAAGCATCTGTCATTATTGATAGAGTACATGGTCTACCATTCTGAAATCCTAAAAGTGTCTGGTCCCAAGGGTGTCAGATAAGAGATTGTGCACCTGTAACTTGTTAGCCAAAAAGATTAGTTGTAAGTATCAAATACCTGATTACTTACTCTGGGCATTAGCCAAAGGAGAAAGCTCCTTATTAAATCTTGAAGTCACTGCATGATTCCATAAGTTGACTGAAACAGATTCCAACTGGAAAGAAATATTTATGGAATAATATAAAAACAAAACCTAATAAAACTTCCTTTGATTGATACCATATAGTGAAAAAGTCATTCTTTTATTATAATTTCTCTTTTTTAGTGTCTTATAAGAAAAATATTAAACAATGACTATCAATACAAATGTATGTACAATTGATGATGAGTTCAACAAATTGCTCAAAGTTACTGATTTTTCTATAAGCAAAGACATTCTGATTCAGTCTTTATTGCTTTGGTTAGAAAAGGTTTTTCATTTTGATTGTCAAAATCTCTTTTTTAGAACTGTCATGAGGTAAACAGCATTCAACGTAGATACTAAAGAGAGAATTTTTTTAATCATTTGCACACAGATTTGGAGTGAATAATGGCAAACTAAACAACATCTGGTTATCATCATTATTTTTAGACCTTTCTTTTCTTTACATCTGTGATTCTCAAACAGGTGGCACTTGGCTCCCAGAAGGTTTTCTTAAGCTAGGAAAGAAATGGGGGAGGAATTCCAGTCAGGTTATAATAGAAAGTAAAATGGTGAAAGAATTGATGGATGAAAATTCAAAATGGGGGAGGAATTGAAGAAATCTGGAATCTCAAGGGGAACACTGTAACCTTGGATTCTCCTTTACATCTTTGTAACTGACCAAACACTTCTATAACCAACTCATTTAATTTGACACAACTGACCAATGATAGTCATATAATTCACTCCACCAAGGTTAAAAATAAAGAAACCAAACACAGGCATGGATCCAGGATTTTGAGCAGAAGTTGGGGGGCAATTTTTGTTTTTTACTCCATTGGGATAACAGGGAGAAGCAGAAAAGCAAAGACGTGTATTCTTATTCATGGATATAATAAAAGTTGGCTTTTCAAAATTAATTCATGTTTAATTGGGATTATTTGGGGGTTTTATTCATAAATTTTTTTTATCAGAATATATCAAGAGAAACTTTAATTGTGTTTAGCCTGAGCAGGGATGGGGAGGTCTAGATCTCCCACCCACCCAATCCTCTCCAGCAAACAGATAAAAGTGAAATTTAGCTTTACTTGTTTCTTGTCATGGTCTTTAAGTTCTTCAGCATTCATACAATCACTGAGTTCTATAGCTTTCTCAATATGACTTTTCCATTTGGTATCTGATTCCGAAAGCCGAAAGATCTCATTGGTTAAAACTAGAGAGAAAAGAAGGATCACAATCTGATAGTTAACAATGAAAATCATGTAAAATATAAGTAGATATAGAAAATGCCATGTGCTTATTTAACCATTAGTTAAAACTAGAAGGAAGTAAACTATCAAAATTTAATAATTAACAATAAAAAAACTCAAACTAATGTCTCTTTTTGCTGCAGGGAAGTCTGGTTAACCATACAAGCTGCTCGTACCAAGGAATGAATATGAAGACCGGGTTCAGTGTGTGAGCCAAACTGCCAAGTTGTGCATAGTAAAGAGAATTAGGAAAGATCATTGTGACTATCAGATTGTTAAATGTTGATGACATGGTTGCGTAGCTGTGCATATGTGAGAGTCCTTGACATTAGTGAAGTGAAATGGGCAAAGTTAGTACAAAGATGAGTCACGGTAGAAAAATGGTTAAGATTGGATCAGCAGGGTGGTCAAGGAAATGATACCGATCTTAGGGAGAAGGAAAAAGAGAGAAAGAGTGGCCAGCAACAAGTGCTGGGGCCAAAAGCGTAACCAGCTAGGAGTGCTGGCACCAGTGAGCATTTGACCATGTGTATCCAGGGCTTTTATAGGGGTCATCATAGGAAGTGACATTTTTTCGATATCTAGCTAAAAGAAGGGTTTTTGTATTTAATATCAAAGTTAGAGTGGGGGGGGGGCACTACACTACAATAGAATTCTTATGGCTCAGTTGGTAAGTGCAGCTAATACAACTAACCAGACTTCCCAGAGACAAAAAAGACAGGAGTTTGAGTCTCACCAGGAGCCTATCCTTCATTTCTGATGTGCACTGCTTACTAACTGTCGTAGATGGACAGCCAGAGTAAGATGTGATTAAAAGCAACTAGAAAATTAAGATGAAAGAAAATACAAGATAGAAATTAATACTAATTAAATTAAACTTCAAATTAAAGATTAAAGCAAAATTTTCGTATCAATGAGACAAACCCTTCAGAATTTTAATATCTTTGAATGAACAATTTTTAGACTGTTAAATGCTGAGAAATTTCAGAATTAAAAGGAAAAAATATTTCCATTTACCTTGTAACTGAGCCATCGCGGCTTTACTGTCAGCAGAAAGCATCTTGTAGTGGATTTTTTCTAATGCAAAAACTGAAAGAAACATTAGAAACGCATAAAATTTAATTTTTGAATTAAGGTTTCTTTGTGACAATCCTTTTGGATTACAAAAAGAAGAAAAATATGGGGATAAATCAAGAATAAATAATTAATTTTGTTACTTCAACCTGTTCACTGCCATGGATAGAAAAAACTAGTCAAAGTATCTATCAAAAAAATCGCTACTTATTTTATTACAATAAATCAAATGACTTTTATTGTCAACTTTTACATTATCAAAATATTACTTCTTTTATCAAAAAATCCATTTCATTACTTGAATAAGCAGTTAATTTGTTCCAGAATGTACCATACTGATCTAAACGACATTTTTTTTTCAGCTCATACTTAGTAACCATAATTTGTACAGGAATACTATAACTGTACAAGATTAAAACCTGCACCAGCCGAAACCACACTATTTAAGGTATTGCTGTGAACCAAATTAACACTACTTGAGAAAATAGGTCTACCTTTTGAAAGAATAAAAAGAATTTTTTAGCAAGTAATTTTTTGATCTTTCATCAAGGTTTTAGTTGGGCCTCCTCAAAGGTGTATATGGATGGGTCTGCGCGGTTATTTCCAGGCAGGCTAGCTCACAGTCCCAGGGAGACCTGTGCAGGCCTACACACACCCTGCCCTTAAACCATAATGAAAGCACCAAAAAATTACTTGTGAAATCTTATTTTTTGAAAGCAAGATTCTTTTTTTTTTAAATTTAAAACAATATTTCAAAATCAAGCCACCCCATGTATATTTTTTGAGAACAATACTTAAAAAAATTAGAGAATCAATAAAATAAACAAATTCATAACAAGGGGAAGATAATTCATGCAGGACGTACATGTCTGTTTCCGTACGAATGGCGGAAAATAAGGGTTTTAGTTATTATACTTACAGTGTAGATAGAACCTCCATAAAACCATGAAAAATCAACATTCCTCAAAACTGACAAATTTCTCAAGGGAAAGAAGATCTTATGGATTGAAAAGACGAAAACTTACTTGCTAATTTTTTTTTATTCATTTTTCAAGCAGAGGACTTATTTTCTCAAGTACTGCCTTAAAATATTAATTTTTCTATTGAAAAGTTTTCAGCACTATCAGAGCAGTGGGGTCCCGATGAGAATGCATTTTTGCAGACTTTACTTAAAGATCAAAGTGTGATCTCTGTTCTTATCGCAGCATTAAGTTCCCGTTCTCAATTTTTAACGTTACTATGTTTATATTTGGCACAATGTAGGAAATGTGGTCCCGACCGTAAATTGTAAAGTTTTAAAAGGTACCAAGACAAAAGGCACTAGTCAAAAGGACAACACTTATACGAATATTTCAATTGAATTTGAACTGATTAGGTAATTAAATAGCAGGAGTTTTTTTCATTTAAATCTACAAAAAATGCCAAATTAAATTACCTAATTAGTACGAGTGTTAAGGTTATTTCGGCATCGTCTTCTGTAATTCTATAACTTGAACGGTGGTTATTTTTAAACGGGAAAGGTAACAACTGCCTGATATTCATAACAGCTTTTATTTTTGTCTATTATTGAAAAATAACATTAAAATACAATCATAATAACGTTCGGAAAACGCCAACGGGGTGTCATGTTTGTGTTTAGTTGACGTAAGGAAAATAGATACTATACTTTGATCTTGACCTAAAGACCACAAAAGGCAAATTCCGTTCGGGACCACACTGCTTTGATAGTGCCAAGCTTTTCCCTAGGATTTTCTTCCCTAAACAGATACAAAAGTTATGTCTTTTTTCCTTGTGTACATTATGACTTTTTTTCCTGTGATTTTAACCAGCAACCGATATGGACACGATATAAGGGTCCCATTTTAGATTACATACAAGTCGTAAATCGGTCCCCACTTCGCTCGCTTTCATGTTACTTTTTGACAAAAAATAAAAATTTCCGCAAGAAACGAAAGTCAGATTTATTCAAATCAGATCAAACAACAATGTAAGAAATATATATTTTTACTTGAAATTGAATTAGTTGATAAACAAGCCGAATCTTCTAAACCAAATAATTGGACTTCGGAATTTTAAACTCAACTTCTGACAATAAATCCAAAATATCCATAAAAAATAACTACCATTTGATAAATAAGTGTAAGTGATCATACATTCATCTTCAACTTGAAGTAGTAAATTCGAAGGATTTTTCAAGTATCAAAATAATGTTGTAGTTTTAAAAGAAATAAGAACTTCGTGAATTTTGGAGCGCTAAAAATTAAAATAATACTCTGAAAATGGAGAGAAAAAAAACCAACAACAATTATTTGTACAATCAAAACGTTTAACTATTAAAGACGGAAAAACTTATTGAAATTATCGTAAAATGATGGAATACCAATCTTGATAGTCAGATGATGAATTCAATGTCTAGAGAGAGGAAACCGTCGTGGTTTAATGGCAACAAATCAATGAATGGGGAAATCTGTTGAGTTGACTGAACTAACACGTTTATAATATGCTGTTTCTTCCTCCTTTTTGAATATAATTCAACAAAAATTAAAAGTTTCAAAAATACGAACATCGTTCAATCAAATCTATCTTCGAAACTAAATCTATAAAATTTATTTGTTGAAAGTTTGTGTGAAAAAAATTTTTAATAATTTTTCACGTAGTTTTGTTCGGCGATAAAATGAAAGATATTTCTTTTTAATTTATTTAACCCCTACCCCCAAGAAATAATCAAATCAAATAATTACTTCACTCATAGGTTTTTCTAGAAGAAAAAAAAGTTTATAAAAAATAAGGTCGGGGTAAACTTATTAGTCCAGAATTAATTTTCCACACAAGAATACGGAGTGGAAAGAAAGGTGACCGGAGAAAAACACCAGGAAGAAAAGTCATAGGAAAAATATTCTATCAAAATAAGTTAAAGTAATATTATAATTCATTTATTAATAATTAAGTGGACGTGCAGTTGAAATCATCTTGGCAAGACATGAAATTTAGAATAGTTTAACACAATCAACATCATACCACAAGCATCGCTCAGCTAGTTTATTTAGTTTAAAAATAGTTTAAAATATTTTGACTGATTACCCCCCTCCATATCATTTGATACAATATCCTAGCTGAGTTCATTGAAGCCACGACTGTTGAGTTTGTCCTTTGACATATATACAAATGACGTGCCCGTGTCCAAATTCATATTTATTTGAAATTAATACCAACTATTCAAATTTTGATCTTCACAGCACAAGATTAAGTTTTTCAAAATTCAAGAAAATGGAGCCATTCTTTTTTATATAATAGAAAATACAAGACAAGTGATTTCTTAATTTATGGGAAAAATTATTTTTGATGATTCAAAGGATAGAAATCTTGATTGGTTGTCGCATTTGTTTTCTGACTTCATAAAAATTCACTGTAGTGGTATTTTCTTTAAATTTTGGATATGCCTCCCTCCCACCATTGTGTGATTTAAATATAAGGCCAGGTAAGCACTCTTCCTTAGGTAATAATGGGGAGGGTAAACAATATCAAATACTGTCACCAATTACTTCTTTTTTTTGTTATCCTTAAATTTAACCAAGAGGGTTTCGTTTTACACAGCACTTAAACAGAAGAATTGTGTCGTAGCATAGAGGGGTATGTTGCATTAATTCATCTTTACAAGTAGTTTCGTATTTTTCTTCACTTTTTTGTCGTCTTCACTAAAACTCTCTGGAACTGGAAATGAGTGTTCGGTTAATATTTCAAGTTAAAATTCGGATTATCTTCCCTTGAGGGAATCCCCACCAATAGAGCTTCTCTTTATTCACTCTCCCACCACAGGGTCAGGCCTTTACATGGGGAAAAAGGAGCAACCCATCAAAAATAGTTCAAATCGACGCGACTTTGGTTGCCAAGCAACCATGGTTGCTAAAGCAACCGCAGTCATGAAAGCGTCAGGACAATCCTGCCCTGTCCCTTCAAGTGCAATGGGACAGTCTCCCCCCCCCCAGCTGCCCTGAGTAAGAGTGGGAGAGCCCAAGGACAAGTCCAAAGGCTTCCAATGCACAGCCTCAGTATAACCTCATTGGCTGACAAATTGCACCAGCTCACTTGGGCTTTGATGCTCACCACAACTCAATCTCCGGCCCATTCGACAGGCAAGTGTCAGTACCTGCGCCTCAGGCTCTGCCATGGAACAGATACTACACTTTAACCCATGCAAAAAAGGCCAGAAAAAATGGGAGGTAGCCAATAGCAACTACCAGAGTATAAACGAAAAAAGAGGCAACCCATAACAGCAATGGTGTCTACCCAAATATTTCACCAATTTTGAAGTACAATTTCAAATTAGGACATATTGCTTTTACTAAAGCAGTGAATTAAGTCAACAAAGCATTTAGAGCAAACACTATTACAGTAGAAACTGTTTGTTCATTAGATTTAGGCCTGGAAATACAGATACCAATAATAAACCTCGAAAGAGGCCCAAACCGGTTCTTAATGACCAAGAATTATCAACAACAGTGACCAACAAACCAGAATTGGAGCACTTTCTGGAGACTTTAGGACTTCAATAGCGCCCATATCATGTCATTAAGCTAATAGAAAGGGTTGAAAAATTGGGGAAAAAAAAATCACTTCTACATCAACTGAATGGAATATTCAATGACAGTGTAAGACACAACTTTCAGTTGACTGTGTCTAAACTTAGAGAATAGGGGTATGAAGTCTTGTAGTAGCCTCCATATTCACTTGGCATTTCTTTAACAGATTATCATCTTTTTAAGCATTTTGAACTTCATATCTGTAAGAAAAGAATAGGGGAGACATAATTTATACTTGTATTGAATTTGTGACCACTAAACCAAATGAATATTACAGAGATGGCATATTATCATAAGAGGATCATTGAAAAATTGTTATTACTACAAATGGGTCTCATTTTGATTGAATATTTACTGTTTTTGTTTAGATCATCCATCATCTTACTTTTTAAAAATAGGCATTTCATTTGTAACAACCCAATAGAAAAGTAGCTTCATAAGCTTTCACAAAATGATTTGTAGGGTTTTTCCTACTAATCCTGAGAGCTTATCGTTAAACAAAAAAAGGATATTTGTTGTCTTTAGAAATCAAGTTGGTTAGAAGTTAATGTAAGCTGATGATCCAAGATGTTTTGCTCATTCCTTATAACCTTTCCTTGTGTGTCGAATGAATGTGCAACCGAAATAATAACCCCTTTCCAAATTTTGATTAACTCATCTCCCCTCGAATTCAACAAAAATGAATATCATTGAAAACTTTTTTTTTCTCAGATGAAGCATCATCATCATTAGTCTTTTAACATCCATCGTTGGACAGACCTTCCCCCAGATCCACCACTTTTCTCTATCGTGGGCGTCGCAGAGCCAGTATTTTCTGAATACGTCTAGTTCATCTCTCCATTTTGTCTTCTGTCAGCCTCGGTTTCACATGTAATCTCTGGGGATCCATGTTGTGAGTCGTGATATCTATCATTCTTGCAACATGACCTGCCCATTGCCATTTAAGTTTCCTAATAGATTCAAAGCATGCTCAACCATTATTAATTTTTGTCAATTATTTTTTCATCTTAATTTCAGTTGCTAATATTACCACCACAAATGCTACTAGTGTATGTAAAAACAATAACAAATATGACACCAAGCGATCAGGGGGAAAAGAAAATGAAGGGTCAAGTCTGTACAGCTAGAGTTATTCTTCTGCCAACCAAGGTATCTAACAGTTCAAGCACCAGAGCAGGTGGCTGTAATAACCAAGCTTCCTCTGTTAAAAAGTAGGTAAGTTCAAGTCTCACTGAAAGCTTATTCTTTTTTTCCAAACCATGCTGTTTACCAACAGCCTCAGATTGACAGTCTGGGTGGTTGATGATAAGAAGTAATAAGAATCAAGGTGTAATAAATACAATACAAAAATCAATAACGAACAATACCTCAAAAGCCGACAAAACCTGCTTGCACACAGGGAAGGAAAGGGAAAGAAAGGTTTGTTTTTTTTTTCTATAGGTATTAAAAATACAACATACAAATTTGGTAGAATCTGTGTAGTTTTACATGCAGTTTCGACATCACAGAATATGGAATGTGAAAAAGAGAAAAAATACCCCCATTGTTCCAAAAATCAACCTATTAACCTAGCAGGGTCGAGAGCCTTGGGACTCTCCCATGATATTTCAGCATGCAGCTAACTTGGTGCCTGTATGCAGCAAAACAATTTTGTCGGCTTATGCAATATGTATTCATAAACATTTGATAAATAAGAAAACAAAATCAATTTTGACAAGACTTAATTTCCAATATGGAAATATAATTTATTTCAATTCCTGTTGCCTTCAACAAAAATTGCCACTTTTCTCTTTCTATTTATAAACAAATGAAAGAGATTAGGAATTGTCCTTTGCTTTCATAAATGGAAAAAAGTTCATTTTTAAAAAATCCTATAATGACATTCAAGTGTTCTTGTAGCTAATTACCGTATTCAATGGATTACAAGAACCCCCCCACCCATTCCTGAAGGGAATATTATGAAGCAAAAAAAAAAAAAAAAGGAAAAATGAGATGAATTCTCTTGAATTCCTTTCTTTTAACACTCAGTTTTTTTTTCAACTCCTCCTCAACTTCTGACCAATATGAGACTGGACAATGAAGGTTACGCATACCTTTGAGACATTTTTTCTCAGAAAAAGCAAGGAGAGGACTAGCATGCTGTCAAATACGGTATTAACTCCCATTTTTATGTTTTATTTTCCAAAAATTACCGAAAGGATGATAAAAGTGGTGAACTCTGTAGCTAATGACCGGCTTCTTCCTAAAACTGGAAAATAATAAGATGGTTTGTAGTTCTTCAATCATAAAAATTATTCCTGGAGATCATCTTTGTAAATTCTTCTGCTTGTTTGATGTTGAGAATCTTAAAACTCTCGAAATCCGTATCAAAATGATAAATCTTCTTTTTTAGGTTCCGAAGATCCAGTTTTGATTCCAATATTTATTAAGGACATCACCTGCAAAAACAAAAATAAAAACACACTAAAATACCCAAAGCAGAAAATAGATTAATCAACTAACTTTTATTAACTTATCAATACATATAAAATGCAATGTGTATCTCTCTATATATATCTATATATATATACACACCAGTAAGAAGAGTAAGGACCTTAACAATGTGTTAATATAATTGTAAAAACTCCAAAAACACTGAACAAGAATATTTTGACATAAAACAGATGAAAAAAATTATTGCAGTGGCAAAATCAATCTTATTTCACAAAGTTTAGTTACATGCCACTAAATATAGCTTATTTATACCAGTGCAATAATAATTCATTTAAAAAAATTGTCACTAATGCTGACTCTTCATCATGAGGTATCTCAAGGATCATCTCTAAAACTTTGCAGCCTCCTCTTCTCTTCCCCATGTGCCATTCTTGGCCTTCATATAGTCTGTTGATTAGTATCTGTTATCTACACCCTAGCAAAAAATTTAAAACGATACCAATAATGTCATTGTATTACTTATACACTGAGAGATCTGGAGTCTGATTTTTTAAATTCCTTCAGAAATCAAGAGTTTATAGAGGATGTTATCAAAATATATCTATTTGTTAATTTATTATTGATTTTGAGTCTGTAATCAAAGAAGAGGGACATAGCTTCAAGAAAAATTTCTTTTTTCCTAATGAGTGTAATCGAAGAATGGGTTGCCTAAAGGTAGGCAACACCAAAAATGAATTTGGCAGCTGAGTTTACATCTTACTGGTTTAACACTAACACCATTGGGAAAGGCATGACTCCATTTGTTCTACATCCAGCTATGAGTAAATGGCAGGGCAGACTGGACTCTCCAGATTTGGATGGCAACCAGTGTGCAAGACAAGCAACACTGAATTTAAACTGGGAACAATTTCTTTTCTCTTAAACTGGTACATTAGGCATTTCCTGATTGACTGGTATCAAAGGCCATTTTCTGACAGACAGAAAATTTGACAGTTTGAATGCAATATCCCTGATTCAACCATCATCTCAAGTACCTGTGCCCAGTATGCTGGGATTATTGGACCCCAGAACCATCTTCCTAGGATAATCAAATTCACACGAGAGGCTCTAGAGCGTTATTCTAATTTAGTTAAAGTCTTCAATCAACAAAATATCACTGGGTTATTTCCATGCATTGTGAGTGGAAGGATATGCTTTTTAAGGATTGTATTCAAGCCATCAAATAAAACATTTCGAACCTATTCTTGACGATGACAATTGTTGATGATGATACTGAGAAGGAAACATCAGGATATGATCTATAAAGCATGAAGATCACAAATATCGAATTCACAATATGATTTTTGTAGTAGATGAGTGAATTCTATTTACAAACCTTTTTAAATTTTGCTTGGATTCTGCGCAAATCTTGGATCAAATTGTCATGTTGTGAATCCTCAATGGGGAAATTTTTCAAGAGGCCCAACAAAGATTCTAATAAGGAACCAATTCTAAAGAAAAACAACAAAAAACAAATTTGAACAACAACAGCTATTGGAGAGAGTGAATAAATATTGGCAAACTCAAATCATTAAAAAAAAATTGTTAAAAGAGATTCTTGAGAAAAAAAAAAAAAAAGGGATACTCCATAAATAAGTTGATTTCAATTCAATTATCACCAAGGAACTTTTAAAATTTCTCTTTAAATATTCCAATAGAGAGTTCAAGATTATAGTAGACAGAGAAAAGATCTTAGAGTTTACTGATATAGATAAAGTCAGGAAGATATTTAACCCTCACTGGCTGTGCAAGAAAGAATGTAAAATGCACAAAATCTAGAAATAATGTGGAAGGAAAATTTTAATCACCGTGGTTTAACTTCAGGATGGTCTTTCAATAAAATCAACCAGGTTGAAATGAAACCATTAAAGAAACCAATCTGGAAAAGAAAAAAATCAGAGACAAAAGAAAAGCAATTAGATATTTTTGATAAGTGGTATCAGCAGAACAAAAAGAAAAAAAAAAAAAAACAACAATAGCAACAACATATGTGTAAAGAAATAGTTTTCTATAGTTTGAATAGACAACTAGCAGAGAAAAAAAAATCTAGTCATACTTTAGCCATAAACTCCAGGCATTCTAAAGTGCATGCTAAGAGGGGAAAAAAATCAATCAACTGAATTTGATCCTTTGGCAACTCAAGTCAGTACGCAATTTTGAGGGCAAAAAGAAGCTATCGATTGACTAAAAAAAAGAAACCAAATACTTTGCAACCTTAAACTAGGCTTCAAATTCCACCAAGTGAAAAAAGAGACCAGAGAGCTTCCCCCAAGGGAGTTAACTTTCAACCTAAACAGAAGCAGCATCCTCTTTTCACATGCAAATTCCCATAGCTAAACAACAGTTCATTTTATATTGGATGGTAAACAGCTGCCGATGCTACAGGAGAAAACTCAAACCACAGTTTTAAAACAAGTTTATTTATTTCCATAATGTATAGTATTAGCCTGCATAACTAGCTATTACTTCTCAATGTTCCAAGGCAGGGAAGATCAATATATATGAAATGATTCTTAAAAAATAAAAATGAGATAAAGCAGAGACCATTATGAATTTTTAGGTAGCAGCAGAGAAAGGATTCCAGATTATATTGAATAGCAAAGTTACACAGAGAAAAAAAGTAAAAGCCTGACAAATATAATTAAGGAAGCAGAAGAGGTGGAAGGCAATACAAATGAAAGCAATGATGAAGACAAATAGTCAAAAGCAACATCAGATCTAATCAAAAAGAGGAGAAATATGGAGATAAACTAAAGAGGATAAAACCAAAAGAGCAGAACTGAACAGACTGATAAACAAAAGAACAAGCTTAGAAAAAAGGAAAAAAAAATACCCAGAGGATAATAGAGGCTATCAGGAAAGGGAAGAGTTTAGTGATCCTACTCCCCAAGAAATGAGATAATCTTTACCTCAGCAACTACCGCCCTATTACACTATTACCTGATATATATAAACTTTTCACAAAAAATACTATCAGATCAACAGGCACTCTAGATGAAAATTATCAACCCAACAGGCAGGCTCCAGGAGTGGCTATTCAACAATAGACCTCCTACATACAATAAATCAGCTGATCGAAATGGCATTAAAATACAACAAACCACTTTGGTTTACGAAAAAATCTGACTTGGTAGAACACACGCTAATCTTCAACTCAATGCAAGAACAAAAGATTAATGAGAATTACATACAAGTCATTCAGAACATATATGAAAATGGTACTGCCACAATTAGACTACATAAAGATACAAATTGGAAAAGGACTGAGACAAGTGGATACAATATCACCATATATAATATATACATGACTATGTATATTTATTTATATAGAGTATAGAAAGCTTCACAGCTTTGAACACTAACAATATAAAAGAAACTCTTTTCTATACATAGATAAGTATATAAATAAATGAGGGTGGATCAATAAATCCATACCCTGATAAATAGGTATTACCTGAATTTTTATCTGAAATTTTCACTGTATACTGTTCGACCTAAGTGGTTGATATTCACTATTGAGTTAAGTGCATTGATGAGGAAGAAGATTATGTCAGAGAATGAATATTTGCAAAAAAATGCTTCCTTTATCATTAGGCCAAGGACTTTTTGATGTATTCATGTCTGCGTTTGTATATATATATATATATAAATTCATAAAGAATGCTAATGCATTATTACAAATAAGGAAATAATGCATAAAAAGTAAATATGTCTTCATCTTAAAAAAACTCCAAATCAAACTCATCTTTTTGGGTAACAATTCCAGTGTGAAAGTCTATTGATGAAAAAAAAGCAAAAACAAGTTTAGAAGGAGTGATGAGTTGTTTTCAATATTCAACACTTAATCACAACTTTTCAAAGAAGCATTTCTGGCGCTTAGAAAGTAATGCAAACCTTTCATCATTGGCAGGGGGAGCAGGGGGTGAATACCATTTATTGAGTCTGGAATAATCTCAATATTCTTAATGACTGTCATGCCGTAACAGATTGCATCCCAAATCCAAGAGGATTTATGCACAGCTAAGAAGTAATCAAGGGATCAATCCCACAAATAGCAAAGAGATGACTTTGGGTGGGGGGTGGGGGGCTTGAGGTTTGAAATGGAGTCATATCATGAGAAATGGAGAAAAGAAAAGATCATTACTTCAAGTCCAAGATGACTTCCCATGGCATAACCCAGGTCATATCCATCACGTTGACCAGTTTCACATCCATGCCGGTGTCCTTCATTAAAACCTTTTTCCACGGTACTGAAATCAGAATAAAGATTTTTTTAAAGATTAAATATCATTGCATTTGATTATCATTTTAACACAATAACAAGGAAAGAATAACACACTCAGAATAAACCTATCTTCATGGACTGGAAAAAAAGATTACAGACTGTCACACATTATGTCCAAAGTAACTTTTGTTTTGATAATTGATTATAGCACTTGTTGGCCATCTTTTCTCCAACTTGAAAATGTATTCTTAGTATTGTCTATAATTTTGAGAAAAGTCATCATCATTCCAAGAAGCTTTCAAAGAATTCACATGAAACCAGGAACAGATCAATCCATTCCCCTGAGGAGATGCGGTAAACTTGCATCAAAATAACATACTGTTTTTTGTCTCTTACTATCTATATAAGAACATGTCTTTCACACTTATAGTATCAATAACCAGTGATGAACCAGAATATCCAATGCCAGGTTTACAAAAAAAAAAAACAATAACATTCATTCTTTGTAAATCTGGCACTGGATATTCCACCAGACTGATATTCCAAATATCAATAACAGCCATCTACCCTCATCTCTTACTTGACTTTCTTCCCCTCCCTTGGTGAACTATCAAACTCTGTTCTCCCCTCTCCCCACCGACCATGTCTGTCACACTAATAGTATCTACAGCAACCATCAGAGCCTGTTGTATACTTATGATAACCATCAGCAAAGTGACGGGTCATGGACTAGAAAATAAATTATAAATTCAGTAGACTTTTTTAAATCGTAAGAAAAAAAAAATATTGGGGCTTAAGAGCTTTTACAAATGAAGATAACTGACCGCTAATAAAAAAAGCATTTTAGGATCAGGCCAGAAGAGAGAAAGTGCCTGAAGAATATACAAGGCAGCTGAATGATTAATTATCAGAATGGAAAATGAATCAATAAACTCAAATTTCAGCTGAGACTGCAGAGGGTCATTTCATACTAATGGCATTGGGAAAAGCATGAATCCACTTCTCCCTATGGTTTATTCCATCATCAGATATAGTGATAAGAGAGAGCTCATAGTTTCATTCTATCGACTGGCACCATGGAACTTAGTAATATCTGTCACATGAGGAGATGGGTGCTGTAAAGGAATTTTTCTTGCCCTCTGGGAAGCTATGAAAGCCAAAAGTTTAGCATAGCACCCCAATAACCTTTGGGTTATAGGACTAACCAACCCATATACTTGATAATTGAGCCAATTCAATGACATTTAAACAAAGAAAATTAATCATCTCTCAGTGCCAGACATGACTATTACAAACAAAAGACTAATTCCTCTCTGCTGTACTAATTCTGCTTAACAAACAAAATTCTACCCTTGATGTCAAAAAACAACAAAAAAGACAAAAATCTCCATTCATCGGACATTTTTTTACCAATCTAAACCAAGAAACATTTTTTTTCATTTTAATTCACATTAAAAATTCCAATTCAAGTTTCCTATTGTGATAATTTAGAGAAATATTTTTTATGATACACATCTTGACATTTTACCAAGTCATACAAGTTCTCAAATGAATTTGAGTATAAGTGATTATTAAGCATATTTACACCATTTATTGTAGTGTTTAAAAGAGTCATAAACTAATCTACATTTACAGATTTAAATAAAAACTACCGTATTTCCTGACATCAATGATGCTTCAGCCTCAAGGGGGAATCCAAAATTGCAACCTGAAAAACTTTCACTATTGATTTTAATTATATCTCTTTTTTTTAACTACCTTTAACCATCATATCCTCAGACCTACCAAGCTTGAGGAATTCTCAGGAGATAGATTTCCTAAAAAATGCCACCTGCCCCTATGGTTGACGGGAGGGGGTGTCAAACAAATTTTAAAATTATAAATAGTTATTTCAGTGTATTGGAAACATATCTTTACATAATTATAAACAGCAAAATGCGCCAGACTTGGTAGGCGTGTATCTTATAAACTGTAAAGTTGAGGGTTTATTTTCTCTTCTGATAAATAAAGAGGGAAAATAGTGTTATAGTGGTAAATATCTAAAACCTCTCAAATTTGAAAAGATATGCTAACTTTCAGGTGATGAATTTTTTTTAATCTAAAAAGCCCCCTCCTCTGAAAGGCTTGAAATTAAAAAAAAAAAAGGGAAAATTAAAATCTGAGTGATACTTTTCAGTTTTTCTGCAATCTCCAACATAATTATCATAATTTTTTTTTTTAGAACAAAACAAAAAAAAAAAACAGGGTCTGAAAAAATCTCATTAATCATACCAGCAATAAATACACTCATATAAAATGAAAGAATCTAAAATAAGAGCCGATATTCCATATGAAATTTCAAGGGATCTTAAAGACAGGAGGTTGGGTAGGGCCATCTGACTCATTATGCCCCACCACTGACGATAACATCATTCTGACAAATTTATTTCCAGTACGAAAATTATTCATATTTGCTTTTCATATTTTTTTCATTTCATCCTATATTGTAGCAAATCTGACTAATGACGGATTATTTTTAAACATCAAAGAAAATGGAAATGAAAATTTAAATGCAGCACATTACACCCCATTTATTTATTGACTATATTATGTTTCTTAAACGACACTCCTGGTAAATAAATGTATTTTTAACCAAGGTTTATCAGAAAAGTAAGCAATATATCCCCAGAATTCAATGAATCATTAGATTAAGTAATTTTATTAGAATCAAATTTATCGATATTTTTCAGTCATAAACGTAAACACGACCTTAATCCGCCCAGAAATACACTATGACTACGGGCAAATACCTTTTTATTTTTTTTTCGCAAACTCGAAGCTATCTCCTTGTGAATAACCAAAATTAAACCTTCAAAAAAGATATTTGATAATTACATGCCTGGGATATTCAATAATTACAGTGGAGTTTTTAAAGGAGAGAGCGTTAAAAAATTGCGAGATTATTTTATGAAGGTACTTGTAAACGTACTTGAGAAAAACCATGAAAATCGTCATCCAATACAGGATAAGGTCGTAATTTTACAAGTTTCATTTTGGCTCTTTATATACTTTATCTTTTTTCTCATAACAAAATTAAAATATACTATTTTCTTCTATCAATCAACCAAGAACATGAGTAGACTTCCACAGGTGGTGCAATTTTTAATTGTTTCTTTTGAATTTGTCGATTCATAGAGTTCATCAACTTGGTAAATAAAAACTATTTGTATAAAGTCATTTCCAAAATGATATTTTTTGTAAAAAAGGATTTTTGTCACATCTAAATCCATATTTTTACCGTCTTCTTATTGAATAAATTGAATCATGTTATATAGCTTTACTCACAAGTCAAGTCAGTGAGAAAATATGGAGATCGACTTTTTCTAAACTCTTTTCTACTTTGTTTTTGAGCTTATTTTCTCTTCAATGGAGTTCACTCCGAAGTAAAGAAAATTTTATAATCAGTACCGTCAAAAATCTAGAAAAAGATTTGGATGCAGTGAATGAAAAGACCTGGGTAAATCACAACAGGTTTCTTTTTTCTCACAGTTGTTAAATCATTTTCTGTGAACATAAATGAACATTCGTAGTTAAGAGATTCTTTGATTTGAAAAAATAAATCTATTCCCGTTAAGAGTTACGTGTATGGAGATTATTTCATTCTTAAACAGAAAAATAATAAAAACAAACATTGGCAATGGTTTTGAATGGAAAGGACAGAAAAGTTGGAAAAATAAATCTGAAATAAATCGCCATGTGCTCGAACGTAAGGGGTTAGTCGGAGCAAAACTGGAAGAAAAAAGAAATCAAATAGAGCTTTCCTTTTTTTAAATGCTCAGAATTATTACTGATTCTTCCTGTGGGAAAGAGAAACTGATAAAAATTTACAAACCTCTTCTCAATCATAACAATTTCATCGAAAATGTCGACCTCATCGGGGACATCGTCGATGTTTACGTTTCCAAGTGACATGTTTACTACTACTAAAATAGTGAGTGAACATTTAGTATTAATTACCTCCCTTGACTGAGCGGAAGTCATTTGTCGAATGACTAAATAATACAATATTCTCCTTCAAAATCATTATTAGATCAATATTTTCATAAAATAACTTAACGAAACAATATGTTATAAATATATCATTCTCACATTTAGAGATAATTACATAGTAATCACTTAAAAATTTATTATAGGTGATAATATATATATGTATGCAAATTAGATAACCTATAACATTTTTACGAGTAGGATATGTCACTATATATTCCAAACGATCGCCTACGTTAGTGTGTTGCAAAAAAGGAGAGACGGTTAGCACTCCCCTTGACAAGGACGGAACAAGATCATTTGATCTTCTAACACACATGGGCATTAGCTTCCTACTTAGAAGCTAAACCTGTTTTTTTTTCTATATACCCTCAGATACTATGTTTTCCAAACTCTTTTGACTACCGCCCTCACTTTAATATTTCAACCGTATCCCTTGTAGAGTCGGTCAAAAATCGGAATTTATAATGAAAATCCTTTCTTAATTTCAAGCTCTTATTTTTAAAGTATATATTTAATTATAAATCTTTATAAGTATCTAATTGTACTTGGTTAATGAATATAAAAAGAAATAATGTGAAGGATGGGCCAGGTTCAACTTTATGGATAGGAGATATTGATTTGTATTATCTTCTTCCATGTCTGCCAGTTTTATGCTAAGTAGAATACCCTAATAAGCTCACTTGGGCTTTTGTGATACCTTAAAACACGTCTTGCTGACAGATGCACAATTTAAATCAAAATGAAGCACAAATGCTTAGTTGGTGGCTTGAGGTTTTCCTTAAAAATCATTATCAGATATATATTTTCATAAAATAACTCTACAAAACAATACATTATAAGTTTGGGGCTGGCAGCATCACACATGTTTTTTGAAAATTTGGACTTTCAAGTGATGCAATAAAAGGCGAGAGAAGTAACTTATTCATAAAGTGAATGCTTGTAAAGTGAGGGATACCTGTAATCAAACACTGACAATACACTTTTCTAGATGAGTGGAAATGAGAAAATTATATTGTATCAATCTTACAAATGGAAAAAGCTTGCCTGATTGCCCTATAAATAAACAAGAACCATAAGTTCAATAATAGGTCCACCATCCGTTGTAGTAGTACCAGAAAAAAGGGGAAGAAGAGCAAGAAGTCTTTTTTTGAGTCTAATGGTTCTCTTAAAAAATATTGTGATATGGAGATATTTCGAGTGTATTATTTTCAATGATAATTGCTATTTTTGGCCTTTTTGGGGCTATTTTTAGCTTATTAAATTCAAAAATGCAGAACTCATGAATTCTATTATGACATCATAGCAGTTGCTTTCATAATAATGTCACACCTCAAATGACATCATACCACTCCCTTCTTTTTTGTTTCTGTTGTTCAACATAACTGGGACCGACTGACTGACCAAAAAGCGTCTTATTGAGATGAGTGGACACATCTAAAAACTAGCCAGAAAGTCTGAACATAGATGTGCCAGTTCTTTTCCTTGAGAAGTTCTAGCAAGGGCTGTTTTGCCAACTTTATTTTTGAGTTTACACCTAAAATTGTGTCAAAAATATCTTATAATACTTTGGAACATCTAAATTCTCTCTTTATGTATATATCTATAATTTAGGAAAAATATTATGTATTATTGATAAAGTGAATGTGACTTTAAACATGTATTCCATCAAAATATTGCATAATTTATCAAAAATATTACTCATTTTATTACTGCAAATCAAATGAAAATGTAACTTACTTTATCAAAAATCATCTAAATAGTTATTTCTAGCTTCTAGATACAATGAGAAACATCAACTTTTTAGATGAGAGGCATCTAAATTGGCAACATTAAGCAAGGGACATCACTAACATTTCACTATGTCAGTCAGTGATGGCAATCGATGCTAGAGATGCTTGTGCATCTAAAAAATCAAAAAGGATCCGCATTAGATATCTTGGCGATCGTAACTGGGATAGAGGCATTTATTGTCTTGAAGCAAAAGTAGAAAAAATTAGTCAACTCAAATAGTGATGAGAAAGTGAGAATAAAGGCAGTGATACTACTCCTGGCAAAAATTTGGGAATCACCACACATAGTGGTTGTCCACCTAAGTTTTTTTATTTCACAGAAAATAAACAGATCTTTGACGCAAAACAATTTTTGTATCGTAGCTTGATATTCTGGCTTCATGAAATGCAACTCTACGAATTAGGTTATAATTGTTGAGTTATTGGCATATTTTTTTTTTCCAGATCAAGTGGAGGAAAAAATTATGAAATCATTCAATGCTAAGTAATATATCGTGGAATCATCAACAAAAATATCACAATTAGTACTTTCTTGCTCATCCTCAGGCTTTTATTATAGCCTTTGTTCTTTGAGTCAAGAACTTCACTAATAAAAAATAATATTCTCCTTCAAGTTGATTCCAACTTCTTAAAATAGCAGTTGACAGATTAACTTTGCAAGATGGAGCTTTGCCATGGACCGTTTTCTTCAATTTCCACCATATATTTTCAATCAGATTTAGATCTTGAGTGTTCGCAGACCATATCTATGAGCTGATATGTCTTTCCTGTTAATTTTTTTCAACACTCTTTGCCCTGTGGTGAGATGCAATATTATCCTGAAAAAAGACTTCATCATCACCAAACCTATTTTCTATTGATGGAACAAGAAGAATGTCAAAAATTTCAATGTGCACCAGTGCATTGACTGTTGAGGTAATGATTGACATCTCATCTGGTCCTTTGCCTGACATGTAACCCCATATCATGATTGTTAAGGATATTTCTTCAGGCAGCCATCTTTATTTTTCATTAGATTGGCACCAGCCAAAAATTGCAGCATCCTCACCTAGGCTAATAAACATTTATATTTTATAACTGAATATCACCCCAAACTCCATGATTGCTTCTCTTCTGCCTATTATAATCTTGTTTTTTTCTCTTCAGGTATTAGAACTGGTTTTCATTTGGCTTTTCTGTATATAAATTCAATTCCAATCAACCAATTTCATTCACTTCTGTCTATTGTTCATCATTTGTATTGTTTTGCATTTTCTATCTTCATGGCTTCTTGCTTTCGACTTTTCTATTCTCATTCCTTGACATCTTCTTGGTTCCACCTGCATGTTTTCCTTTATAACTTTCCCATTTTGATTACACTTGCACCAGATTCTAGCCGCAGCTGACTGCAAACAACAAACAAATTTTTTGCCACACTTCATGTTGGATTTCCTTCTCGAAGGACTATTATATTCCTTTCCATTATTTCAGGTGAGAGCTTTCTTGCTGAAGCCATGTTGCTTTTCAATTAACCCAGTCCAACAATAAGTCCAACAGCTCATTAAGGTCAGCAAGTACACTCTCTTAAAAGTAGACTAATTTGCATATTTAGACTTGTTTTGGCATTTGTTTTAGATGTTTGTTGTTTTAGAAATGCAAATTACAAGGTGATCCCATAATTTTTTCCCCAATGTTTAGTGATTCCATATTTTCCTATCAATGTCAAGGAATATAACAAATGGAAATGTCGAATAAAAAGAGTTTTTAAAAATGTGTGTAATAATCAAAATCCCTTCTCTCAGAGCCTTAGACAGTTTGGAATTCTACTAATTAGAAACTGTTTACCAAAACTGTCAACATAGGTTTCTTTAGCTTTTAAGTGATTCTGCCTGGCTGTATGTATCTATGAGTCACATGTACAGGCCACATCAATGGATGCTGAAGGAATGAAAATGTAAACATTTACTCCTTCCTATGTCTAGAAATACATTTTTTGTTTTATTTTGTTGACCCCCCCCTGCAAAAAAAAAAGGTTTTTAAGGAAGGGTTCAATTTACAAAGTGAGTTTATACTAAACTGGTCCCTTACTTTTTGGCCGACAGCATTCACACGTTTTTTTGTAAATTTGGATTTTCAAGTGATGCAATAAAAGGCAAGAGAAGTAACTTATTCACTGATCATCCCCTTTTTCCAATTTTTTAATTGCTCACTCCCAACATGACATACTGGCAAAAGACTTTGGTCACATGATGGTCTCTATTGTGCAACTAACCAGACCTGTGAATAAATTCTTCATTTTTTTTTTCATTTTTAAAGTTCAAAGAGGAATATGTATTCACTCATCTGGGTTAGTGCACACAATATCTCCAGAGGTTCTCAAAGAATTTCAATGGCATATAGTAGAAGGGTAGACCATGGACTAAGGAAGAATTGATTACATTTCGGGGTGAACCCAGGAATTTTCCAACAGTTACCTCCCCTGCATCGTTGGTAGGTATGAACTTATCTTTATTCATTTTGTAGTTAGTGGAGTTGGCAGAGGTATGTGCTCTCTCAGTAACTTTCTAGTTTGGTTTTCTTTTTTTTTTTGTGTGTAACTGGTTTGTATTAAGACTTGTTCGTTAATTGTGATGGGTGTTGTCATTTTCCTAGCCAGACTGACTGACCATAATTAACAGAATGAATAATGAGGCTAATTCATCAAGTAAACAACTAGGTACTCAAACGTAGTCTTGTCTTTTTGGGGTTTTTTTTCTTTGTTAAGACAACGTCATCAAGTGTAAACAAATTAAATGTTGTCTTGATTAAAACAAATTACATTATATCAACTGCTGGCAGAGAACCAACGTACGTATTCATATCTGTTACATAAATGCATGTGTAAAATGTTTATATATATATATATATATATATATATATATATATATATATATAGAGAGAGAGAGAGAGAGAGAGAGAGAGAGATTGAAATTCAACGAGAGTTTGCTTCATTCCAAAAGAAAATAGTTCCATATGTCATATACGTATATACACACATATATATATTTAAGAGGTGCAACCCCAAAGTTTAGAGACTTTGACCATGAAAAAATAAGTTGAAGTTTTCACCATCTCGCAAAGTGAATTTACTCACTAGCATATTATATACAAAAAGTAGCGGTATAGGTAACCAAAACCTGTGAGTGGGGCTCATGTGCAACACCCGAGATAGCACTTGGGGGAAGACGGAAAAAAAAACAGACAAAAAGAAAAAAAAAGAAGAAAAAAAAAGGAAAGAAATTCTAAAGGTGAATTATCTAACAAGTTTTCAATTCACACACCAATATGGCTCCTACAACAACCCAAGTGATTTAAAGGGAGCCAACTTCACTCTCCAAATCGACAAAATACTGTATTTATTAAGTGACATGTTTACCAATGCTGTCAAGTATGACGGCATTTATGAAATGTATGGATATATATTGCATTTTATAAACATAGATAATGGAGATTTGTATTGCAGTGAGCTTGAAGAATAGCATTCTGTAGACCACAAATGGATTTTTATCATTTTTTTGTTTTCTGTATTGATTATGTTTTTTTTTATATCATTCTTCAAATTCAGAATTTTCATTATGTCATTGGATCATGAATGAAATTCTATTTTACTATTTAGTTGTGTGAATGAAATAATATTTTACTATGACAGTTGCATCCCTTAGTATGACAGAAGACATCTGCACATTGTTAATTATGTGCGGATTTGATTCCTCGAGTAAGAAAATCTTAGATATTTTATGTAAATGTTTGGAACCATTAACCAAAACTGTCAACACAGGTTTTTTCAGATTTTAAGTTGGTCTAGCTGACTGGCAGGCTGACTGACTATCCATGTATGAGTTGTATGCACCAGCTGCACCATTGGGGCTAAAGGGTTGAAAATTTAAACATTTACTCTCTATGCCTAGAAAACCTTTTTTTTAAATACCTTTATTTAATTTTTTTAATATACTTCTTTCCTTGATTCTCATTTATATTTGATTTTAGTTTTTTTTTTAAATAGGTATAAAACATAGAACATACAAATTTGGTAGAATCTCCATAGTTTTACATGCAATTTGTAACAGCATTACAAAAGAGGGAATGTGAAAAAGAAAAAATACCCCTTTGTTTTCAAAAAATCAACCTATGAACCTAACAGGGTGGAGAGCTTTGGGATAATATTTCAGCAAGCAGTTAACTTAGTGCTTGCACCCAGCAATATATTTTGTTGGCTTATGGGGAGCTGCAGAAGTCCAAACTACATTCAGTTTGTAAAATCTTGATTTCTAATATCTAGTGTACTGAATTTTTGTTCTACTTTTTTTTCTAATTTGAACATTTCTCTGAGTTGGTGAAAAAATGTCCTAACGACAAATTGACCAGCAACCAATTTACTGATAACTGATTGACCAGATGCCTTGGAGAGATTTAACTATAGACACAAACTGTTAAACCACTGTAATTTTCTTGATTAGCAAGCAGGCTTTGTGGCTGAGATGCTCACTTATTTTCACCCGAGCCAAAGGTTTAGGCCCAGACCTCCGCCACAAAAAATAGGATTTTGAATGCAGATCTACAGAAGAAGGACATATTCTTTTCGCTCTCTCTCCTTAGTTAGGATAGTTTATATGGTTTTTACACACTTACTTTTTACACACACATCATCACATATAAAAAGTAATCCATTCATCTTTCATTTCAAAGAACACATCCAATCTAAGTTAAGCACTCTCAATGTAGTTAGGTCGGACTTCTAAAGATAACATTTTTAGTGGCTATAATTTAGATGACCAAAACTGACGGACACTCTAAAGACTCTATCTCGCATTTAGTTAGTGACATTCCTTTCCCTTCATTCTTCCTTAATCCTCATCTTTATTACAACAGATCTCTCCAAACATATTCGTATCAGCAGGAAACTCCAGTCCTTTATTTTGATTCACTCCTGAACTAAAACTTATCACTGTTGTTAACCAATTCGTTTGTTCTTATTTCCGTGTTTGTTAACAATACAACTAACTATGTACTAACTTTGTTTTTGTGCTTAAGCAGTGAACACGCTACTTACCAGAATTTATCTTCTTAGATCAATCGGGTAATTTATTATTTTGGGGGCTAATATGATTAACAGCTGAGAACTCTTTTATTCAAAAATGGGACACACACAAAACTGACTGAAATTGCTGTGGCAATTTCAATTAGAAAATAGCCACCATACCAAACAAAATTTGTAATATCGTACTGTAGATAATTTGAAATTTAAACCAGAATTGTTCAATGTGGGAAAAAATATAAAAACTTGCTTACCGATAGATTTTATCATGCTCTTTCATATAAAAACAAGATACTCATGATTTGACTAAGATTACAGCCATTATCTTGATTTCAAAGTGGCCACAATTAAAGAAAAAAAAACTGCATATAAATTGATTGAAATTTTTACCAGAATTGTTCAAAATGTGAAAAAAGTGTAGAAACTTGTATAATTATACATTTTTCAATGCTCCTCCATCTAAAAACATTTGACTGAAATCGCAGCCAACATCTTAATTTGAGGATGGCTATCATACTGTAGTGCCCCCTATACTTTTAGTTAGGAATTAAATACGAAACCCTTCTTTTGGCTAGACATCAAAAATGTCACTTCCTCTGATGATCCCTATAAAAACCCTAGACACACATGGTCCAATGCTCATTGGCACCAACACTCCAAGCTGGTTATACTTCTGGCCACGGCACTTGCTGCCAGCTACTCTTTCTCTCTCTTTCCTCCTAAGATCGTAATCATTTCATTGACCTCCTGGCCGATACGATCTTGACCATTTTTCCACCGTAACCTATCTCTGTACAAACTTAGCCCATTTCACTTCACCGATGTTGAGGCATCACACATACACACAGCTATGCAACTATGTTACTGTGTCTTCACCATGTGCTCCAAACACATATACACCTCTCACTCTTGCAAATGAAATGGTAATACTTTTTACAATCCTATAGTCACAATAATCTTTCCTAATTTTCTTTACTTCAGGAAACATGCATGGATAAGACTCCGTTTTCTCTGTCTTTCATGGTCTATCCATCAAGAGTCTATCAGCATCAGAGAATAGCCCCCAAATCCACACACACAACTTGGCAGTTTGGCTTGCACACTGAACCTGGTTTTCACATATCCCTTGGTACAATCCAAACCACACGGATTCACAAGTAGTTCAGAAAACTCCGACGCCAGTACTATCAGCGACAAGAGAGCTCCCACCTTTTGCTATCTCTTCTCTTTTCATCTCTTTACATGATCAATCAGATTTATGTTATTCTTATATGTATTCTATCTTCATTCATCATTTGTCATTAATGTCCTTGTATTAAATGTACATCTTATTTGTCCGTCCAAATACTTGTATGTGTTCTTTTTTAATTTGTTTCATCTCCACATCTACGTTCATACTTGACATGTATTCTCTTCGTACATTTCCTTTTCTCCTTCCACATTTCCAAGACTGCACGCACGTGCACTACACTTCAAGTAATGTCGCTGCCAATTCAAACCACAAGGAGAAAAGAAATCCTTTGTCTACCAGCATCATCATGCTGCCTACTCCTCAACCTGAAATGCTAGAACCATCAAGATACCCATAATATCAGATAAAATTCTCAATACAGTACAGTTGATTAGATGAAATTTCAACAAGAATTATTCAAAATAGGAAAAAAGTGTGAAAACTTGTTTAATGATCTTGATTCCAAAATGGCCACTACAAAAAAAAAAAAATCATTTGTTATGCAGTACAGTATTTTAGTTGAAATTTCTACTACAATTGATTGAAATGCAAAAGAGGTGTGGAAACTAGAATACTGATGCATTTTTTAATGCTATTTCATATAAAAATAGAACACACATAATCTGACGAAAAATTGCAACATTTCACTAAACCACCAGGCATACATTGACTGATACAATCTTTTATATCTATGGACACAATGCATAATCAGATGTTTTCATGCACAAAGAATTAAATGCAATCTTCATCTATCTAAATTATGATGATATTTATGCATGATATACTACATTGCTCACAGTACGCTTGGAATTGATTTGGAGCTTTTGACAATAATGCTGTTCTTTGATCCCTTTTTCTTTCTTGCTGTTAGGGATGTATTGATTCCACACCACCTCAAAGTGCTTTGTGCTTTCCAAGGTCCTGGTCAAGGAAGGTGTGAAGGCTTCATTCGAAGTCTCCAAATGTTGAGGCATTTGAGGAAAAGCATTTTTTGCATCTACCATATGGGTATCATAATCTGAAGCTGTAATCAGTTTATTGAGTCATCCAATGAGATCTGATTTCATGTATGGCCAACTCTTCTATGTCCAAAAGTGGAGATCGTACCCCTTGGTTCACGTATCAAAAAAATTCATCAGTGCCTCCATTTTTGGAATAACAGGAAATGTTCATTCTGCCAAATACTTCAAAGTTGTTTTTCAGAGCCTCAATATGGTATAGAGTCATGTCATTTTTTTTTTTTTTTTGTATGATGTCTGAGTCATTCGTTTTTCAAGCCAATCACTAACATAGGAATCATATTGTAATAGTCCTGTTGCTTTATGGTCTTGAAACTGGAAACTACACTTTGATCCATAACCTCCGATGTATCTAGCTGAACAAATTTGCAGCTCTCTTCTGTGAATGGATTTCCTAATTCCTGACAAATTGCAACCATTGCTTTGACATGTTTTACAAGCTTCAATTGAACTGAGGGTGACTAATCATGGGATTGTGTAGCTTCAGAACATGTTTTTCAGAAGAAGTTTCAAACTCATCAATGATCCCATAACATCTTAATCCAAGCAAATAGGTAATCTGTTATTTAACACTTTATATTTCATCTAATTATACCATCTTCTCCTTTGACTTTGTCGTTCATAGGCTTGATCAATCACCATGGTTAAGAATGCATGAGCTATTTTTTGTGCTACAAAGTTACCCCTCCCAAATTCCACATAAACCTATGGTACTTGCTGTTGATATGAATGGGTAACCATTGTGCATGGTCCAGAGAGAACATACACAAGCAGTCTGTCCAAGTCATTGAATATAGAATTTGAAATCTGCTTCTCAGAGAGAACATACAAATTGAAGTGCAAGAAAATCAAGTTCCAGCACTAATGACCAGGATTTGGAGTGCGACTTTTAAACATCTGGTGGAAGAGGCCGCTAGTAGTTTTGGTATACAGATATCAGTAGTATGTATGGGGCTGTCGCCATAACTTGGTGTACACATCAGGAGTATGTGATGTACAGTCCTTTCACCGAAAATCAGTCCTTACCAAATATGTCTGGCCTTGTCCATTGGATTAGCTTGGTGATACAGAACAATGGCTGATCTATGGTTATTACAGGGATCTGTTCTATGAGCAAATGACTGATGGTTTTAACAACAAGCTCCTTAGCTTGTACTATTGTTACTGCAGTATGTACTGATTTTGCAAGCAAAACCATAAGAGTAACATATGATACAGGTTTAATTTCAGTTAGTTTTCTATTAGCATGATGACGAATTCCTCTTGGTAAGGTTTTCCTTTTGTCAGTACAAATTCTGATACGACCCTCAGCCAGCAATCTTTTGTCTCCTGAGATATGAGTGAGACTGCTTCCCTTTGCCTTACCGAAGAAGGTGCTGTTATTTCTATCCAAGGCAATTTCTGAATATTTGGCTGACAGCAGGCATATCATTTTTTTGTTGACAGTATCAGAGCATTGAATCTCACCTCATTCCTGGCTTCTCTTGCACTGTAATTTTTGGGCAGCCATCTTGAAATCAAGATAGTGACCATAGTAGTAGTCATATAGCATGTGTTCTGTTTTTATGTATTCAGAACGATTTTTGCCCTATTTACAGTACTATTTGGAACAAATTGGGTTCTCCCAAAGTGCACCTTTATTGTGGCCTTATACCTGACTAAATTAAGATTAATAGCTACAGATATTCCTTGCTTTTCAAAACTTTACTACATGCCACTTTCTTGGTTTTTTTACAAAAAACATCAAAAAGTGAAAATAGAGTTCAGCATTTGTTTTGCAGTGAGCAGTTATAGGAGCAGCATGTACCCTCTTCCCTTCACCTTGGTCTCCTGCACCTTCTACTTCCCCAACCTTTGACAAATCAGCCTAAGATATTATCACTATTTCTATGTAAGGGAATGCTCAAAAACTGATCAGATTGAGTGCGTCCTCATTTTATGTGAAAGAACATAAAAAAAATCTATAAGAAAAAAAAAAAATCCAGATTTTCACATTTTGAACGATTCTTCCTTAATCTACAGTCCTGATACTCATTTTGAAGGACTGGGAAATTTTATAAGCAAGAACTCTGGGGCACCTTGTCTTAGAGTAAGGTTTAGAGAATAAGTCTAGCCGATCATTACCCTGTGTAGTGATTTTCATCCTCACTGGGTGCCAGACGCTTGTGGCCTTGTGCTAGACTAAGCTAAGCTTAGTAAATATATAAGCTAAAAAATCTGTCATTTAGTGGATATCAATTTTTCCACACTTAAAATAGTTTAATGGTTTAAGCATTGATCTGATTACAATGAAACTTAACTCAAATTTCTTTTACCAGATGAAATAAATATTCATTCTTGGTCAACTTAGACCCAGGAACAGTTTCATCAGCCATTTCGGATCCACTGCTGGACAAAGGCCTTTCCCAGCTCATTCCATACATCTATGTACTTAATTGTCCTCACATAAACCAATTTAGAATTCTCAGTATTTTTACTTTCATTCAAAATTTCAAAAAGCCTAACTTTCTGATATTCATTTACCTTATCAATATCATTTCTTTTCAAAGCTTTACATAAATTTACATCCACTCTTCTGACTCAGAAGGTAAGAAATAACTATGAGATAGCAGTACCAAATATCAATTTCTGTAATAAATTGGAGGTGCGGAGTGGCCAAGCAGTTAATGATACAGAGCATGAATCCAGTTGAGACAGTTTGTGTTCATTTCACACTAATGCCCTTTGGAAAGAGTATAAATCCATTTTCCCCCTAGCTATGGGTGAAGTAGTGCAAGATGAATTGAGTGACGCCACTTTGGGTGCTTGTTGCTTTCAAGTCAATCTCACATATTGGGATCGGGCTGAGTAAGTAGTAATATGATTTGTGGAGCCCAGGCCCACTTCTCTTAGGTATCTAATTGCCAGGGTGGAGTTTAAATAAGCAGGAGGACTAGAAAATCTGTCAAAATTTAATGAGCAGGGGGTGGGTAGGAAAATCTGTCACAGTTTAATAAGTGGGGGAAGGGGTGGAATAAGCTAAGCGGCTAGAAAACCATGGCTACCGACACAGTTTTGTTCAGATCTTACTGAACTAAGTCGTTTGAGAAAGATTCATAGTAAGGATGGGGTAGGCACATGGGAAGTAAAAACGTACAGTATTGAGAGGAACAAGAACATTCTTTTGTTCCTGATGGAAAACTGAACTGAAAAGTCTTTTGGTGGCACAAAATTTTAAAATCACTGAAATTAGCAGATGCAATTGTACTTGTTCAACCAAGAGTTCTCCCCCTTGCATTGTTTAATAGCTGTCTTCTGATGGGAAAATTTTGACTATAGGGGAGGAGGGAAGAAAGAGTAGAGATGAACTCTCAAAAATTAATTAGCAGTGTGCGTGTGTGTGGGGGGGCTAATGAGAGCAGAGGGTGTCGGAAATTCTTCCCAAGATTAATAAGCAGATGGGGTGAGGGTGCGGGAACTGCAATTAATACACCCAAGAGTACTTTACTTAGTAGTAAATTTACTCCGACTGTTACCAGAAGGCAACTTGCAAAGACATGATTTTCTCTACATGAGTACCAAAACATTAACGCATCATCTTATATCAACCCCTGTCAAGGTTGACTATGGGGGTAACAGCTCCTTTGTTCGCTATTACCAGGGCAGATAAGATAATTATAAGAGAGTGAGTTGCCCAAATATTCATTATTCCATCCACTTTTTTCTCTGCAAAGCATTTTGGTATAACAGTGACGATACATTTTGTCAAGATATATGGTAATGAGACAAAGTACAGAGAGAAGTTGATTCATATATTTCCCAAAGGCATTATTGTAAGGTGAACATAAGTAACCTCAGCTGAAATTCGAATTTGCTTAATTGACTCTATTCTCCATTGTTGTGCCATTCCACACACCAAGATTAAAAAAATAAAAATAATAGCTTATAATAACCTTTATAAATTTGTGTTAAGTATGTCTGTTTATCTGATTAAGGTGAGGGACACACAGTGTCTTGTAGCCAGAAATATTGAATCAAGGTACCCCTAAAATACACTAATGTGAAGAATGTGAAAAAAGAATTGAGTCATTCTATTTGTACATTATCTAAATTAGCATATATGTCTTTATGCACCCCCCCTCTATCAGATAAATGGTCCATCGTAACCAGTGGCATAGAATTAAAGTACCTTAAAAATGCAGAGAAAAATCTGGGTGATAAGCAAATGTTTGATAATAAAACATTTTCCAAGTAAGGTAATTATTAAATATAGAATCCTTGAAAGAAGAAAAAAATCAATATGAATAATCACTTTAGGTTGGCAATCATTTAGCCGGGCAAGCCTAGCCTTCAAGAACAAGAAAATCCTACTAGTGCTAAAAAGAAGGGTATACAACCAGTGCATTTGCCTGGTAGTCACTTATGGAGCTGAAACATGGAACCTAACCAAAAGACTGACCCTCAAACTGAGAACCAAAGTGCACAATAGAAAATCATGCTCAACATGACACCACAATATATTAGAGGAAAAAAAGGAGTGAGAGATATATAATCCATACGAAAACCTAAATGGCAATGGGCTGGTCATGTTGCGAGAATGGTAGACAATCACTGGTCATCACAACTCACAACATGAATCCCAAGATATCTCGCGTGAAACCAGGTTCGACAAAAGATTGGATGGCATGATGAACTAGATAAGTTCAGAAAGTACTGGCTCTGTGATGCCCATGATAGAGAGGTCTGGCAAACCTTGGGAAAGGTCTATGTCCAACGACAGACACTAAAAAGCTGATGATGATGATGAATAATAGAGTGCTATCCCCTATTTATTTGCAAATGAGAAAAAAAAAAAAAATCATTTATCTTTTCATCTACTTTCAAATCTTACAATTAAATATTTCTCATAGAATTACTTTCAATTATTCATTGATACCAACATAACTTTTCATGATATAAATGCTAATAAGGAAGAACAGAGATATCAACAAGTTTCTTCAGACCATTAATAGTATGAAAAGACTATGCAAGAAAAGAAGCGTATGCTATGGGCTCAGCATTTTGAAGACCCTGGTGTTATGCAAGCCATCAATTCCTATTCAATGATTCTGCACTTACTCCATTACTGACTTCAACTTTTAAAAGACTGGGTGCCCAAGTCACCCAAATATATTTTGCTTGCCAAAAAATCCATCCTGCGGATAGCTATTCAGGTAGTAATATTAAAAACGGCTTAAAATCAAAAAGTTAAACTTGTATAAATAACACATTTTTACATTTCTTAAAAGATGAATCTTGTTGATTCTGCTTTTTCTCCAGTAAGTGATACCAATTTTTTTTTTATTAAAACGTTGATCTACAAATTTTATGAAGAACTATAATTAATTAAATGTTTACAGTTGAAGGGGAAAGTGAAGCCCTAATAGTTAACGGCATGAGAGAATGGGATGGGCAAACCAAATTCAAACTCTGGCTGAGACAAATTCAGTTCACTTTCCACTAATGCTCTCGATAAAGGCATGGATCCATCTCTCCTTTTTCCAAACGTGGGTAAATAGCAAGACAGATTGGGCTATCAAGCCATGCTTAGCAACCAGTCTAGGAGACAGACAACTCGTATTCCAAACCCAGAAACCCTTTAAGGCAGCAGGATGCTAACTGACCTTCTTTTAGCAGTTCCTGCAGCCAAGCTGATGCTAAATGTATCATTCCATCTTCCAATGGACTATATCGGTGAGGCTGGGTATGGGGGTGGGGATGATTCTGTTGACCCAGAATCTCTGCACAATTTTCCAAGGCTTGCATCCTGGAAAGGTCATTACAGCATCATTCTATCGTCTACAAAGAAAGATGGTGGACATCTTCCATATTTGACTAGAGTATATCTTTTTGTAAAAAGTAATCAAAGCACTTGGAAGAATGAGGAAAAATAAACGAGTTCAAAATGCCATGATTTCAGAACAATGCCCTTATTCCACTTTTTTTTTTTCGGTGTAGCTAAAAGCATCAACTTCAAGATACAAAACATTCACAAGAAAAACTCTGGAATTTAGGAGCCACATTAAAGAGAGTTTTGATCACACTGTGAACACCCAGTTCATCTGACTCGCTCACCAGATAGAGCAGACTTTGAAGATTGAGTACTCATGAACTGATATTGTACCTAAATAGTATCTATTTGAAAGATTCATTTATTTTTCACTCTTCACTGGTAACTACACAATTCTTTTGATAAAAGTGTTCATTTTGTTATACTATTTCTCCACACTATTCTATGTATCCTATTAAAGGGGATTTGAATTCTACAATTCATCCTTGTTTTGATCAAAATACATTACATCCAGATAATTCAATCAAACAAGGATGCCACTATCGGTAAAAGAGCTGTATATGTAAATTCACAGTTTGAACAGAATGCTGCAAATTATTTATGAAATATCTAACAATTTTATTATTTACATTCTGCTTTTTGAAATTATTCAAATTAATTATCTTTCATTCTGAAATAAACACACAGAAAGTTTGAACTTACTAATCTATCATTGTCCTGTTGAGATGAGATTTGAAAAAAAAAGATATAATTGTAATCTTTCAAAGTTGAAAATGAACAGATATTGGGAAAAAGTGACTGAAGTGACACAAAAAATTTTTTGGAAAAAATTTTTAATGTTTACTGTTTAAAGCTTTCTAGACATACATACATATATACATATATATATTTCCTTTTGAAACAATATAATTTGTTTTAAAATAAATATACATTTAATGCATGGAATCCACTTTCATTCTAACACCTACATTTGTTTTAAAAAATTAAAGCCTCAATTTTAGTGAAGATAATCCTTCGTTGATTTCAACAGAGTTATCTCCCATTTCACATGCCAATTATTGAAGATTATCAAGACAACTTCGAGGGAAAAAAATTACTTCAGGCTCTTTTTTTTTCATTTTCAAATATGATAGAATTACATAAATTAAGTAAGTACATCCCCATCCCAAACTTTTTTTCTGTACGTCTATTTCAAAATAAATTTAAACAAAAATTCATATAGGAAACGAAAGTTCGATTAGTTCATTCAATTTTAAGATAAAAAGCAAAACAAATAAACAGTAAATAAATAAAATTGTTAGGTCTTAATATATATATATATATATATATATATATATATATATATATATATATATTACAAATACCTTGAAACAAAAATTGTAAATTTTACAACAATTTAATTGAATTAAAACAAAGATAGTGTAATGAAATCAAAGAGTATCGGTGAAGATAGAAGAAGTAAACCTTTAGATGGGTAAGATCTAAGTCCTTGAAGGCAATGAAAATTTTAGTGGTATGCTCAACCCTCTTATGCCATACACAGTGAATTGTATTTTGGGCTTCTTAGCACCTCAATTGTAACCACAAGCTGGTGTGAATTTCACAATTTAACCCATTCAGTATCATTTTCCATTCAACAGTTTGAACATGTAAAAGGTAAGGCCTATGAGAGAGGGGTGCTTAAGGCATATCCTCTCAGCAGCCCTCTGAAGTAGTTTGCTTGGTGGTTGGGTCAGCAGTGTTTTTTCTCACTAATGCCAGAGGTCAGTGTTTGAGCCTCGATAAAAGCCAGGATCATAAATGCTGATGTTCAAGGCTGGCATTTAGGCTCTTCAAAATTTGAAGATTGGTGCAACACAAACTTCAACAACCTGAGCTCCCTGTCCTTATGCTAGACTAAATTAAGCTTATCAAATATCAAGCTTGAATATGTAACACTTCTTTATACATCCAAAAACCTTTTAGCATTTCACACTTGTTAGAAAAGCAGCAAACAAGGACACACAATTTTGTGATTTGGAAACTTTGAGTGACTGCATTCTATCAAGTTGTTACATATTCCCTTCCCTACATTAAAGAACGGTGCAGTACAATCTTCCTAACCCCATATAGTTTTATACACACTAAACTAAGCTTATTAACTATCCATATTGATATCTACATATATCTGAAGTATTCAAACATTTATTCTTAATGAAAAATAGTCTACTTGGGGCAATAGTGCCTTGGCACCTTTTGAAGTACTTCCCTTACACACACTTATTGCAGCCTCCCACACATTTTTCAAAACAGACGGCAAAGTCCTCTATTGAGATCACCATCAGCTGCTATGTTGCTTCCTAATCTAGTCAACAGTCTAGAATCTTTTTGGGGAAAAACGAGAAGTCACAGGGAGCCAAATCTGGACAGTGAGGGGGCTGATAGACCTGGGTGATATGTTTTTCCTGAAAAAATCCTTGATACATAATCACTGATCTACTCGCTCAGTCATGTGAATGCAATGGCCTCAAAATACACAAGTTCACTCAATTAGACCTCACTGCTGACTGAGTAACCCCAGGGTAGAGCGCTCACACATGGGTAACATGGTTCCCAAGTTTGATCAAGACTAAGCAACTGGGTATCAAGGTATTTAAAATGGCTCCATATTTTCTGAACAAATATTGTAACCAAATTTGTTACCTTTTTCCAGGTAAGTGTAGATTCTTGTATACATCAGCTCTATTCACTTCTTTCAATGCGACAGTTATGTATTAAGAAATGGATATATGATTAGACAGAATGATGGTAAATTACATTATATTATATAGAAACTCTCGTCTGAAATGATCTCCTGTCATTACACAGCCTAGACAATGTGATGGAGTAAAAAAATTAAAGAAAATGGGGCTGCTGCTGTAGGAATCGAGTCTGTGACTGATAGGGCAGCTGCTTCAATGTAGCATTGTTCCTACCATTGAGCTAAACAGCCACCAGTAATGCAAAGCCCCCCCACCTCCCCAATAAAATAAGAATTTTGAGTTGAAACCTTGTATATGCATATCAGATTTTGTTTTTTTATTGACAGAGAGACATTTCTGTAGAATCATAGGGATTTTTTTAGTCAAAATAACTCTGATCTCAGAAAGGTTTAGAAAAAAGAAAAGAAAGAAAAGAAGAGAAAAAGAAAAGAAAAAAAGAAAAGAAAAGAAAAAAAAGAAAAAAAAGAAAAGAAAAAAAAAGAAAAAAGAAAAAAAAAAGAAAAAAAAGCCCAAAAAACACGTACAGAGAGGAGGTTAACCGATAGCCAAATATTTATTTGTGACTAAATTTACACATGATGTACAACAGAATACTTGGATACATACTTCTGTTTACATGCAATAAGTGAAGGTCATCAGCCATGATAGGATCATCATTAGAAATGGAGGAAGCAGTAACATCATTTGTTTTTATTTGGCTGTATCCTTCAGAGCGCATAGAATAATATACAGAATGGTTAAAAAAAAAAGAAAGTGCTACATAAAGACATTTTCTAAAAGCACATTTCTGCATACCTATTTAGTGTACAAAAAATTCATCTTTTTTTTCTTCAATACAAAAACTTTTTATAATTTTTTTTCCTTTCTTAAATATCTTCTGCTTTGGATAATTCTAATTCCTGCAGCCTTTCCATCTTCGTGAGGAAATCTTGGTCGCTTGAAGCTAAGAGAAATAAGACTGCCTTTCTTAGCTTCTCTTTTGATTTGAAGGCGCAAAAAGAGTAAGTAATTTCAAAATTTTTTTAAAATTTCATGTTTAAGTAGTAGGTACCTTTCTGTAAACATTATTTTCAATCTAATTTAGTAGATCATAATACATACCAAAAATGTTTTATGAAGAACTGTAAATACATTTTCCTAAAGCACTGAATTTATCAAATTCTTTGAAAAAAAATTTACCAAGAATGATTTTTTTTTTATCAAAATAATTTTGTCCTGAATTTTATCATTTTAAGAAACATTCATGCCAGCAAAAAAACTGGAGAGCAAAAAAAAAAATATGCATTTTTTAAAAATGTAAAGCTTATTAAAAATTCCAGCAGTTTGTGTAAGAAATTTCAATACCCCCATAAAAAAAAAAAAAAAAAAAAAAAATTGAAAATTTAGCTATAGGTAAAAAAAAAAAAGAAAAAAAAAAGTGACTTGAAATAATTTCATTTCATGAATGGTGCTAATTTTGCATTAAAAAATTGATGTAACTGAATAGTAACCAACACCTCAGACAGGAATAACTGATAATTCCAGTCAAGTTAATATATTTTGAATTTACACAAAAAAATTAAAAACAAAAAAATATTTAGTTCACTTAAAAAAAATATATTCCCATATTTTTCTTTTAAAAAAAAAAAATTTACCATATTCAATGGCATACAAGACCCCCTTATTTGCCTCAATTAATGACCGAAAAGATAAACGTAACCTTTGTTATCGAGCCACACATTGGCCAGAACATGGAGAGCTAAAAAAAACTGGGTAATAAATGAAAAGAATTCAGGGAAATGTGTTTCTTAATATTTCCTGCTGAATTTGTAGGTGGATGGGTGTCTTATGTGCCATCAAACTGTAGTCTTTATTGTCTGCAGCATCTAATAAAAATCATTTTTGTCGAATGTTTTGATTTCTGGTTTATTTGCGCAAGAGTTGACAAAGATTTTTTTCATTTCTATCATTATTATTATTGTGATTCTTACTTTGTGCTAAAATGAAGAAATTCAAGTGAAACAAACAAACAGAATAAAAAAACAATCAGAAAAAGCCTTCTTTCATAATTAAATGATTAAAAAATCAGATGTACAGAAATTTAAATATTTTGAGTTCAAATGGAAAAATATTTGGAAGAAAAATACATTGCTGATTTGATTAAAAAAGACCTTTCCAAAAGATTTTGCGTGTTTCTTTTTCTTTTTTGTCCGAAAAGCTAAAGATAAACAACTTCAATTTCTAATTAAATGAAGCGAAATTTGTTTGATATAAAAATGGCAGTTATCATGAAAATAGAAAAATCAAACAATAGAATTGTATAAACAAAACAAAAACCCTTAGTTTCCACTGAATGCTTTGTTTCAGGCATTGTAAATATGTTGGATGTTCTATCTCCATTCCCAAAACGAGAAAGAGAAAGCAATGTCTCCAGCCCCAAAAAAGGAAATGTTTTTTTTTTGTATAAGGCCATTGAGTGTTAACATGAGCAATGATGTACAAGGGTCAGCAAATCAGAGTGGCTGCCTCTATTTTTTGGGTTTTATACGATTCATTGTAGTCAGCATCAAACTGATGTAAGAGGTCAGAAGGTCATCCATCTTGTAACCCTGAAAAATGGAAGCAATAGTATTTCTGTGAGAAAATTTGATTTAAAAATGGCATTTAGATATACTGAATTATATTTTGGATAAAACATGACTTTAAACAGTTGAAGCTGTTTGTTAAAATCATGGATAATGTTATCAAATAGTTACTGATATTAAATCAATTGGCCCCAAACATTTTTATCTAAAATTAATCAAAAGCTAAAATAAAATCAAAAATGATTTCATATTAATTTTTAATAATGTAAAGTGGTTTATAACAATGAATGTAAATTGTGGTTATTGTTATCAGAAAGACCATATTCCAAAGTGATTGCAGTGTGGCTTTATTAGTATATGAGCCAGCAACAATAAGTTTACAGCCTGATACATAGTTATTTACTCAATTTTGATTTAAAATTTTCAATGAATAATGTTCAATCATTTTGATTAATATTCAATTATGAATAGAGTATAGTAACAAGGAAGGAGATTATGTTTAAAAATCAATACTTGTTGTGTAAAACAATGCTTTTTTTCATCATTAGAGAGACTTATTGATGTACTTCCATGCATATTTATTGGATGAGGCTAATTTTAGCAAGAACACTTTTCTAAGCCACTCAGTGAGGACCAATATCACTCAACAGATAGCAAGAACAGTAAACATACCATGAAAAAAAAAAATCATTGTAGAATTTGTTTATTTTTTAGTTAAAAAACAGTTTATTCTTATGTGGACTTAATTTTAAGGAGTTAACTTCTGGGGGGAGTTTACAGAAATCATTTCTGATAGGTATTTCTACTTACAAAATAGATATTTAGATGGGTGGAATCATATTAACAAGAGAACAAGATTTTGAAAATATGTATTTCTTTGATTTTGATATGAATATGATGATCTACATGCAATCGATTAATGAGGATTGTATAAAGAGAGATCAGACACCAGTTTTTATGGATGGTTGCTAATCAATTAAGGTGTGTGAACTTCCGTGTTGATACAATTAGGGAGAGTAACTTTGTTAAGTGGGGGGGGGGATGGGAGGTTTGTTCCCCTGGGTTTGCATTTAATTCGGACACTACAACAGAGAGTCATGATGATTTAGTTCCCAAGATTCAACGCAAAATTAAGAAAACAAAGAGTTTTTTTTACCAGTTGTGTTTCGCAGAGGAGTTTGCTTCCTCGGATCAGGTTGCCAATTGTCATGTGGAAGTAACTGTTGCCACTGCTCCAATTGGATATCTTTGTGAAAGGATGGGTGGCCAGCACATCCTAGGGTAAGCAAAAAATAATGGGTAATCATATTATTCAACTAACCTTCAGAAGTGAGTGAATTAGAAAAGTAAAAAAAAAGATAAATATTTATACACATTATGATAGTTACTGTAAATAAGATGGACATTTAATTAATTTGAAAAAAAAAAAAAAAAATTATGCAAATATTCCACTGCATCTGAAGCGCTGGTAATATGCCAACTATCTAAGCTCAATATGGGTAGTTATGGGGGTTTGGATGATTTGCAGTTAGAAGTAGTACTCCAAACACATTTATAAACAATTCATCTTATAGTTCGACATTTACTACTTTTGATGAACGATGTCCTTGCCAACAGATGAATATTTAGAATGAGAATAAAACAACATAAAATAAGATTTTGAATGAATAAAAATTGTCTAAAATTCTGCAATTAGTCATCATCAATATTCTACAAGTAGTTTAGGCAAATATTCTCACCCGAGTTGGTTTTATCATCATATTTTGGCTGATGCATTCTTTAGCCTCCCTCATTCAGAAATTCTTAAAGGAGTCATTATCACTACTTCCCAGGTTGTTAGAACAACAAAAAATATCTAGTCACCATATTATCTGCCATATGAAGTTGGCAAAATGTTCAATTCTGGAGTCTTTAAATATATTGATTATGATTTTTTAAAAATATACCCAGCAGATGATTTTCAGGATAGAATTCTTTAAATATACTCAAGTTTTGTAACAGAAACGGTGCAGCTGATCAGCTTTACAAAGCAAAAGAGAAATCTTACCTTCGTTTGTGGATGAATCAAGTTGACTCCATTTTTATTGATGGCAATGAGGAGAATTTCTGGATAATTAGTTTCAGTTGTTTGCTGAAAATAGAAACAATATTTCAAACTCTCATCTGATATTCTATTTCCATGGAAAGCATAACTGTTGATGTTAATATGTGAGAATTGAAATTTTCTCTCAATCCCAGATTTACATGCACACAGGTCTACAGAACAATAACATTATAACCCCCCCCCAAAAAAAAACATAGAAATTTCATCTAAGTAGGTTAATGAAGTGTGTGTGTGTGTATATATATATATATATATATATATATATATATATATAAAATCAACACACACACACACGTTTTGTTTTTAAAATTACTGAAACAGTTCAATCGTAAAAAAATTGATGATCCCCACAAGAGAAAATTTACACATAGACCCAAATTAACAAAGTATATGAAAAATAAGAAAAAAAAAAACTCACTGGTGACAAAAAAAACTTTGAAAAGTTTTTTAATGCTCAGTGTTTAGAGCTGTAAAGCTTTCTAGACACACACACACATTATATATATATATATATATATATATATATATATATATATATATATATATATATGTATATATATATATATATAATTTGAACTATAGAGAGTGAGACAGACTCAGGAGTGAAACTGTATGGAAGTTATGTTTAATCAATCAAATATTTGGAAAAGAGATGATCAATGTATAAGTAAACGACTTCTGTTGGGAGGTGATCACTATAAATAGTCCAAATTTTAAAGAAATAAACATGAGTGCTGTTGGACACAAACTAAGGGACTAATTTAGCATCAACTTACACTACTGCATTGCAAATTGAATTCCCCAACCTTCCAAATCTATTTAGCATCGAAAAAAAACAACAGCAAAAAACCAAAAAGTTTTTTCAAGATGTAATAAAGAGCAAATACTGAAATTTTCAGCTCTTCAGCTCCATTAGTGTGGCCTGTAAGCATCATACATTCATAGATAGCCAGCTAAATGTACTTAAAAACTGAAGTAATCTATGTCGACAATTTCGGTTGGCTTTTTTTCTAATAAGGGAGACAACTAGAGAATGGTAATTGTGTAGTAGTCTCTCTTAGTATAGATAGGGATGAACGCAGACACAGACCCCCACCTTATTATTATCAAATTGCAAATCACCATTTTTTTTTTGCATTCGTTGTGCTATAGCATTTTAAAGGAACCTTAATTCAGTACCTCTGGTCACAATGCATGTTTTGACTATAGATGAACAGATTCAAACTTTTGTATGACATTGATAAAGCATCTCCCAGTTCTTCAAATTTTCCTCAGATCAAAAGAAAGAGGAGCAATTAAAAAAGAAAAAAAAAAGTAAAGTTTACTTACTTTCACTTCGAAGAAAGCTGATCCAAATGTCGGCCATGTTGCGATCCTTTTCAGGAAATCAATCTTGGCTTCTTGTTCTGTCTTCCCTGCATCTTCATTGTAGTGTGCGACAATTTGCTGAAAATGAACGACACGGTCATTTTCAATGGAAAACAAAATAAACTGTATTTAGACTCAAAAACTGCTTTATTTAAAATAATCGTATTTCATTATGGAAAGGACTGATTAACAATCCTACAAAACACGGTTGAATTTTTCATTTCCATCTTAGGTTTGTTCTTAGAAAATACGTAAGAACAGGCATATTTGTGTTACTGACAAAACGATTTTAAAATTGGAAAGGAAAAAAAAAATGAATCTTGAAATATATATATTTGATATATAAAAAATAAGTTTAGTACAATTATAATTGATTCAACTTCATTTTTTCATCATTAGTTCTTATAACACCTTAATTAATAAGCTTAACTATAATTGTAGTAATAATTAAAGTACTTAATCTAAAGAAATGTTTTTTATGAAAAACTGAAAACACTTTCCAAAATAGAGGAAAAATCTGTGGTGAAATTGAAATTAAAAACATAGGAAGGAAAATGCAAAACTCACTCTTTTCCAGTCTTCGGCAGAGTGAGTCTTTATGAGGTCAGCAGAAACATATTCTTTTAAGACTCTCCTGAAAAGGTAATGAAAAATGAGAAAATCAATAAAATTGAAATTTACCAATTTATGGAGGTTCATAAACCATAAAAAGTCGCATAAAAGGATCATCATAATATTTATCAGTAATTAATCAAATATCAAAACGCTTGGTTAAGAATTGTTTTTTAGTGACATGCAGCTCCCCTAGAGAAACTATTTTTTCCTTTCAATCTTGAACCACTCGGAAATTTGTTAGTTTTTGGAAAAATTAATTTAAGGTTCTATGAAGGGGGGAGGGGTTCTGTTTACGATCTAAATATATGCCGAAGTGGGTACTTAGTTTTACAGAGGTATGGCTTACATGAATTATCCTCCCTTCTACCCACTACTTTCTTCAATACTATCAATACTATCAATCCCACTCCAAAAATTTAAAAATTATCAAAAGAATTTTTTAAAAATATATTTTTGGACCATTTTAGCATTTAGTAACATCATAAATAGAACCCTCCATGTAAAACCTTTTAGAACATTTTTCTAAAAAACAAATAATTCTCAGATGGTTTTAATGGTGCGTTGGATTGGAGCATAAAAAATTTCATCAAGATCTGCCAGTCACTAAAATACAAGTCTTAACTCAACTCTCAAATCAAGTAGTCTTTAATGTGAGCATTGAAACTTAAAAGATACTTTAAATATCCAACTTATCCAAACTAACATTATCATCTTGTGAATTTTAGAAAATATAGATTACTCTGCATAAAGTGACAAATGATTGAATCCTTTTTTTGAAAATTCTACATTTGATGATTTAAAATATAAATCACTTCTTGAACGATACTTTAACATTATCTTTGTGTTTTGACAATAAGGAATCATTAACAATAAAAGATGTGGATCATCTCAAGTTCTGAGATGAGAATGTAAATTGATGGATCAAGACAAAAACCCTTAAGAAAAACAAAAAACAATCTAATTTAAACCCAAGAAGGAATTATAATTTCACTTGGTTATTGATAAAATCAAGACACTCGAGTTTAAAAATAAATTCAACTTACGGAATGTTTTGAAGATGTGTTTTATCTTCTCCATATTTCACACGGTAGATAAGTGCACCTAGAATGGAAGCGTCTTCCTTACTGCACTTATGGTATCCCCGCAGATATTTCGGCAATTCCTGTAGGTGAAAAAGAATAAGTTAAATTAAGGTAAATGAAGATATTATCTATACATCAAACATTCTAAGAGTTCTTTGGACAATTGAACTCATTTCTTTGGTAATTTTTGTTGTTCCCACAAAGTTTTGGCTGACCCATTCCACGGCCTTTCTCAGGTGCAGTTTCTGTATTTGAAGAGAAGACCTTTTTACATACAGATAGGTACCACACCTGGAGCTGTAGAATTATGGTGGTGGTAGGGGATCCAAAGGAATACCTCTCCTCCAACATTTCCCCCTTAGTTTCAAAATTTGAATGAAATGAAATCATTTGGTGTTAAGATTACAGAAATGGAATGAATTATACTTTTCGCACCCCAAGATTGACCAGTTTGTAAAGGTACACATTTTCCCTTGACACCGCATAACATCATTGAAATGTTAGCCATTTCATCAATGTAAACAAATCACACATTTTTTGGAAATTACTTACCCTCAGAAAAACAAATAATTTTTCAATCATCTTAAAGAAAGATAACACTGGTAACGCCAGAAAAACAAAAAAAAAGGTTTTATTTTCTATTGAAGATGGCTAAAAAAACCAAAAACTAATACATTTTCGAAAGTTACTTACTGCCCACCAAATAAAAAAATAAAAAAGTCATTTCTAATAAATTCAGGGTGCAAAAATTTTAATTCAAGAGTATGATTCATTTCTTACTAACATTTAGTAGAAAATTAAGATGTCAATTTTTTTTAATGTATAACCGATATAATTTTATGCATTAATAAATTTCATCCTCAAGTAGGCAAAAAAAAAAAAAATGAAAAAAATTTGGGTGAATTAAACACATAAACAAATAAGAACTTATACACATTTCTGAAACTTTGCACTTTTAGAACATATCTCTGAATTTTCGAGATGAGGTATTATTATCATTTCTATTATTATTCGGACCATCCTCATCTTGGTTGTTTTTCATACAACGTTTCGGCCGTTGTACTCTACGGCTTTCATCAGGTACCATTGTTTCGTTATTTTCCCACACCTACCAGATGATACCTGATGAAGGCCATAGAGTACAACGGCCGAAACGTTGTATGAAAAACAACCAAGATGAGGATGGTCCGAATAATAATAGAAATTCAGAAATGTAATAGTTTTTTTAAAAATCCTTGATAGAAAAATGTTCTGTAAACAGTGACCAAAAATATCAGTTGGTACCCAAACATTAAGAGATATCTTCGTTAAATAATCAGATATGACAATGTTTTATCATTGTTTCATGTATTCATCATGTAATATTTATACTAACTCATCATTCTGTCGAAGTAAGCCTTAAATGCTTTGTATCATTTCTCATACCCTTTTACTCCAGAAGTTATCATTCAAGATCCTTCTCTGCTTTCAAAAATCTTGAAAGTTTTTCAAATCTATCCTCTCCTGTTTGTACTTGATTTTTGATCACTTGAAAAATCCGGTATTGTATTAAATCTGTTGAGGTTTTTGCTGAATAGCTAGCAATTTGTTTATATCAGCCACTGTTGTATCTTCAATTCCTGCTTTGTGAAAGAGATCCAAACTTTCTTGCTCACATAACTTTGCTTAATGACGGAGTGAATTAAGAAGTTAAGATACTGTCTTTTCGAATGAAGCATGGACTACATGTTGTACAGAGCACCAGCTTGTAGTAGCTAGTGTCTGAACAAATTTTTTTTGCTTGTACAACTAATCATGCGTGGTAGTATGGTGTGCAGTACCAGGCTTTACAGTAGTTTGTTTCTCATGATGGATTGTCAGCATGTAAGTGTTGATGAACTGGGTAGAATAAATTCAAATGACTAAGTTAAAACAAGGGGGGATAACTGACCTGGAAGTAATGGAAAATAGTATCAGCATTGATGTCTGTTCCTGGGACAGTATTAGTCCATAGTTTCTTCATAAAGAAGACTTGATATGTGAATGGGGACACAGAGCCTGCAAAAAAAAAAAAAAAATAGATAAATAAAAAAATCAAAAGAAAATAAATAAAAAGATAAATAAATAAAAAAATAGATAAATAATTGAGAGGAATTTCACCAAAATGGCATCTAACAAGATAGAAATTTCTAATTTCAAAGTGAGGATAAACAAAGAAAAAAGTGTTTTTTCTCACCTTCTCTCGACGGCCTTGCTTTCCTTATCCAATCAGTTAAATATCTCACAAAATCAAAGAAGAAATCTCCTTCGGGGACACTGATAACTGTAATATACAACAGACATCAAATTCAGCAAGGAATTTTCAAGATACTTTCAATTTCAGTTTCTTAGCAGAAGGGTATATAATTAAAATCTTGTGAAAGGAAAAATGGTTGATATTAGGAAAAAACAACCCAAAAGAATATTAGCATTAAGGGACTAATATCCAGTGTTAAGAGGGAAGGGAATAATAATGTTATAAGTATCCGGACCTTACCAAGATACTGAAGAAGCTGTGTAAATAGATGGTAATGCCTATAGTGGTTGAGCCCTGGGAATAGTCACAGAGAACCTAGCTAACTGATAGGAGGAACTAAAAATCTGGGGAACAGCTGAGGTTATCCAGATGACAACACTACAGCAGAAAATCCTAGTTATTGAGGGGATTTGTTGTCACTTGATCACCAGTGAAAGTCACCAGTCACTGCAGGTGTGAAAACTCAAATATTAATGATTAATGGGATTCAATGATATAAGTGAATACAGCAAGTTGATTCTAAAAGGGCTAAGTATACATAAATTAAATTCTATTATTTATTCTATAATTCATATGTAGTCAAGAGAAATAGAATTGTTAGATATTTTAACAATTAAATTCATTAAAAAGATTTAATCATTATCAAAGGAAATAATGCCAGATTAAAATGAATTTTTACCATTTTGTGAATTAAAATTTTTTTTTCTATTCAATTCACAAGAGAGTTCCATCATTTTTAATTCTATTCATTGAAGAGTTCCACTGTCAATTACAGTTACAAACGGTCCAGATTTTAATTGAAAGAGATAGACTCCATCAGTGTAAGTCAAAACACCATATATATTTATTTGTCTTTTGTCACTTTCTATGCCACCATATGATGATAGGGTAAAAATAGAGTTTTTTTTTGATGACAGAGTAAAAATGGAATTTTATGTTATGTTAAGCTTGATAAAAGAAATGCCATAATCATTCAATGGAGAATTGAATGTCATTTGGAATTTTTTGTGGCAAAAGATTTTATATATGTTTGTGTGTGTATAAAAACAAAGTACAAATAAGGAACACAATATAATATCCACTTTATGATGGGTTTATTTCATAAAGTGCTTGATACATTAAACGCTTAGTTAAATTCAAGTTGGAGTAGAGCTTAAAATATGATGGAATAAAGGATTCACAGAACAAACACGTTTCTGTGCAGTACATCCTCTATTTCATCATATATATATATATATATATATATATATATATATATATATATATATATATATATATATATATATACACACACACACACACACGAACACATACGTTTGCGTGTGTAACACTTTGATACTATACAAAAAACAAAAAAAAAATCACTGTGACTATCAGCAATTTGCCAATCTCTTTGTATTAGACTCTTCGAAATTTTTCATATCTTCAGTTTAATATTCAGGAAATATTGAACATAAACAAGAAAATGCTGTGGAACACAATGTTTGGTATTCCACAAGTACAATGCAATTTCAAAATTACTCAAATATTATCAGCATGTTTTGATGGCACGAGTAAATCAGAGTTATATAAACTGGCAAATTATCAAGAATTTCCAAATAAACCAGAGTTGATTCTTTTTCAAGTTTCTTTGGAAGAGTTATCTCCCTTTGGCCAGCTTCATCTTGGCAGACTCGTAACAGATCAAAAAAAATCTAGCTAATATTGAAACAATAAGAGCTTAGCTTACCTTTATCAGCAATTTTGACAAATAAACTGAAACCTTCTGAAGATTTGAGACGCAATTTTTGGGCAATGTTCTGGCAAAAATCTTTGGCTCTTGTGCTGGAATCAACTTCAAAAGCCTGAAAAAGATTTTAGGTTTACCAAGTTTATCTATTGAAACAGAATACATGGGAATAAAAAAAAAAAAAGACTAGAATTTAAACTCTACATCAGTGAATCCAAAACGTTTCTGGCCACAACCTTGAATACAGAATTTTGGGGGGAGGCCTAGCAACTTTCAAGGCAGAAGCATAATTTCAGTGTTTCTTCATTTAGTTTTATCCAATAAATTTCACTGAACTTTACCACAACTTAATCAAGTACAAATATTGGATGTGATATTCAGTAATAAGGAGTTCGGACAAGTGAACCCCACTCATTCTCATCAACTGTATTCTTGTTGCATTATATTCCAGAATTTTTTCTACGCATGATATTTATAATCTTTTTTTTTTTTTCTTTCAAGCCATCCTGTAACCCTCAGGAGAATTTTTGAGACCCTAATTAGGGTTGTGACCATGAGTTTGGGAACCACTGTTGTACATATACTTTAAAAGGTGAAAACAAATGTAAATATTTTATCACAACATTTCAAATAAGGGGGAAAAAAAGAAAAAGAAAAAAAAAAGGGGGTTTTCAAATTGCAATATTAAATTTTTGCTTCACAACAATTCAGATATCACAGAATTCCTAAAGTGAAACAATCTGGGACTAGCCAACTGCATGAAAGGGTGACCATTACTTGACTCCTAAATTGATATAAAAAAAAATTTTAATTTTAATCTAAGGGAATATTCATGATCAAAATTATTTCCTTGCACCTGTAGGTAAATTTTCATACCTTTTTTATTCAATGCAAAAAGAAAGATTTTTCAATATTCGATTCATTGAAGAGTGGTATAAAGTGGTTCATGAGTTTAAGAGTTAAATATACTCTTCACATTTCAATCTTTCTCTATTTTGTGGATATATCAATTCACGTCCCATCTCCCACAATTTCAACGACTATTCAATTGATTTTATAACTTTGAAGATCATAATTCAAAACAAATTATAATGAATAAGGAAATTATCCAGAGAAAGCTCTCATTGGGAGAATTCATAACTAACTCAGCCACCAAGTGGCACCTAGAATATCCATTTGATAATGTCAAACAACCACAAATCAGAGTTCTGGATTCATTTAGAGGAAAAAAGCTTACCTGATCAGTATCATCTGGGAAATAAACTTTATGTAAAATCTGAGTTGTTTTATGTCGTATTGCTTCAACTTCAACATGGTGGGGAGGATATTTACGAGTTCCATTCCTGTAAAAACGTTTGAGAAGAAATAATCAGTACTAGTTTACAACACAATACAGATGAAAATTGAATACTTACCCAATCAACTAATTTAGTAAGTTTTTAGACAATTCCATTCAGATAGATATTCACGTAGAGTAATCACAAAAAACTAACTAATTCATCTATTTTGTTAATCAAATATTAATTATAAACAATTTTGTTTAGAATTGAAATACCATTAGAAAAATATAAAAAATTGATATCATACAACATAAATTGTTTGACTGCGATTACAGCTATATTCAAAGTATAAACAATTGAAAATCATCAATAAAATAGTCAATTTGTTTACCTGAGAGTTTTCTGAAGCCGTTGCAGACAGTCACTGGCTAGTGGATTAAGTCTGGACCTTAAGAACTGGGTAAGTTCTTTCAGCAGTACATTACTGGGGGCAAAACAGCCAGTTGCCAACCACATCAGCTCCCAACCTCTTTCTTCACTCAGCCTGTTCCGAAGAGCAACACAATTCATTAGCATTTAGACACAAATTGATACATATCAAAACTAGAAAGCACTCAGAGAGTGCATACATCTACCAAAACTATTGTCACTACAACATTGAAATTCCTTGAAAATTTCTCAAGATATTGTATGGACAGAACTTTTGGAGATATTGTGTGATGTGAGTAGATAGCTATGATGGGAAGGTAATTTTGCAAGATGATTTTATATAACTCTTCATGTTTTTGCTTTTTCTAATAATCTAAGAACAATGAAGAGATAAAATGGGGTAGAAACAATTTTTTTTAATAAAGAAAACAGTTTTATTCATGAAAAGTCAGAGATGCCTATATTTAGTATAATTGTTTTCTGCATTATTACTGAACTAGTGGTTAATGTTCAAGCAAAACTAAAAGCCAAGTTTTATGAATGTTTATGTTCAAGGCAAGTAGGAAGGCTCTCGCAGCAAAAACTATCAGCATATTTTGAGATACTGGTTGGCTATGTACATATATGTCACACGTACAGTCTGCATCGATGGAGTTGGAGGTTTCAAATCTCAGCATTTACTCCTCATTATGCCTTTAAAAAACTTATTTTTGTTTTTCAAACATCACCCCCTCCCTGTGAAATTGATAAAGCTGTTTTCAAATGAATATCAACCGCAATTAAAAACTTACTTGTTTTTGTTATCAGTTAGCTGTTTGATAATTTGACAATATACTTCATCACGGAGGATTTCCTGAAATAAAAACAATTTATTAATCTCGAGTTATCTGAATATGGAGATGCAGTATTTTGACTATTAATTTTTGGCTAGATTTCTTCATATTATTGTTGCTTTTTATCCCAATGCAGTAGGTCAAATACTCTCAGACAAATAAAGTAAGCAGTGTGGAGTAGGAATGAAGAAGTAACTTCCAACAAGATTTTAACTCTCATCAAGTTCTGTTGGAGGGTGCTCCTCTGTTCTGACATTTCACTATTTATTTGTACCTTTCAAGACTGATCTATAAAGGAGCTTAATGCCCGATTTTTTTAAAGAGCATAAAAAAGCCTATACCATTAATTGTCATTCAATGGTTAAGGAAAACTTATTTTATTAAATCAACATTTTTTTCATATTTTGAAGTACCAAAATCATGATGGGACACATTTGTCCCACACATTTATCCTGCAAGATGAAAAACACAGAATTAGCAGATTACTCGATCTACATGTTTTTCTAGATCGGTCATATAATGTGAACTAATTTCTGCACAGGTTTTATACTATGAAGACCTCATCGTCTGCAGTTGAAAAAGCTGGAGAAATCTAATTTACTTCTTTTTTTGTGACATAAATCTCTTTTATAAGTCTACCAGGATATAAAGATATATCCCAGCAACTATAAAAACTTTTGGATATGTATGTCCCAGGAGTTTTGAAAGGGTTAATGGTCAGAGAATATTTGGCCTGGAAAATTGCAATAAAAGGAAATAAGATGAAAAAAAAGTAGTCAAAAATCGATACAATTTATCAATTTGATACCTTTTCTCCACTTCTAACAAGTTCAAAAATAATGTTCAATTTTACAAAAACTATTATTTTTCAAATGAACTCAAGACACTCCATTACTGAGTTCAAAGAAGAAAACTCCAGAAAATTACTTACTGTTTTTAATGCTGGCTTGAAAATTTCATCTGTTAATTCGTTCAGGGCCCTACCTCTTCGGCAAGGGTGGTCACCCATGTATTTTAGGATGGGTGAATTGAATTAAGGAATAAAAACTGAGCCTTCATTTTCAGGAAAAGAAAATCAATTTGAAAATGAACAGAAAGGGATCTTTGAAATGAATGAAGATCAGGAACTTATACAAGGGAATCAACTAATACCAAGTACACACACACACACACACACACAGAGGATTGGTGAAAAATGTTGAGTTTTCCTTTAGATAGAGAAATAAACTTCATTCAAAAGGATTGCTTTTTATTGTGTTGCTACGGCTCTTATATCAGCAGGAATTTGTTTCAAGTAAAGAACATGGACAAGTGTGGTTATTCACTGATTAGAAGCCGCCATGTGACCAACTTTTTTGGCAGTATGCCATACTGATAGTGATCAATTAAAAAATTGGCAAAAAGGGGGTTGACATATGAATAAATCACTTCTCAGCTTTTGTTGGGCAGTGATCAATAAAAAAAGATCAAATTTTCAAAAATAAGTATGAATGCTTCCAGACACAATGTAGCATACATTTACATTGTAAATTGCCCCCCCCACACACACGCACACATAAAAAAAAGAAAAAAAGGGATAAAAACTGATCCTTCATCTTCAGCGAGAGAAAATCAATTCGAAGGTGAACAGAGACAATAAAGTGTAAATTTGCAGCTCTCTAGCTCAGCCAACATGCATAAGAGAGATAGCCAGCCAAATTCACTTAAAAACTGTAGAAACCTATGTTGACAGTTTTCGTTGACAGTTTCTAATTTATATATGTACATATGCAAACGCACTATCTAAATATATATATATATATATATATATATATATATATATATATATATATATATATTATTGTGTCATCCACAGACAGCTGTTTCAATGTATTACATCTCTTCAGTGTAGCTATGAACTTTCCATTATCCCATCCAGTACCGTGAGGCAGAATTGAAACTTTCACTTCAAACCCGTAGGCCGATATCCTAACTCTGGACTACGAAACTAGACAGGCAGTAAAACTGAATTTAAGCGATATATTTAAATTACACAGAAATCCCTCATATATGTATAATTTAGTTTTAAATAAAGGGCATATAGAGAATATATTTTTTGAAATAACAAATCAATAAATTTTTAAACTAAGTACACATTAGTTAGTAGAAAAAGTGTATATAAATACTGTATATTTATTATAAATAAAAGACACATAAATATTGAAATAAAGGATATATAAGAAACACATGCAGGCTTCTTGGTTCATGTCATCTCTACCATTGAGCTTTTTAAGAAGTGGTTGCTTGATGGGTTCCTTAGAATAGCGCCACAGATCATCCTGACGTCTCCTTTTTGCTGTGGAAAGAGTTTTCGTCATTGTCCTCTTAGGTGGGGGTCTGCAAGGAAACAAATCAATAGACAACAAATATATTAATAGATTCAGACAACTAGTCTCTCTTTCCAAAAACTTTTACCAGCACAAATATACTAGCATTTTCATTTCAGAGAACAAAGGAGGTGAGATGTGTCCAAATGGTAAACACAGACAATGGAATCAATGGACCGAGTTCAAACTCCGGCTGAGACAGTTTGTGTTCACTTCACCCAGCTAAGGGTCTCCAGCTATAGTTGGTAACCAGTCTAGGAGACAAATAACTTTGGGTGAAGCTCAATTGTGTTGCTTTCACTTTATTGACAGTAAAGCAATTTGATGTAAGTTGAACAAAGGCATCATTTTCATTAATACCAAAACGCTTTTGATTTCATATGTATTCAACTTGTATAAAAACTAATTGGTAGCATGTGTCATCAATGGCATTTTGGTTTCTAACTTCAAATCTATTTGGGATTATTGAAGAAAAAGCACTTGATACTAAAATCAGTTGAAAATGAAGATGGCAGCATACAGGTTTAGTTGACAGAAAAGATGTGTAATATGGACTGTAATAGGTTTTCTCATAAATAAATGAAAGACTGATCTATTTCTATCAGTTATTCTTAATTCATAGACTTGTTTTGTTTTCTCTGGGTAATTTACATGCAAAGAAATTAAGGCTAATCTGATAAACTATTCAGACTAATATCCTTACCTTTGTTGTTTTGATCACTATGTTTGAAACAGTTAACTCTCTGGCCTGTGACATTTGATAATCTTCAACTTTTTTTCATTCTTTAATCTCCACTTAGGTGTGGGTAGCCTAATGGTTAACAGCATAGAAAATGGAACCAGCAAACCAGTTATGGTCTGAATGAATCAATGAATAAAAAGCATTTTCTTTTCTCTTTCGGTGTAATTAATCAGCCTATCAGCTGTGAGAATGAAAGCTAAAATATTCTCACCTGAAATGATCATACGAGAAATTCTCCAAAGTATGGGGTTTCTCGTTCTGTTCTGTTATGTTAGGATTTTCCATAGTTGGCGTTACGTCTCTTGCAGTGTACTCAGCTCCACGGGCAAACAAGCCCTGGTTGGGGGGAGGGAAAAAAAAAAAAAAGATATTAAAACTTCAGATAACAAAATGTAAACATGTAAAACATTGAATTCTTTCTTAACAAAGCACACAAATTATCAATTATTTGGTCATTCATGAATCTACACAACACCGATAAATCCTTTCATCATTGGACTTGATTATAACGGATCTTGGATTTAATGGAGCTTCATATACCGGTTGGTTAGGAGTTTTAAACATTTGTTTCAGCCCCATTGACGTAACTTTAACAAGTCTCAGAAAATTACTATGGGAGTTTAGTCTTCACTGGGTGTTCCACACTTGTGGTGTTCTTGTGCTAGACCAAGGATTCTCAGTCCTACGTCACATTGCTCCCCCTTGTGATCCTGGGTTTCCTCAATACCTCCCCTATTTTGAATTGTTTTCTATTATTTTTTTTTCACTATTTCTGATTCATGTTCCTCTGACAGAAATGCCTCCCCTATTCCTCCCCTGGGAGTCAAGTGCCTCCTGTTTGAAAATCTCTATTCTAGACTAAGCTAAGCTAATTAAATACTGATTAAAACTCAGTGCTATGAGAGATTACGGTTTATTAACTCTCAAATTCATGGACTGCTTTTATTAACAGTGGATTTCTTTAATGAACAAAATTAAAAATAATGGAACTTTTCAGTGAACTGAACAAAAAAAAAATTTATCTAGGGCATCAAAGGGAAATAATTTCAAATAGAAGTCATTCCCCTTGAAATTTTGATTCTTATTTTCTGGGTACAAATTCAAGAGTTAAAAAATACTTACGACAATTTCTTCTGGTGGCTTGGTGATTGTGGGAAGAACATACACACATTCTGCTGGGAAGTCACCGCTGCGTCTTGTGCGTAGACATTGGCCATAAGACCAGCCCGAATTGAGAACTTGCTCTCCAGTTTGTTGCTCAAGAGTAATGAGATCACCTTTCTGGAACGTCAAGAAAGATGTACTATCACCTGCAAAGAAGGATTGAAAAACAAATAATGTTAGAAACAGTCAAGCAGAACAGTCAGCAGAGTCAACAAGGGTTTTTTTAGTTTTTTTCCAGTGATTCTATCTAGCTGGCTATGTATGTATGCATAGTGTATACATACCATAAAAGGCTAAAAAAATAAAACATTTACTCCTTATAATGCTTGAAAGAGTGTTTCTTGAAAATCTCCCTCCTCTCTTTGCACATTCCTTTCTAGTGTGATCTTCAGGATATGATAGATAGTAATGTTAGTAGTTATGTACGTTAGAAAATAGATTATAATCTTATTGATATGATTTGTTTTTTCTCACCATTAGAGAAGAACAAAAATCTCTTCATTTGAAAATATTCTTAGAAAAAATAAAGAGCGAAGCTTATTTTTGCTCACCTGGAGGTGGATTATAGTCATGGATTGCGATGACAAATCGAGAACGTTTTTTCAAACCTTCCAAAAATGTAACAATCAAATCCTTTATGTCCTCAGAGTTTGGTGAAGTAAATGTGTATTCCTCACCCTTGATGGTAGCCAATGTAAAACTCTGCCCATGGAGTTTACGGGTTCTGAAAAAGATTAAAGAGAAAATGGAAATAAGGAAAGGAAAGCTTATGATTCAACATGTTCACTGCTATCTACTTGGGGCAAACATGCCTTCTCACCTTCGGTGAGGGCGTTTGAAAATTGAAACCTTACAGTCAATAAAGGATAACGGTACTGTACAATTGTTTCATGTAACCTCAATCTACTAGTATGAAAAGATGGTATTATTTTTCACTGGTAACATGGTTGCCACTAATATATCCTGTATATCTTTTTGTGAGCCTGCAACTCAGTAGAGGATCGGGACATGTACCTTGGAGAACCCAGTCTCAGATCGTCCACACAAAAGTTTATAGAATTAGCACCATCTCTGCTCAGAGCTGAGAGACAGAAACTGAGTCTAGTGCATTGCGATAGCTATTTATATAGCCAAGAATAAAATGAAGGAACCAACACCCTTTTCCTGGCTCCATTGCACTTAAAGGAGCAGGTCCCCTGGTAGACACTTTTGTGGCTGAGGTTGCTTTTGGCAACCGTAGCCGCATCGGCTGGAGCCATTTTTGGAAGGGTGTCTCCTATTTTCCCCACATTAAGCCTGACCTTGAGTCAAATTCCGCTGTGGTGGGACAGTAGATAAATAGTATACACATGTATATCAGAGGCAATAAACGACATGCCACAAAATGTACATGCTAATCATACGACAGTGAACATGCCAAGATGAATTCACAGACACTAATGAAGGAAGCCCCCCCCCCAAAAAAAAACAGGTTTATAGGTGACAAATATTTGATTAACAAACAAAAGTTGTGTGATTTTGTTAACATATCAATATCTATTCATATCATCATTAGAACTTTGTGAGTATGAATGTAAAAATATCAAAATATCAACAAAATTACCAGCGACTCTCGTTAATTGAATATTGTTTTCTAACAACCATGTTTTTGGAGTTACTACCATTTTATAAAGTATATTGTTTGATGGACCAGGGCTTTTGGATCTACATTATAATGATATGTTCGTATGTTGGTTTCATAGTGAAATTCTTGGTAATAAAATAACGTTAAAATTCTCTTACTAAATAATAAAGCTATTTCCAGTTTAATTTGCGATTTATCAATGATAGTAATATGGGGTCTTCATTCTATGATAATGATCTGATTTCTCAAAGGAGATAACCCATGTATATTAAATGCTAATCATGGAGTAGTTCCCTTTACTTCTTTTCTTTTTTATTAGCAAATAATCATGATAAAAATTTTGTGACTTGGTATCAAGCTTAATGGGCACCCAAGCAAATTTGAAACAATAGTAACAAAGAAGATATGTCACTCACCGACTACTAGATACAGCAGTAATTTCAGGGAAAGACAACTCTAGCAAAACTTGTTCTTGATCATCTACAACATAGACTCCAGTCCAGTTAACTGCAATGATCACATCATTCTTGGGCAAACTTGGCCCTGCAAACTTGTAGGCTTCATAGAAACGAGAAAACAGCAGTGGCCACTTGTATTTTGCATAACTGACAATGTCTTCTTTCACTTTGATGGGCTTCTGGTTATTCACATTTGCAAAGTAGGACGACTTCAACTTAGTTATCACTAAGTTCACCCAGTTTGGAAGACCTTTGGCGTTGAGTCTGTTCTCTGGAATGTATGTCTGTAGCAAACTATGCAGGCGTTCATTGTTGATGTTGGTGTCATAACCAATAAAATATTGCTGGGCAGCAATCATTGCCAAGTCATCATCCTGAAAATAAAATAAAAATTGCAGAAATCAATTAAAAATGGGAGAATTATGGGAAAGAATATTTGGAGGGGTTCTGTGCAAGACATAGATGCAATTATATTTGGTAAGGAAAGGGTTACTTGGCACCGCCAGGGTTCAAACACTTATCTTTGTTGAATAATATCTTTGTGGTATAACTATGTATCCCAACTATTCTGCTCTATGGCATTTAGTAATTATTATTCCTAATTGTTACAATTAAGTAAAAACGTTCAGATCTCTGATAAAGGGCCAGTTGTATAATTAAGATCAAGTGAGTGTCTTGCTCTCTATTCCATACTTACTCCTCCGGATTCCATATCTATCAGCTATATTCAAAGTCGATATGGAAAAATCAATCATAATCCAGTCAGTACGAAGCATAATTATTAGGTGTGTGCAAAAGTCCCCAGGACTTATTTTGTCTTTTGAAAAACAGACTGAATATACAGTTGAAAACCGTTTTCTGCTGGAGACTTTTGCACACACTTATATGAGACAGGTTATGGACAAAACCAGGAATTACACAATGTCCAGGGACATAGGAGTAAACAATGGCTGATATTATAATGGTTAATGATTCTAATCCAATTCAATCTAAAAGGTTGTCTATTTCCAAGAATCAATCAGTTTCTATAAATGACCACCACTTTGGCCAGAACTTGCGTTGAGTGGCTACTTCAAGAGAGCTGCAGCTGCCTGATCACTGACCACTCAAATCTGTCCTTGGATGCTGGCACAGTCAGTCCATTAATGCAATAGATTGGGTAGTATGTTGGAAAAATGGAACAATTAGCCTACAAGCACACCAAACAGACAAAGGTGAAAAACAGCCACACCATTGACCTTCATTCAAAGGTCAATGGACAACATGGTTGGCAGGAATCCTTATCCTGATGTTTATGTTTTTAATAATTTTTCAAGGAAGAAGATTGTTTGTTCTACGAGAAAAATACTAAGCTACATATTCTTATCACAGGATACATGAAAGCCAAGGCATATTTGAATTCTTTGAGTTTGACTTGTGTAGAATGAATTTCAGTGAAATATTCCTTAGCTGTTATTCACCTGTGTGAGTGTGTGTGCATCTATCTGACATATTTCAAAATGCTTGATTTCTGCTCGAACCACTTCTCTTTTTAACTTTTGACTTTACCCAGGGCCTAAAACTGTTCAAGCAGACCCCAAATAGGCTGTACATTTGTACAAAATTCACCAATAGTTTCTTCTTTTCCAAAAAATATAAAATTGTAGGGTTTGCATTTGCTCTCACTCAGATAATGATCTGATTTCCATTTCTTTCAATATAATACTCAAAGTCTATTAGAATGCATACGCAATGGACCGAGGGAAAGGTTTTAAAGTAAAATATACATGACACCAAAAGGCCAACTAGTACATATGTACTTTAAAGATATGATATTGAAATATTTTTTAATTGATTGACTTGGTGAATCAAACAACTGTAGCCACTTTATGTGTCCCAGAACTCCCAACCATATTGTTTGTCTACAGACTTGAAAATTGGCATCAATACTACTGAATACTTTCTTGAAATGTTTAGTTTCTGATTTATAGAAAAAAACTATTTTGAGCCTTTTTTTGACAGGTTTTCCAGTAACATCTGGATTCTGCAGAATTCTGAACATATGTAATCTTTGATGGAATTTTTTTTTTTAAACAACTATAAATTTTGAAGCCACAGTTGTTTAATCATTGACTGTGATGGCAAGTTTATGATTTTTTTTTTGCATACCTATTTTTTTTGCAAAGATTCCCCACTCAAAAGAAGATAGTTAACAGATCTGAGTGACACAGATTCATGCTACACTTATTTGAATAATATTCAGTAACCCATTAACTGTGGAAGAGGGCAAGTGTAATAGTTATCCATAGAAAGATGAAAGCCATGGTCAATTACAAGATAAAAGAATTGACTCACAGATAGAACTGAGTTGCCATCAATCACAATAAAAACTGAGATTTCATTGAGTTAGCCATAGAACTGCAACGATGGAAATTTCTGTCATCGGTACTTAATGAGTCATTGAGATGACTTACTGTGAAAACAGAGATAGATAGATTCTTGGCCGTTTTCCCTCCAACTAATTGACTGAGAAAAGGAGAAAAAAGAAAAATGACACAGCTTTTTAAAAGCCCGAGATATTACTCACCTTATCACACCTGTATTCTCCAAACTGAATTCCTCGGACAACTTGTTGGTAGATTAAATGCGTAGCAATTGCATCTTCAGTTGGGTCATGCCAAGGAGCAAAAATTTCTTTCCTAAAGAATAAGCGCCAGGGAGCATTCCTTTCCTGTGCACCCTGTTCTTTCGCATATTGCTCACATTGTGAAATAGCATCCATCACATGATCACCACCACTACCCAAAGAAGACACCTGCAAAAGAGAGAGAGAGAGAGAGAGACATCAAACGTAGTTTGCAAACTGAATGCAAATTCTGGCTAAGTGTATTCATTGCACACTAATTTCTGTGTTTAAGACATGATCCCACTTCTTAGGTATTCTGTCCCATTAGCAGATATATTTACAAAAGATCTAATCATTGGCATGGCATGATGGCTGAAGGAGATGCGAGTGGTCGAACGAGCACTTGAACGAACCACTTTCTTATTTGTAACAGGATACGGCAAGGTGAAAAAATGTGGGAGGCATTGCATAATGCTGGAATCTCAAGTAGCCCTTGATAGGGCGGGAATTTCAAGTGGCTCAGATGGGAGGTGGAGGAAAGGGAAAGTTAAACTTAATTGAGACTGTTAAGACAAAGGAAATCAAAAAGCTATTTGGGCAGACCAGCTGAGATCGGCTAAAAGTTTTATGTCAGAGATCGCAATTTTGAATCACTTGCCATCAATGCATCCTCTATCTTTTGTTCTGTTCAAGCACCGTTTCATGTTTTGAAAACAAGTCTCTTATCAGTTGACGTAAGGAAATAAAATGAGAGATGTTTGTTTACTGCACAGCGTGCTTGCCATGTTGCTTCAGCTGTACAGTTTTTACAATGTGCATTTCCATCCAAAGCCCTTCTTTTTTTTTGCTGCTGTATCTGAGCCTCCGATGATGATATATAATCGGACTACCTACCCAACCAGTGGTAGCATAAAACTGATACATGTATTGTCAACCTTGACATGATTCAATTATAGCTTGTCTCTCCATCTAATATTCTGCCAGCCTTGGTTGCGCGTGTGATCTCGGGGGATCCATGTCGTGAATCGTGATGTTCATCTTGCCATTCTTGCAACATGGCCAGCCCACCACCATTTGAGATTTTTAATGGATTCTATGATGTACCTGACTTGTCTTTTCTCAGATGTACTGTGCTGTCTTGTGGTCTCTCCATGTGAGGCCCAGCATTATTCTTTCATATTACATACTAAATAATTCCCAAATAATTCAAGATAAAAAAAAAAAATCTAAAGGAGGTCACTCTGAGAGCAATTTTTTAAAGTAGCTGCCTTAGTTTCAGACAGACAGACAGACCAAGACTGACACCTCACAAAATATAGACTAGAAGATAGATTTTATGAAACCTGTAAAGCTTACCTTGTCATAAAGGGCAATGTAAAGAGAAAATCCAAATTGGTCGACAAGACCAACTTTTTCAGACAGTTGCTGGCATAATTCTTTGGCAGTTGTGGCAGAGTCGGCAAGAAGGGTTTTTGTGGTTCCATCCATAAATGTAATTGGCAATAACAGGGGCTTCTTTGATTTTGTAGACTGCAGAGAAAACAATTTTGACGATTATGGAAAATCAACAACCGGACGAAGAAATCAGAAAACAAATCTGATAAATGAAGAGCAAAACAATGAAAAAAAAACAGTTATTAAGTATGGATGCCCCTTCACTCCTGGATAAGGCCTTCTCACCGGGGTGGGGGGGTGGGGGGGGGGGTGAGGCTTGAAAGTTGAAACCTCATGGTCAATAATAGACAATGGTGTAGCACAATTGCTTTATGAAATCCCAACTTTATGTTTCCATATAAGGTTCAGATCATACCAGTCAACAGTTGAGTGCACCATTGGACATTCACATCAAACAGTGGATTGTATTTGCTTACACTACAAATGGTGACAAGTGTAACACCTTTTCCATGTGTGGACTGCTATCATATAACGTGGTTGGCACCAACAGATTCCAGATATATCCTTTTGACCCCCAACCCCCGCAAAAATATGCTTTTTGCATTTGATAATCAAAAAAGCTAAGATGAAAAAATAGTTTACAATAGGGGTCTATATAAGAAACTGGAACAATTTGAGACTTAATAACTGGAAGAATTAAAAGATTTATAGCTATTGATACTTATTTAAAATGATCCACTTTGTCCATCTATTTCTAGTATATGATCGAATATGATTACTATTACCTAAAGTAACCACAGCCATTTCAAAATGGATTTTACATTGAGAAACATTAAATGAAGAAAAAAGCTCATTTACAAAAGATATTAAGAGATGCCTTACAATATTGATGACGAGACTTATTCCTTGAAAGGCTTAAATGAAATCATCCTTACTTGTAACTCCAACCAGCTAGGAGGTTGATTCCGGGTGCCATTGACAAATGTTCTCCAGAGGCGCTCTCCACAGTATGGAGCGTAGCCAGTTGGACCTTCAGCAATAAATGATCGAAGGTAGTAAATAAACTGAAAGAAAGGGGAAAAAAAAAAAATGAACACTCTTAAATGATGTACACACAAAATCTTATATACCACTGTGAAAAATCAGAACAAAGAAGCTTCAGATGTGATTTGAACTATTTTCTCAGGAGAATTCTGATTTATGTAAGAATATTTTGGTCCCTAAAGGAAAAATCTTTAGAGAAAGTTATTTTATCTCTTATATCTTTCAAGACTACCTTTGTAATTACTCTATTCCATGTACTTTATTTTGATTACCAATACTATAACTACTGTGTTAATAGCTTTACTACATGAGTGTTTCCTTGCATTATGAAATCTTCTGTATTATCTTAGGGTTAAGTCGGAAAATATTCTGTGCACGATCAAGATTAACCTTGAAGTTTAAAGCCTGAATTAAAATGTTCCAGAAGACTTCTGAAAGACATATATGCCCGAGCAGTCATAGAAACCTTGGGATATATGTCCCAGGAGTTTTGAAAGGTTAAAAAATAAGAGTCACCATTTTTTATACTAGTGTTTATAGATGCTTTCAGAAACATGTACTGAAACATTTTGTTATACTAGTGTTTATAGATGCTTTCAGAAACATGTACTGAAACATTTTGTTATACTAGTGTTTATAGATGCTTTCAGAAACATGTACTGAAACATTTTTTTATACTAGTGTTTATAGATGCTTTCAGAAACATGTACTGAAACATCTTGTTATACTAGTGTTTATAGATGCTTTCAGAAACACATACTGAAACATTTTGTTATACTAGTGTTTATAGATGCTTTCAGAAACACATACTGAAACATTTTGTTATACTAGTGTTTATAGATGCTTTCAGAAACATGTACTGAAACATTTTTTTATACTAGTGTTTATAGATGCTTTCAGAAACATGTACTGAAACATTTTGTTATACTAGTGTTTATAGATGCTTTCAGAAACATGTACTGAAACATTTTGTTATACTAGTGTTTATAGATGCTTTCAGAAACATGTACTGAAACATTTTGTTATACTAGTGTTTATAGATGCTTTCAGAAACATTTTATACTAATGTTTATAGATGCTTTCAGAAACACGTACTGAAACATTTTTTCATTAGTGTTTATAGATGCTTCCAGAAACGTTGTGTAACTTACATTATCTGAAGGAGCAAAGCATCCGACACACAAAGAAAGCAGAATCCAGCCACGAGCATGGCTGCTCTTTGAAGGATTCTGTGTTAACTGCTTACAGATCTGGCAATAGATTTCATCTCTGAAAACAGAAAAAAAAAGAAAGAAATTGTTATCAATAGGATTATTTTCAGCAAAGAACTATATATTACAAATGGAATTTTAATCAAAGATGAAAAAAAAAAAAAACAAACTAAAAGATAAAAAATTTGATAATTTCTGAGGAATTATCATTAATCTATTCAGATTAGTATCATTATCTTGGTTGTTGGTTGACTATAACAACCAAAAGGAGGATACTAGTCTGAATAAATCAAAGTATGAAAAATTAAATTTTTTAAAATACATGTCATTAAAAAAACTGTAAAAAAAAAAAAGAGTTATTGACAGTCTTGGCTCTGAAGAAATAAGATTGAGTTAGTAGTGACCAGTGATTGGCTAATTTTTCTGGTTCATTAAGCACTGATAAATAAAGAAAAATATGCATGTTTTGAATGTAGATTAGTTAACAGCTAATATTATATAAAACAAATTTTGATGGATTGTCCAGTGTTGATCTGATAGACCCAAATTGAAATATTCAAGACATTCAGTCATTATACAAACAGCCTTGCATATCAACAACCATTACAGAGTTTGTGTGACTGGTGTATTATTGCTATCATGAGAACAAATTACCATATGATACCACTGAAGAGAAATTACAGTCAATCTGGTTCTTTTATTGATACTCGCTACAGGTAAAACTGAGGCTGGCAAAATATAAGATGGCATGACAAACTAGACAATTTCAGAAAGTATTGGCTCTGCGATGCCCATGTTAGAAAGGTTTGGTGAATCTTGGGGAAGGTCAATGTCCAATGACAGACATTAAAAGGCAGATGATGTGGAGTGAATTTCTTTTAATCTTTTGTGCAATGAATATGAAATGCGTTCTTTTGTTGTGGATAAAAAAATTAATGGAAAAAAAAAAAAAGAAAGTTTCTTTTGTTATAGGAGAAATTCAGAATATGCTGATCAGGACACAATGTAGAATAAGCCAACTGCGATCAGATAAGGTGAAAAAAAAAACCCCAAACCAGGGAGAGAATGAGGAAATGAGAGGACGGATGACAACCAATCGATTCAATGAATTTTGGAATTGCTAGTTCAAGCACAGAGGAAGCCGATCGTTATAACCATGCATAATGGAATCAAATGGTTATTGTTACCTAAATCAATCAGCTGAAAACACTTCATTTAAAGTAGTCAAGCAGCTTCCTTGATATATTCTTTGCTCAGTGTTATCAACTGGTTATTGTTATCTAAAAACACCCCATCGCAAAGTGACCTCCAACGAGTGGCCTCCTCTGTATTGGGATAAAATTCATAAAACCTACCTTAGCTCAGGTCTGAGGATTCCATTTCCAATAATGAAATGAAGTTTCTCCAAATTTGATGTTGGTCGGTCATCCAATAGAGCGTTTCCAGCACCTCCACTTTCAAAATCTGCAGACTTCTTGTTGATTTCCATCTTACGAGTAACTTCCTCAGTAAGTTTTGACTTTCTCTTCAGGGTCAATGAGACCAATTTCCTTCTCATACTCTTCTTCCCTTGTTTGATTGGAATCATTGGTTCTTTTTCCTGAAGACAAATGCATTTGATTAGAGTGAGTTCAAAGAAGATCAAAACACCAGGCATAAAATCATTGTCTATCCCATCCAGAAATGAAGAAATTGACAAATGATATCTAAGGTTCAAAATTAGAATCAAACTGAATTTCTAGAATCAATTAACTTTGAACAATCTTTAGGCCAAGTGATACCAAGGATCAAAAATATTTCTTCAAACCTAGCCACTCATTGGCAGCATTTAATGTAAATATTCCCACTGGATGAAAGCAAAAGGGAGACGTCAATTCATGACAGTTCTGGTTAGTCACTGAATAGAAACCATCAAGTGACCAATGTCTTTTGACAACATGCCTTGTTGAGGCTGATCAATTAAAAAATGGCTAAAAAGGAGTTCATCAAAAAATAAGTTACTTCTCTCATCTTTTGTTTGGCAGTGATCACTATTAAAGCCAGAATTTTCCCAAAACAAGCGCAAATACTGCTGGACAGAAACCAAGAAACCGATTTAGCATACACATACATTGTAAAATGAACCCCTCACTAAAAAACTATGGAGAGGGGGAATGAAAAAAAAACAACATTTTTTCAGAGACATGTTAGGTAGAAAATGATTAAATTTTCACTCCACTTGCTACATTTATGCAAGATACATACGTAGCAAGACTGACTTAAAAACCAAAGAAACCCATAGAAACAGTTTCAGAGACAGTTTCCAATTGCGACATTATCTACTTCTCTTGGTTGCAAATAAATGTATTCAAGCCAAGTAATAATTTTCCAAACCATGATTCTATGAAAACATGAATTCATAATTGAAACAATATCGATAAAAGAATAAATAGTCTATCTTGAAAAAAATCAAAAAAAAAAAATAAAAAAAAATCATTGTTTTGGTAAAAACTTTGAAACTTACCAATTCTGCACCCATTTGTCTGGCTTCATCCAAATCTTTTTTATTGAATTTTCGACCCAGGGTTGAGTAAATTTTGGTCATTACCGGGGTTGTATCTTGCTGGAAAAAGAAAATAAAAAAAAACCAAATCTCTTTAAATATTTTTCTTGCAACTAAGACTGTTCTTCCATCTTTTCCTAATTTGCTGACTAAGGGACACATTTATATCCATGATTCTTTCTGGGTCAACCTTTAGCACTCTGTAAATGACTTCATTCACCAAGCAAAAAGTTTGTCAAGCAACTGATTACTGAATGATAGTGTTTGAATTTCGCAGTTGTGTCATGATGTCTATTTCAGTAAGATATGAACAGAAACACAGGTTACAGGCTTTCAAAATTACTGACAGCACAAAATCTTGGCACCCTTGAAAAAGAATGCAGAGTGCTAAAGCTTAAATGATATGAATCAAGAATGAAGCTTGATATTCTAGATTGTTATTTCATGTTTTTCATATAAGAAACAAGGACAAGCTACAGAAAATCAATTTAAGACGGAAGTGTTTGTCTTTTAAGGGTCATCACAGAAGAAGTTGATTTTTGCTTACTTACCCGAGCATCTGCCAGAGAGGTGTGGTACTTTGGTTCTGGAAGGTCACCCATGAATCTCAATATGGTAATCCACACAGCAAGGGCGGCCTGAAAGGAGGAGAAAAAAAATACAAATCAGAAACTTGGTTACAAAAAAGCAAAAAAACAAAAACACAATTAAAAAGGAAAAAAAACACCCGGGACAGATAACATACAGGTAATTTAATAAAATATCATAAAGAGCTTCCAAGTTGTAACTTTCCAGATCTAATGTCAAGTGACTGACCAGCAATTATTATCAACTGGAAGTGTGGAATGGCATTATCAGTTACTGGCATGGAAAATGAAACCAGTAGACTGAGCTTTTAGCAGAGACTGTTCAAGTTAACAACATAATACTTTTGGATGAGGCTTGAATCCACTGCTCCCTAGCAGCAGGGTAGTTGGAGCCCTTCAACTCCATAAGACAGTCCATCTAACAGAGAGAAAACCTACTGCTTGGCAGTTGCCATAGTTGTTCAACACTCAGGTCAAGAAGTAGGGTTGGGTGTAGGACTGGCAACTCCACCCAATAAAATCTACTGAAACTGCAGCAAAGTGGTTATGGCAGAATGCCCCACATGAAGTCCACAGGAATAACCAAAAACAAAAATTATAATTAACCCCTTATTCCAATTATTCATCCTTTGTAATTCTATCCATTACACCACAATATGCCTTATTTCATTCTGCACAGTTATGTGTGCTCCTATAAATACGCAGTCATTTTAGTCCATGAGGATGGTGTGAATAAACATTGAAACAGATAAATTTGTTAATCAATTATTGCTTCCCTACAGGCATGTTTTTAAGAGTTTTATCTATTCCATTTTCCTCTATTGTCTATCAAACAATTTAACATTATTTCTTTAACTAGTTTTATACCCTTTTTCAAGTATATCATCTTGCGATGCGCATAGACAAATCACATCAGGTATATTTTCTGGATTCATTGGGTGTTTTGGATCTTCCAATGATCAGACAACCTCACTCAGATGACCCAGCCAGGATTGTTTCCAGGTAGTGCTACCTCATCCATGACTCTCCCCTCCTGATACACAGTCACCTTGAAGCAGCATCATCCGCTATGATGGCCATCTTGATGGCCCCTTGCTTACTGGATCCTATGATGCCTAATATATCATAGGTCGTACTAAGGAACAGATTCATGAACCCCCAGCAAGTCACCGTGACGGGCCCTTGCACCCTGCTTGCCACCCGTTGTTTTGGCTTTCTTCCACCATTTCGGTATACCCACTGATTTATAAAAGAATCCTTCTTACCATTTGGTCTCCAGGGTTCTGTAAGGGCAGCAGGGGTTCATTAAGAGTTCTTCGTATATAAGTGTGGGTTGTATTATTTTGAAAGTACATTGATGCAAACTTGGAGAATTTGTATTCCATGAGCAGTTCTTTGTCATCAGGTATGTTGGCCATTTTAAATTCAACGTCCACCTCGGCAATAGCAGCATCTTTTCCAGAGTCAATGTCCTGAAGGAAAAAACGTTCATGTAAAAAATGAACACTTGATTGTTTGAAACTAATTTAAGAAAAAAAATGACCATTTGAAAAAGCTATTCAACTTTATGCAGCAAAACGTTTATGTGTATGTAACAAATACATGCAAAGGTTTTGTGTAAAAATGATTTTCAACTGTGTATTCAGTTCTCTAGTTTTCAAAATATGAGAGTACACACACAATATTACATTAATGCATATGTTCCCAGTGCCATCTTATGCACAATGTTACAGAAATCTTAGAAGTGTCTTTGAAGTTTACTCAATACTTTATTACTTGTGCAATCAGACTCTTGTAGTCATTTACAAACCTTAGAAAAACTCAGTAAATTAGGGAAAATGATCCAAAAGTGCAAATTATTAGTTATTTTTCCATCACATCCTGCTCAGGTCACAATCTACTTTATTTCCAACTTGTACTATATACTCACTGCAGTAGATTGATGGCCTGAGTGTGTTGTGATAAAAAGCAACTAAAAATTAAGATGAAAGAAAATACTAGTCAAAAATTGGTAATAGTAATTACTTAAATTTTAAGTATGTTTTTATCATTTTCTGTGTGATGAAGACATGATTAATGATCTCCAACCAAACTTAGCAAAAGTTTTTGGCTCTCCAAACACTAGAATATGCTTTGAGTTTGAATACTCAGTATTTGCTAAACTGTCCTTATAATAAAGTGTGACTCTCTGGTAAGAATCAATATTACCAGACAACATGGCGAGAAGACATTTAATCATCCAGCATTGATATTTGTTGAGTTGCTGAACAATGACATAAGGTTAGCAGATACAAATTCTTTGTAATGAATCTGAGAACTGAGATTAGAATTTCAATAGATGAACAAATGAAGATCTAATCAAACTGACCTTAAACTGTGATGGAGGCTGTTCAGTGTCTTGTGTTTCCGGTGTGTAGATTTGGTCGAACATATCTCCCACCTTTGAAAAAGAAAAGAAAAAAAAAAAAAAATATAGTTAAGTTTTCAACGTATTGGATTATGTTCGTGAGATGATATTCAAAATCATCAATAAGGAAGAACTAATCGAACAAAGAGCAAGAAAACTATTACTATTCATTAACAGAAATAAATCAATACAAACAATAAAAAAAACAAACAAGTCTTCTTAGTCACTGAAGTTTTGGTCAATGGTATCTCGTAATTCAATAAAAACACAATAAAAAGAGAGTATAATTCAAAAGGCACCTGCTATAGAGTGATGCTTAAAAAGCTTTTTGCACTCTGGATTGTTTGCTACTCTTCATCCCTATGGAACACATTAGTAACCAGATGATCCCAATAATCCTAAGAAGAAGAGTATACAACCAATGCATTCTCCCGATAGTCACTTATGGAGCTGAAACATGGAACCTAACCAAGAGACAGACCTGCAAACTGAGAAGTATGCAACATGCGCATGAGAGAATCATGCTCGACCTTATATGGAGAGATCACAAGACAGCACTGTATATAAGGAAAAAAACGGGTGTGTGTGACATCCTAGAAACTATTAAAAAACTCAAATGGTAATGGGCAGGCCATGTTGCAAGAATGAAAGACAACCGATGGACATTACACCTCACAACATGGATCCCCAGAGATCACATAAGAAACCGAGGCTGACAGAACACAAGATGGAGAGATGAACTGGACAGATTCAGGAAATACTGGCACTGTGACGCCCATGATAGAGAAGTGTGGCGAATCCTGGGGAAGGTCTATGTCCAAAGACGGACATTAAAAGACTGATGATGATGATGATGATATCTGTCTAAAATCTGTTGGCTACTGACATGTCATGACATCAACCTGGCCAAATTCTTCTGTACAACAATGCTGAATCTCAAAGTCAAAACCGAAGAGGATTGTTGCTCATCTCTGCAGTCTGGGAACTCAGTACTGATTTGAGTTTTGGTCATACAGCATAACTTTCTGCAGACTATTTTCAGGATGGCGTTGTTCTTGCCTCACCAGTGCTGGATTTGGGCAGAAGCTAAATAAGCTATAGTTTAGGGTCTCATCTGCAATATTTAAAAGGCATCTGTTTTCAAATTTTGCGAGACCTTTTGATGTGATTCTCAACAAAGATCTTTCAAATTTTATAGAGCTTGGCGTAAATCCAACACTGTGCCTCGCCACCATTATCATGACTAATCCAGTCCTAACATCAGCTAATTAAGATTGTTGAGCAAACATTCACACTATTTCTTTTTATGAAACCAGAAAGACATGAAAATCTGTTTCCAAAATAAATCAAGAGGCAATACTGTAGAAATATCCAAGTACAGTAGTCTCTCTTTATAACAGGTATTTGGGTCCAAGAAAGACAACTGCGTAACAACAGAACTGCAGATAATCAAAAGTCAGTTGCAAGTTCATCAGCATAAAAAAGAGTTGTTTTTATCACAGAAGTTATTATGCGCAAAACACTGTGTTATTATACTTCAATTGATCACAAGTTGAAGAAAATTAATATTTTGATTGTATAAAATGAGTCTTTCAGTGAAATAGTGTTATTATTATTAGTTTTTTTGGATGAAAATAATATGTATAAGCAATAATATGTATAGGTGAAAAAACTGGGTCCACTAATCAAACACCTTATATCTAACCATGCAATATTGGAGGATGCCTATTCTAGAGAAGGGCCAAATGGAAGAAAATGGGAGACAGGAAAATTGTGCTGCACTAAACTTCCAAGTAAGAGAGTTATGCCATTGATAATCAAAATATCCAAATCTCACATGACATGATTTAATAGGTATCCAGATAATCTATTTATAAAACAAATCTGAGTCAGTCATATTCACTAAGCTAAAAACTGCACAAGGCAGGAGATTGGAAGATTGTATTTTGCCAATCTTTCACATGAGGAGAGCCTCCAAACCTATCTTGAAAATCAGCATTCAAAATCCTGGCTTTTTCCCATATCTCGGACACCGACCTCTTGCAATGGGAAAAACACAATTATCTTGCCCAGAGGCAGACAACTTGATATTTATAAAGCTTAGCTTAATATGGCATGAAGTTGGATGCAGGTAGAAAGATTGTATTGCAGCCATCTATGTGGGGAGGATCTTCCTATCAGCTTTGAAAATCAGTATCAACTCAATATCATAAACTGCTTGATATTGTTCTAATTGACAGTGGAACATATCTGTGAATAGAATGGAAAATAATGGAACTCTTCTGCACACAGGATTTAAAAAAAAATTGCCTAGAGGTAGAGGGGAGGTAACTTTGATCAACAGTTATTCCCTTTCATAGCAACATTCAAATTTAAGAGTTTAAATCCTGGCTTTTCACCCGGGATAAAACACCACCCACTGGCATTGGTGGAAAACACGCAACTGCCTCAGCCACCAAGTAGGCTTTCAGATTCAACAATAAGAAGAGGAAAACAAAAAAAAAGAGAGATAAAACTCCGGTTCAATCAAAAAATATTAAGAACTTCTCCTTTCATCATCTGAAGCAAAAATGACTGCATCAGACAACAATCTCCTTTCAGTGACGTAACAGCTTGTAACTCACAGTGACACACAAAGAATTCAGTGAAAGAACAGAACACAATGAAATGGCACCAGCATGCTTGGATGCAAAAAGAAAAAAAAGAGAGAAAAAAAAAGTGAATACCATTTTTTCATAGTTAATTTCATCATTCCGTTTCTTCTCTGCCTTCTCGATTTCTTTCCATTTCTTTCCAGCTTCTTCTCTGTCTTTTCTTTCTTCATCTTCACGAGCTTGTTGGATGGAAGCCAATCTTAGCTGGAGAGGAAAAAAAGCAAAACAAAAAACACATGAAAAGCAATCATTATAACTCAATGCTTCCTATACAGACAGAGTTTTCAAAGTAAATATACAAAAATATACAATTACATTATATAATTACAAATACACATTATATATATATATATATATATATATATATATATATATATATATATATATATATATATATATATATATATATATATATGCTCACAGACAGATATGAAGGAACATCAATAAATACACCATCTAACAATGAAATAAATTATTTTACATAAATATTCGAAGATAGCACATGTTTTGGAAGTACCATTTAAAATCAAGTGTCTAACTTAATTAAAAATCAAATTCTTGATTTGAATTTTTCATCTTTTTAAAACCTTACAGACTACATATATATAAAAAGCTTGTTATAAGATTAAAAAAATTTGACTCTGAAATTTGATTTTTTTAATCTAATTTCTTTTCTTTTTTCTAAACATGTTTTTATTGCATTTTAAAACCATATTCATCATTTATTTTTCCACATAATAATGGCAAATTATAAGGAAAGAAATTACCTATTTTTTTTTTTTCACAAGGTTGAGAATATTAGTAGATATTTTAAAAAAATGTTTTAAAATAGGACATCAATTTTGGTGGGTGTAAGTAAATTATTTTTAGTTACTAGATTTTGAGGGATTTTGATCAAACAATCTAATTCAAAGATTTCTTGATTCAGATTTTAAAGAATAAATTTGTTGGGTTTATAACTCGAAAATCTCAACTTCATTTTAATTCAGGAAATTCAATAAAAATGTGACTGAACGTACTTGGTGAAGTTTCTCGGCCTCCTGCCTAGCCTTCTTGTCATTCATCTTTTTACGTAATTTTTCTTCTTCTTCCAATCGTAACTGTTCGGCTTCCATTTTCTTTTGATGCTTTTGGGAGAAAAAACAAAAATAAAAAACAAAAAACAATTAAGAAAGGTGAAAAAATTGGTGAAATCTCATAAGATATTAACCAAGTTTAGCTTAGTATAGCAGCCACCAATATGATGAAGAAGGAGATGAATTTCCAGAGGAAATGAAGGTTAAATTTAGTCAAAGCAGATGAAACAATATAAAAAGGTACATTTTCATGAAAATATACTAATTTACACAATCGAATCTTGACTAAAAAAGTTTAAAGAATTTAAAGTTAATAATGATTAAAGATAATAAAAAATTAAAAAAATAGAACAATAAATTAACCGAACCCCAGTCATCATATACAAACTTTAAGACCACTGCTACCAATAAGTAAACTTTTATCTGCTTCTAGGTACATTTGACCTCAAATTTTCACTGGCTTGTCATCAAGGAACACAGAAAAGAATCTCTGAAAATGATGGTTTAAGACACCTACCTCAATTCTGAGTCTTCTAAAGCGTTTTCTGGCAATCATCGCACGAACGCCCGACTGTATTTTGATGATGGCTTCCTTGCGTTTAAGCATGGCCTGCCGCACCAAATGCCCTCGGGCGTAGCGCTGGAAACTTATGAGACGGGAGCGTAATGAAGAATAATGGTAGGCCAAAATTCTTGAGCGGGAAAGGGCTTGCAGCCTCATGTAACCGTACCGCATCTGCAGAAAAATAAAAAGAATTATTTATAACGAGGTGCAGAACTTGCAATAGTAATAATGGATATTGATGATAATCAGATGGAAATAATCATAACAAAAAAATTAATTAATATCAAACACCCTTCTATTTCCTATGTTTATCACACTTAATGGCTTCCCTACTTATTGAACCTTTTATCATGGATATGAAATTCGAAATGCTTGAAAATGATGGTAATTCCTAGGAGAAATATCAGGCGAATATGGAGGATGCTGCAAGATTTGACATCCCTATTATCTAAGCTCGGACACTGTCAGCTGGGAGGATAGGAGTCTTGAACTGTCATGGAACATTTCATTCAATTCATGTGGGTCCCATTTTTTCCAACTTTTTAACCTTTCCGATTGTCTATAGTTGACACATGATCACTGTTGAAATCCTGAAGTCTCGATAAAGTGCTCAAACTGTTCGTGGATCACTGCCATCAATAATCCTTTATCATTGACAACAGGTTTGGGTCTCCCCTTGGGGTTTATTATAGGTATCCATATTTCCAGACTTAAACCCATTGAACCAATGCTGAACAGTTTGCACTGAAATACTGTTCACTCCAAATACTTCGATGATATCAGCAGCTTGAGCAGAATAATGTTCTCTTTCAAAGTCATACTTGGAAATTAGACTGACTTCTTAGGAAGACATCATTGCTGTTAAAGGCTAACCACCAATAATTATGAATTTTACAGTTAAATTGAAAAAGTTACAATACTAGTGAATATTTCACTTTTAGCATAATTCTCAAAGATGTAAGAAAAAAAATTATGTATAACAATCTAATAATAAACCAAAAAGTAGAAAAAAGGATGAAAGAAAAATATGATCAGGTGGGGTTGTCACCTTCATGAAACGCCTCTTGGCTTCATATGCTCTCCAAGCACGTTGGATTGTGATGACACCGTGCCTCATTAGCAAGAATTTACGTCTCACATGCCAACTTCGGATTGTTTTCTGAATTATTAAGATTTTCTTGGTCATCACAAGTTCTCGTTGCTGTTCCAAGAAAACGTCTTGTGCATCCTGGAATAAAAGGTGAAAAAAAGAAAATGAAATGAAGTTCTACTTTCAGAATGCATACTAAAACAAAACAAAATACCGAACATTCCTACCCTCTCATACAAAAATACAACTTGAAGCCAAAAACATGCATTTGAATTGCTCTATAAAAGTTAAACAGCTCTGAAAAGTCCGATGACATAATAGTTATCTGCTCAGAAAATTGTACTTTGGAACAGGGTTCAATTCCCTGATGATAATGTTTTATTCATGAAAAAATTGGTGAAAATATAAAGTGTTTAAAATTATATCATTTTCATACAAATCAACTAATATGTACAACATAATATCTGATAAATGTCAATATATACATAGATGTACTTAAGGAACAAAATGAATAACACACTCTCGTAAAACTTGTGTCTGTAGCACTGCTGGACAGAAGACTTGCTAAGACAAGGTATCTCATTTGTGGCAGTGAACAGGTTAAGGTGTGAACACTCAGACCAAGAATGCTGTTCTCTTAAACCTAAGTCATCATGAAGATTTCAAGAAAACAACCATACTCACTTTCAAAAAGACTTTGGTTTTCCCAAGTTGATAGTCAGCATCTTTGAGAACAGTCTGCAAGATTTTGGTTGAGGCTGCTCGACAGTTTTCCTTTTGAGAAGGTAAAATGCCAACTGCAAGGAGACGGTATCTGTCCACAAAATCCTCAAAGTTGTGTCGAATCGGATATCCAGCTCGTCGGATACGAATAGTTTCCATCATACCAGAATATCTCAATTGGCGGCAACACAAGTTTCGATCAAACATCTGTAGAATTAAAAACCAATGGATTTATAGAATTGATTTGAGTACAGGACTCATTTAATAACACTTTCAGTGCCAACATTTTATTGCAAAGGTGCATAGACCGAAAAATAGAACAATACCCATTCCTCACAGATTAGATATCACTGCTGGAAAGCAGGTATTACTTACAGTGGTGTGTGCAGAGGATAAAATGGGGACAAGGCGTGATTTCCAAAAAAGGGGATGTTGACTAACATTGTTTGTCACTCAACAGGTAAAGTAGTCAGAATATTAATTAGCATTGTTAGGTGCTGAACATGTTAATGGTCAGGAAATTTACTTAACTCATCTGAGTATGGCACAAGGACCAATAGCGGGAGAGGAATTTGGTAATACTAATATTCAAATCGGGGAGGGCCAGTCTAAATAGCTAATCGGCTGTTGAATTCTTGGCTTTTTACTTGGATTTGAACCCTGACCTCTGGCACAGATGGGAAGTGTATAACTTTATTAGATAACCACCCATCCACAATAAAAACAGAACCGGGGTAATAATAATTTTGAGAATCCAAGAGAACCAACTATTGTTTTAATCCTTTCAAGATTTACCTATTAAGGGGCTCAATGCCTGAAGTTCTAAAATAGCTATCACAAAAGTTGAAATGAAATATAAAATAAAATCCGAAGTTTATTGTTCTTATTTTATTAACTGTCATAAAACAATCAAAAACAATGTTCCCTCTAATTTTTGTAGTCAGTGTGTGCAAAAATTCTCTTGTAGCACAAATTTTTCCCCTGTGAAAAAAAGTACGTGTACACTGAATGTTTGTGTGCAAATGTAAACTTAAAACTCTCTCTAGCTAATTTTCAAATAGTCTACCTCTTATGGCTAATAGAACTGTATTTGGATGTTTCAAAATAATACAAGTATGATTGAATTCTATGAAGTAATGTATTTAGTTAGGATTTTATATCATTCTTTGGACTACTTTGTTCAGTTGTTGCATCAAATAAAACACGTATTTCTTATTTTTATGTGATACAATGTTGAAATAAGTCAACAGCAATAACACACATCAATACATAGATTATTATTATTATCCTTATTACTATTATTATTGTTTGAGTAGCTAGAAATGGTTAAATCAAAACACATCCAGAAATAGTTAGATAAGAGACTATGATAAGTATAATTACAAAATATTATTATACTTATAATTACAAGTATATAATTATAATTATCGATAACTACATTATTTTTCAGGAAACTAGCCTTTTCTGCACACACAGCTTAGGAGTAACTATGATCATAAATCTATAATACTTAAAAAAACTCTTTGTCAATATACTCATCCTTATGATGAAAAGCAGGGAATTAGCTTATATAATATACTTACCAGCGGTTTTTTAAAATCATTTGGTTTGATACAGCGCACAAAGAAAGGCTGACAATTTCCAAGAGTTCTCATCAGAGAATCTAGGGATTTCTTGAACTGAGCCCCTAAAGTGGGAGTTCTCTTCCTTGTTTCCGATCCCTGCAGAATGGAAAAAAGACTCATTGGAAAAAGACTGTCAAATAACAAAAAAAGAAAGAAAAAGAGGAGAGTGCACTTAACTAGGGAGGAAATCTTGACAATTTCTCTTTCTTCTACACTAAAGGAAAATTTTCTATATAATCAGCATCATTAATCTTATAGATTCAGTAGAATCCTAACAAGCCTTTCTGTACGTTAGGGATTCAGAACACAAAGCATGTACGTAGGTAAGGTTTATAGAATTATGATAAATCTTCGATAAATCCAGGGACTAGGAGCTAAAATTTCGATATTCAATGTTAAAACCCTTCAGATGTAGCTAAAATCTGGATATTCAATGTTAAAACCCTTTAGAGGTAGCTAAAATCTGGATATTCAATGTTAAAACCCTTTAGAGGTAGCAATTTATTAAGCTTAGCTTAGTTTCAGCCCAAGTCTACAAATATGAGGTACCCAGTGACCTGTGAGACCAGCTTTCCAAACCTTGTTCAGACAATTTGGTTCTTGTCATTGCTCAAAGTTATAGACAGTACCGATATTTTTGTTCCCAAGGTTATTCTATATAAAAATTTCTTATACAGGGTCCCTATAAATCCCTATCATTGTTTAAATAGTGTAATCAAATATATAGAAACTATATGGACACACTGTATTGCTAAAATGGAAATTTTTTTTGATCCTGTAATAATGATAATTGATTTTGTTCTCTTTCCCAAAGTACATGCCAAGTGTTCAATAAGGAAAAGTAAAGACTTGATTCCTTTTTTTTTTTTTTTTTGACGGGTACAAATGAGGATTTGAGGAAGATGGAGGAAGATTCAAAGAAAAAAAAAAAAAAATATAAAAAAAGGTGAGGACTGCCTTATCTTAGAATGCACGTGCTGATTATAGGAGGATTCTCTATAAAACATACATTATATCCAATTACCATGCCAACATCAGTGGTGAAGAGGTTTGTCAAATATTTGTTGTTGGACGATTGCACTAAATGGATTAAATCAACACTGAAAGTGTCTCGATTCTTTTCCAAGAAACCTGAAACGAAAAGAAAGAAAGAACACTCTTTGTGAAATTTGATAGAACAAAACACTGTGAAGACGTATTCATTTTTATTTGATGAAGTATTGTGAACCATTATCAATTTTTCACAACTATTTTATCATTTATTTTTATAAGATGAAGTATCAAAAACAATTGTAATCAATATTATAAACTATCAAGTAAAATAGACAAAAATTGATAATAATGACTCCATCTTTGTTACAAACAATTTCTTTATGCATCAGTCTTCAGTTCATGCAGACTTTTACCTAACATATGTTTTTTATTTAAAAAATCTGGATGTGTTCATTTAACAGGCAGTTTTTGTAAACTAGCCAGCACTTGGCATTTTCTATTACTCAATGTCAAAAATGGATTGTTCAGAAAAGTTTTAAAAGGGAAAAAGGGATCGCACACATGAAGATTTACTCGCATACAAAAATTCATAAGTCGTATACCTTCTATGCAAATATAATAATACTATAATAACAGCACTCAAATTTGGCAAGCGTTCAAAAAAGAACAAGCCATTAACAACCAAAAAGCCTTGTAAGCTAAAACTAAGTGTCTTATGGTAATAAAGCCAATTGACCCGAATCTTCATTGGGCAATTCATTTTTTTTCAACTAGCAGTGAATGCAGCATATATCTGGTTAGTAAAAACCAAATAATGTAAAAAGTATGCGGTTGACCAGTCAATTTTTGTTACCTTCTTTTTCCCCGATACATAGATTGTTAATAGTTGTCAAACAAATGAAAAAAGTGAGACTATCATCATGAAATGATTATTGATGCTTTCTTTAAGCACAAGTGAGAATCCCAGGGTAAATATTGACAGAACCTAACCTGGCATAGAGATTGCCAAACTCTCTATAATAGCCATAGTCTGTGAGACTAACTTGTCTATCATTGTTCTTTCATGGGCATACAGCAGATAAGAGCCACTAGATATGCAAAAATCCTTTACATTCAATGGATAATAATAGGGAACTGTCAACCGAAACAGTTATTATGGGTTTCTTCAGCTTTTACATGATTCTGCCTTGCTGGTCATCCAAACATTTACTCCCAATTTAATCTAGAAGAAACGTTTTGTTTTTTTTTGAAAATTTTTACAAAAATGTTTTTTGAGAACTCAGACCTTTTTAGTGATTATTGCCCAACGAAAGACAAGAGAAGTAACTTGTACATTGATCACCCTTTTTAACCATGTTTCAATCGATCATCCCCAACATGCATGCTGCTAAAAGTTGTTAGTCACAAAATGGTTTCTTTTGAGTGATCAATCAAAAATGTTTGAGATAATCAAGATTGGGTTGTGTAATAAACAATATGGCTGTCTTTGAAAACTTACCCCTGGCATCGTAAAAAACAACCCCTGCAAAGTGGTTGAGTCCAAACACCATGCTGATCTCTGACTTGGCTCGGAGGTAGTTGGAGTTACTTCCATGTTGTTGGTGCAGTTTACTCAGCAAGGTTTGGTCGGTGCCCTACAATTAAAAAGACAAACCAAAATGACCAAAAGTTAAAGTTTGGGTTTTAATGAAGAAAAGACTTTCGTTCAATGAAAAAAATAAAAAGGAAGAAAAAAATGTGCATACTTCTCAAAGGTTCTTATATTTAGTTCAATGAAAATTTGCATGCATCTGTGGATAAAGTTTGGACAAGCAAGAGATCAGATATGAATCTATAAAAAAAAATAAGACAACCCCTCCTCCAAAAACGATTGCATCCCCCTTTGAAAAAAAATGTTATACTTAAATTAACTCTTGTGAGTATCAGAGATCCAGCAGTAATTTTTCAGAGGTAATGATAATTTTGGTGAGGATTAAAAGAAAAGTAAATTCACCTTTGGAAATTTGCTTTCTTCATCAATAAGTGAAATGAGATTCATAGGTTTGACAGCAATCAAATCAAGAGCGTCTTGGTTGTCAACAAATTCGATATGCTGCCAGTTAATGCCTTCACTGTTGTACTCTTCCTGAAAAAGACATCACAACTAATAATTACAATCTAAGACAAAATAATTGATGGGTGGTTGGAATAATCAAAGTTTGTATTAAAGATATTCCTTCACAGCCATCTGGAAAATTATGAATGAATCTGAAACAGTAATCACTGAG
>OY735208.1:40018745-40218745 GCA_963457665.1 Thysanoteuthis rhombus | reverse complement strand
TATCAGCATCTCAACAGTCCAGATTTTGCTCCCTGTGTCTCAACTCTTCACCTTTGAAAATTTCCCATCTTAGACAAGATTGAGGAGTATGCAGTAGCTGATGATTATCCCAAAAGAGGACTTTGAAGACCGTTTTGAAAAATGGAGGGGAAGTTGGAATAAGTGTGCAAGGTCCAAGGGAGTTTTTTTGAAAGGGATTAAGATGCCACTGCCCCTGGGTAGGCTAGTTTTCATAGATGATTAATGGCTGAATATTTTCCTGATAGATCTTGTAAAGACAACTGAACCACCATTTTGAAATGAAAAAAAATCTTTTTTTGTAACAGTTTTTTTCATAAAAGCAAAAATTAAACTCACCCCCAGAAGTTGTGCAGCTTTTCGGACGTAAGCAATGTCTACGATTTCACTGGCATCAATATTGTCAACTTGAATTGCTGGAAACAGAAAAAAAAAAAAAGTCTCAGGAATCTTTTGAATTCGACAGATACCATGAACAAATAAAGATCAGTATTTAGTCTCACCTATATGACCAAACTAAATTATTCAACTCTTAAATTCATATCAGACAGTTTAAAACTTGAAGCAAGGTGAGTTATTCAGATTAAAGTTATTTCCCTTATACATTTTGGTATTTTTTTTTATTCAATTCGATTCACAAGAGTTCCAATTCTAAATTCTATAAATAAAATAGTTCCACAGCATTTTCAAGAATCTGGGAGTCGGTGTTTTCATGTAAACTTTTCTCTTCCCCACATATAAAACCAAATTCAAATGCTATTCGATCAATTTCAAATGTGTTACAATAGAGCAATCAGGTTAATTAGTTTTCCTCCAATTTTAGCTGCTTTATTCTCTTTACAATATTTTTTTGGTACCATCATTACATGGGTCGAGACAGACATTCACTATTATTAGTAAATATCGAGTTACCTCCCTTATATTCACAGAAAAAACCGCAAATTTACATTTACCTTTTCTTGAAAAACTACAACAGCTACCATTTTTTTCTTTTTAAAGATTTATCTAAGCAAATATGAAATGATTGATTGTTTTTAGCCGAATCATTCTTCAGCTATTAATCTACACTGCAAGGATTAAATAAGTAGTATCAAGCATTGCTTGCAATTTCATTCCCTACATCAAGAATCTGACTTGGGCTTCTAAAACAAAGCAAAATTTTTGTCTGCAGTTTTGTCGTTTGTACACTTTTCTTCCAATCTATTCTGTGCTGTCCTGCATGATATCATTACACGATAAAAATTATTGAATTAACCAAACAAGGCATGTCTGTTCACAGCTTACTGATATTTTATTGTCTTGTCGGAAAATCATTTTGTTAGCCTCATGACTTACCATTGTATGTAATGTTGCCCAGGTGTAAAAGAGCAGCTAAAATCTTCATTATTTCCATCACTTCACTCTCTTGGAACATTAGGACTTTCATAGCTGAACGAATGTTGGCAAATTCTTTGGCATCATCCCTACCTTCACATTTCACCGAACCACCCTAGAAGAGAGCAATAAATGAAAAACAAATTAATAAACTCAACAGGAACATCTGAACAAAGCCATCCTGAACAAAAAATAGGGATGAAAAGAAGGTCATCAGAAGCATTATTGCTGAATTTGTAACTTTCAATAAGACAACCTTTTGACCTGTTATGTCACCCTTTGATTGAAAAAGTAGTGCAATTTGATGTGACCAGAATGAATATTAAATTTGCATCCATTTTTGTTATACATATTTACGGAAAAAAAAGGGGAGAGAGAGGGTAGACTACTCTATAATTAGCATCTAATAGTCATCTCTTTTGAGAAATCGTTTTACCATAGGGGTAAGCATGGACACAGACCTCACACTATCATTAAGTTGCAAATCATTGGTTTCTGCACATTCAAGTTAACTCATTTTAGGGGTACCTTAATTCAATATATATATATATATATATATATATATATATATATATATATATATATATATATATATAGCTACTATGCAGTTTCAGCTAATTTGAGTAAAAAAAAAACCCAGAGATAAACAGAGTTTTATATATATATATGTGTGTGTGTGTGTGTGCATATGTATATATTTATATATGTAAAAAGCTTGTTTGAAGCTATCTTCATTCAACAATATTGTAATGATGAATTGCAATTATTACTTAATGATATTTGACAGGTTTAATGTGTAGTTTAGTAGGTGGGTGGAATTAGTTGGCCCTGTGAGGCAATGTCCTAGATTGTCCTAGATGAAGGTGTGGCACTTACCAGTTTACTCAAAGAATGCCATGGCTGAAGAGTCCAGTCTGGCCTGTTATTTACCCATAACTGGGGGGAGAGAGCTAGATTAATGCCTCTCCCAAGGACATTAGAGCAAAGTGAATGCAAACTGTCTCAGCTTGTATTTGAACTCATTTCATTAATTCCATTTTCCTTGGTGCTAACCTTTAAGCCACCTGCACCTCAAAGAGACCTTATTATCTTTTTAATTCCATTGATTTTTAGGAATTATTCTCAGAGAGAGAAGTAAGACTTATGTAACTGAAGATGAAAAATTCTAATCAGAGTCTATCTTACTATTATTAATAACCAGTTAAGATGCATTTCTCCGCGATCAGCTTTAAAAAAAAAAAAAAAAAAGAAAAAAAAGAAAAAAAAAATTAAAATAAAAAAAAATACTGAACTCATTGCAGTGGAAGAGTCCATTGTTCCAAGTGAGTAGTATGGAAATATTTATATCAGTAAAATCATTACCTTCAAAAGGAAGAGTCCATTGTTAGGGACAGAGAAACAGAAAAGGTCATACTATTAATTATATAATTAGATTCACTTCACACGTGAATGTGTGAAACTCGGAACTTGTATTGGATCTCTTAATGCAATTCTGTTACTTGATACATTATCTTGATAATCAGATGAAATTACAGCTTGGCTGAGAATCATGTTTGCCTTGATCAGGTTGTTATGGCAACAAGTAACTCAGTGGCACGTTTGATGACATTTAAGATACACCTAATAAAGTCACATGTCTTACATGTGAAGCCTCCAAGTTATGATGAATATAATACGCTCAATCACATTGAAACCTTTTGATATAAGACACATAGCTTGGGCTGCAAGAATTATGTATCTGACATTTTTCCATAATCAAATATGTCATTTAGGACTCGGCTCAAGATGATGACATCAGGGTCTTCATTTCTAGAGCTTGAATCAATCATACGATAAGTGCCACTTAAAAAATTTGTGCTTAATTTTTTGTACCTTATTACAATCTTTTTATATATGTGCAGTCAATAAAGTTGCAATATGAAGAGAAATTCTATTTTTAAATAAGCGCATTAAAAAAAAAAAAATTAAATTATGCTTATAGCATTTTGGAACAAAACTCATTTGTTTCTCATTAGTCCGAGACATCATAGAAACTATTAAAAAACTCAAATGGCAATGGGCAGGCCATATTACAAGAATAAAAGACAACTGATGGACATCACAACTCACAGAATGAATCCCCAGGGATCAAAACCAAGGACAACAGAACACAAGATGGAGAGATGAACTAGACAAATTCAGAAAATACTGGCTCCATGATGCCTATGATAGATAATTGTGGCGAATCCTGGGGAAGGTCTATGTCCGACGATGGACATTAAAAGACTGATGATGATGATGATGATGATGATGATGATGAAACATGAAATGTAATCAAGACATTATTCATTTGTTTCTCATTAAACAGTGCACATGCAATGTAATCATTGTTTTAATGATAATGTTTCTTGACTGACCTGTGTCAAATAATGATATTGCTTGATATCTGTGAGCTCCAATTGGGCTTTGTCACTGGCACTCATTCCAGCCAACATGCAGTAAAAAATGTGATAATTTCTTTCATCATGAGCCTGAAACATTAAATAAGAAAAGATATTTCACAAAAATTCAAAACACCACAAAAATATGGAGGTAAATCAAATCTATAATCTAATGATGAAAAAAGCATTTATTTTACACAAGCTAAAAAACTGTCCTAATATCATTGGCAACCAAATGTGGAATTTATTTTCCTTCAACCTTCTGGTCCAATATGGCCCAACTTGAACTCTCATAGGTATAGAAGTTGTAAATAATGGGTTGAAAAGTCTTTCATGTTTACTTAAAATATGCCACAAAAATTGAAGGAATGAAACAAAAAATTTCTTGAATAATCAAAAAATAATGTTTTATTTAAAAGTCAAATATCAATTAAAAGTGTCTATGGAAAAAAAAAAGGCAATTTTGTGTTGAAGTACCTAATTCAAAATTTCATTAGTGCAGAGCAGTTTTGATTAACCAGTTTTGCGGCAGGTGGTGGAGAGTAATAGCTATTACTATTATTGTAATGACTGAAATTTCAGTCACTCACAGCCAATGGATTAAGGCACATTACTTGATCTTCCTGTTAGATGATATTTGTTTAAACATGAGAACAATATTAGCATTAAAAAAGTAGAATTTGAAATTGGTTCAAGTATTCAATATTTCATGCCAGTAACTTATGCCATCTTGCACCATAAACGAACAAGTATAGACATATTTAACTTTTATCCACATATGAAAAAACGAACAAACAATAAAACAAAAAAAAACAAAAAAACAAAATCAGATGATATTTTACCTGATTCACAATTCTGGACTTTTCTAACAAATACTGGTCAATGCGAGCCCCTTCAATGGAGCCATTTTCATTAAAATGAATATCAATATATTTTCCAAAACGACTAGAATTATCATTTCGTATAGTTTTTGCATTTCCAAAAGCTGAAATAAAAGAAAATATTTCATTTTTGAGTACATAAAACCAAAAAAACAAAAAAAAATTAGTATATTATGGTAGATATAAAATATATTACATATTTTCATGGTTTGCTCTTCCCTACCAGCAATATGAATTTAAACATTTGACACCCATATTACTCACCTCAACCCTAGATATACACTGATGGTGTTCAAGAACTACTGAAGGCTCAACAACAACATACATTTGGAAATGATCGCTGGCACAATCTCTATTTATGCTAAGTTAGATTGACCCCCATATACAGCAGAATAATTTTTTCAGGTATGTACTTAGTATGCTAACAGATATCGCTGTATTGATTTGCAGAAGATGAACACCTGGATCTCCCAAGTTGACATTCTCTTGTACAGATTTCCAAATTAGATGAAGATTCCATGATGCCTTCTCCAAAGAATGGTGCAAGCGTCAATCAGTCAACGGGTACAACCCCGAAATTAATGTCATTATTGACATTAACACAAATGAGATTTGCAGGGAAGATTTTCAACCATCCATTCATTTTTTTTAAGCTTCTTATCTGATTAGGAGCAGTTGACTCTTATAGAGAAAAATCAGAATATTGATTCACTAGTATTTTCTTTTATCTTGAATTTTTAGCCACTTTTTATCGTAACTTACTCAAAAAAATAAGAAATAAGAATAAAAGAGCAGCTAAAATAATCCAAGATAAAAGAAATACTAGTCAAGAATTAATGATTGACAATGCTTGATCTGATAAAAACTAAATCAAGATGATATTAGGTCAGGTCAGTGGTGACAATTACTCTTAAAAAGCAAAATTAGAGGATCAAAAAATATATGGTACTCTTTTTAGCTTTAGGTTGAAAACCATCCAAGGTGGGCCACCTAAAGAGGTTGGTTTAGAACCTTTGTCTTCAGACTCGCTTGATTTCCAAATTCTATACTATTCAAATGTTAAGTAAGTCTCTGAGATAAAGCTTGGATTATCTCTTCTGGTAAAATCTAACAACTTGATCCTAATCAACATGAGACTGACCCCCCCCCCCCCCAAAAAAACAAAACAGAGGAATGTTGATGATAATTCTGAGCAACTTTTCTTCATCTACAAGGTTATGCAGTCATGGATCTAGAAGATGGGGGTCAAGGGGGTCCAGCGGGTCCACCCATGTTGTATCCAGTTTTGAGTCGTTTTCTTTCTACCAAGGTGAATATTGTGTTACCATCAAAAAGTACAAGTTTGAAAAAAACATTTTTTGTTCTTAATTCTAAAATTTTATGCAATTATTTATAAAAACACCGGATATTACTGCCGCCAAAAGTTTGTTTGCGATAGGAGATCCGTTGAAAAAATATTGCAATAAAATATAGATCCATCAAAATCAGATTATTCATTGATTTTGATACAAAAAACCCATTTGTTTGTTGTTTCAAAGAAATTTATTGTTAACCATTATTATTATTTCTGAAGGTTTTTCTTTTTTGCTTTTTCCCAAAAAGTTTTTTTTTGATCTCTAAGGTCATTTTGGGACCAACAATTCCCAAATCTTGTGCTGGTATTTTTAGATAATTTTAGATAAAGATCTATTTTTTGGATAATTAGTTCTGGTACATATAGGGATTGAGGTGATTCATTTATGCATGGTACAGATGTTTGTTATTGTTTCTGAATACACTAATATGCTTCATCTCATAGAAAAATCAATATTCAAAATAATTAGTTGTTTGAAAACAATTGAAATCATAAGTGAAAACTGAAAGAGTGTATCTTACCTTCCATGATTGGGTTGGCCTCTAAAATTTGTTGTTCAATCCATGAGTGTTGGCCACTGACAGCTGCCAAAAACTGAAGAATTAATTTTGTACTTTCTGTTTTGCCTGCTCCAGACTCTCCGCTAAAAAGAAAGAAAAATATAAATTTTGCAGAAAACTTTTCTTGATGACACATGAGCAATAGGAGAGAAATTATATTGTAGGGAAAGGTCTAAATCTACGTCAGAAGACATTAAAAAATTCAATAATTATTTCTATATATTTTGTTATTATACATATTAATTATTAGATTTACTAAGCTTTGGTTAATTCGGCAAAATAGTAGGTAGGAAGATGGTATTATATAAGGCCTGCTTGCTTGCCTGCCTTTAAAATCAGTATCAGAAATCTTGGCTTTCACTTGAACAAAAAAAAAGAAATACTGAAATTCTATTTTATCTATCTCTCTCTCATATATATATATATATATATATATATATATATATATATATACACATATTTCTAAAGAAATTGATACACATGGTCCGAAAGAATGATTATTAATTGTGTTATATAATATAGAAACTCTTATTTTTTAAATGATTTTCTGTCATAACACAGTAAATGTATCACTTAGCCTAGACAACGTAAATAGAATAAACGATTAAAGAAAATGGGGCTGCAGCAGGAATCAAACCTGCAACTGATAGGGTTGCCGCTTCACTGAATTTCAAAAATAGGAGGTTCTATATAGTGCTATACATGTGTATGTGTGAGTAATAACCAGTTACCATTTCTCTAACCTACAATATATGTAATAAAAACAATAATGAGAGAATCTAAAAGTCCCATCAATAACTAATAATAATTTATACTTCAAAACCCAATTCAATAATTAAGGCTGAAATGCAATACAACTATGGATAATCCAATTGACTCAGATTACCTCCCTTGCCTTTGAATAGTTTCTTCAAAACATTCCTAACTAGCTGGGTTCAAACTAAGACTGACTAGTAGGGTGAAACTTGATCCTTACCTGATGATGACACATTGATCCTGTTGATACCTTTTCATGTTGAAGTAAGAATTGTCAGCAATAGCAAAGATATGGGGGCTCAATTCCCCAATCTTTTTATCTCTGTAGATTTGAATTTGTTCTGCTGTGTAGATGGGAAGAATCTGGTAAGGATTGACTGCCACTAGAATCGATCCAGTGTATGTCTACAACAAAAACACCATACAATGATTAGCAATTGTTTTTTCAATGAGAAATTCAATAAGTGATATTCCAATTCAGTGGTTCACTAACTTTATGGCACATTTACTCAGTTAAAACATGAATAATAGGTATATAAGAGGCTGCAATTATGGTATTATATATATATATATATTATATATATATATATATTGGATGGGACAACGGATAGTCTATAGCCATACTGAAGAGTTGTAATACAACGAAACAGCTGTCTGTGGATGACACAATAATATTTATATATATGTATATTCAAGAAATGAACATATTTGGTCCGACAGAATGAATTATGAATTGTATTATGTAATATAGGAAATTATTTGATATGACCCCTCATTGTTAGAGAGATCATTTCAAATAAGTTACTATAATATAATGTAATTCATTATATATAAATTTGTGTTTAAAAACTGGGAAATACATGTATATACAAAGGTGGATGAATAATTTTGTAGTCTGACTCAGTTATAGACCAAATTTTGATCAGAAATTTTCACCGTATAGTGTTCGATCTACAGAGAAGCACTAGGTCAAGTGCATTGACAGGGAAGGAGTTTATGCTATAAATTAAATATTTGTTGTGCAAAATAAATGCTCATTTCATCGTGAGTCTAGTCTCTGGACTTACTGCTGCATCGATGCATATCAACAGTTATTAAAGAAAATTTGTCCCTGTCAAAGTATCAGATTCAAAATTATTTATATGCTTTCAACTTGCTACTTTTCTAACATGGAAAAAAATTATCTTTAATGTTACAGATCATCTTTTATTAATATTTATGTTGAAGTGAATCATAATTTCTTTCTGAGCTATTGAACTCAATCTCCATTAATTAAGTTCGATTTCCATTAATTAAGATCAATTTCCATTAATTAATGTGCTTGAGTGTACCTGAAATCAGCTTTTTTGACAGCAGTTAATTACATCAATCAGCCAGCTTCAATTTGATTGGGGTGGAATTAATCTAATGAGAAAATTGGTAGTTAAATTTGGTTTTGACAATTATCAGAATAAAGTTTATTTTAAAAATATTGATATTCTTGGCTGTGATAGTTTTCCACCAAGGCTGTTCCACATGTTACCTACTCTTGCTGATAGGAAATCTTTTCTAACACAAGGGGAGGTCAGAAATTGTAATTTATGACTGTCTTCTAGCTTCATTGCAGATGGCTGAAGACCACATTTCCCTATCAGAGCATTTTGAGCAGTGAATGTCAGCATCCACTATATGTATATTGTTCAGGATTCTATAGACTTCCAATAGGTCAGCATGTTTTCTTCCGTATTTTGATCTTTCAGGGTAAGATCTATTTCCAAGTCTCAATTTCCATTAATTAAGCTCAAAATTCATTAATTGATTGTGTATTGAATAAAATTGAATAAAAGTAAGATTATCAGCTTCATTCTAACTTCGATATGTCAGGCATATCAAGATGACTGTGGTGGGACAAGTCACAGAAAGAGATTTGTGCCTTTCCAAAGCTCATTAGCTCAAAAATGACATCAGCATTAAAATTTGAACTGTTCACTAATTACATTTTCTCAGATGATGTTTGTCTGGCCTATGTCTGTCAAGAGTGATAATGGATAAAGCAGCCATCATCTTGCAGCCTATTGGGTGGTCAGGTAATCATGGGAGTGAGAGAGGACTGAGTATATACTAACTCACTCTTCTCTCTGTCTACCACAGTTTTATGCCAGTGACAAGCCCCTGATGAAGGTAATGAAGTTACGGAAAAGTAAGTGGATTTCCGTCTTCGCTAAGAATTTAAATAACTGATGTCATTTACTCAAATGCTACCAATTTGCGCCTCTTTCCATAGTGCATGGGAGGTTTGAAAAAAAAAAAAAAGAAAAAAAAAGGAAGTTATTTACTTACATAAATGATATTGTCCATATAGCGAATAAACAGATTTCTCAAAATGCCTGCCTCATTTAAATCTCCCAATCCTATCATGTCCTCGACACCCGAAATTGAGGATGTGTGCATATGTCGAATCTGTCTTTTGCCATCTATCCAGTGTTCCTGTAAAAAAAGCAATACATTATTATCATTTTTGTTTATATATATATATATATATATATATATATATATATATGTACACACACACACACACAGATAGATGCACAAATACACTGGTGCGTGCATATTAAACACAGAGGTAACATATGTAAACATATATATTCACACACATTATACAGAAAAAGTCACTGATTGTGATCATTTTGGGACAGTCCTTCAGATAACAATAACTGGCTGATAACATTATTGTTACGTTACTAAATTCATTCAAATCAACAACTTTACATTATAAAAAATTGATGCAAAATTTATTTTTTGATTTAAAAAACTTTTCAATTCATTTTAAATAAAGTGTTTGGGACTGACTGATTTTGATGACTATAAATGTATTTGAGGTGTCAAGAAGAGTTGGAGATGGCAGCTAAGTTGATTTATTATAATCCACTTCTGGCTTGCTAGGCCTGTCAAAGCTTCAGTGACCTCTTAATCGTACGATTTTAGGGAATATGTTTCCTGTTTTGTGTTGCCCAAGTCTGACACTGGACAAGATGTTGGACTTTTCCAGCTTTGAAATCCATTGAAAATGGGTGCTGCTGACTGTTAGGCTACCTGCACCTTCTAATGCCAGCTAAATGTAAGGACTTATATAAACAAAATTAAGGCATTTTGTCTTTTATACATGAAACAAATGGACGTTAGTTTCTAGGAGGAAAAAACTAAACTTCAGTTCTGAATTTTATGAAAATGCTCCCTTTATTGATTATAGACAGCTAAACCCAAATATAGATCACATCAAGCTGAGATAGATTAAAAATCTTTTCAATTAAAACAAAAAAAAAAAATCCCCCCCCCCCCCCGGCCAAAAAAAAAATACCACACTTTTTGCTGTCTATAATTCTAAATTCCCTCGAGGGGAATAAGGAAGTGAAACTACATTTTATCAGATAATCAAAAACAACGAAGAAAAAAAAACGAAAGAGTTTCAGAACTGAACAATTTTCGATTCGGTCAGAATGGAGAGAAAAAAAAAAAATACTGATTCTCTTTCAGCAATGACTGCTGACAAAGATGTTGGCTTAAGAGAAATAGATCAGATTCTCCATCTCTGTGGATTTTTTTCAAAGTGGGAAGTGGGACGGGGGAGAAGAAAAGAACGATTGAAGCAGAAAGAAAGTTGACACCTCTGTAGTAGAATGAAATAGAGAATTAATAAATTAAAGTTTTCCAAAGCTTGAGCAATGTGACTGAAATTTTAACATCTTTAATCTAATGATAAAATCCAGATATTTTACTTTAAAGATTTAATCTTTTGGCCAGAGTAAGATTATTTACAGCTTTTATAGGATTTGAAGAGACAACCTCTTGATTATTATCAGACAGTTCTACACTATAGAGTTAATAAAGTGTATCTTGGATTACAGTTATTAATTCTGCCCTTGAATCTAATAAATATGTATATTTTAGAAAAGTTGCTTGTCTCTCTACCATTACCTCCCAAATGGTGCATTGTAATCAGAGGTATTGATTTAAGGTAGTCTATGATGCACTAACTTAAGGAATGTATCAGATATCGAGCAGCCATAAATGTAGTCAGGAACCATTTCATTTTTGACATGAAAAATAACTCCACTGGGAATCCAATAGTGCCTAATTATGCTGAATATGCCTTCATTACCAACAATTCTGCGACATTTATTGCAACTTTTCAGCCTGGGCAAAATCGGGCACTCTGCTCGTATTAAATATTTCAGATCCAATTTTCAAAATTGTTTTCTTAAAAGGCACTAGTTCTTTTTTTTTTTTTTTAAGCTATCAGTATCTTCCTTATCAATCTTGAGATAAAAAAGATTGATCACATCAATTGACACGGCTAGGAAATTTTATAAAATCTTCAGATATACTGGGACATTTTTATCAAAATGAAGGCTTTTCTTATCTTTTTGTATTCATGGATTTAAGCAGCTGAAATCAGATTTAAAGTTATCCCAACCCTATTTTCATTGATAACATAAGAATAAACACCACAAGAAAAAAAAAATGGATTCAGAACAGCACTATCAAGACATTTTACTTTCTCTTATTTAATTTGATTACTTTAAAGCTCACGGCATAAGGAATTTTCAATTGTTCTCTCTGGTGCAGACTCAGGATGATTGGGTCCGGGGGGTCTGGTTACAAATTCATGTAGAATAATGTCCGTTTATAAATAAATGAACACAGATATAATTAAGTTTAAAAAAAAGGTGGCCTTCTTACCTTCCCATCATCATCAACAACAAGAACTTTTCCAGATTCTGTGAACTTCACCCTGGCTCCAATGGCCACACTAAACTCATCTCGTGTTTTCGCCTCAAGCCAAACATGGTCACCCTGAAAAGAAAAGAAATGTTCGTAGAGAAAGGGCAAATTGCTGGTACTTAGCATTTAATTCAGACTCAAGATTTTTCAGGAGGCTCCAATTTACAATCTAAATTTGTGCTAAACAAATGAAGTGTTTTTTTTTTTATAAAAAGATTATAAGAGAGGCAGGAGGTTCAAGAAAACCTTTTGTTGTAAGCACTTGATATTTTAGAATTTGAAGAACGAGGAAATAGACAACCTTGTGTGTACAACAATGACTCAATTTTGCTTGTAAAGTCTCCAAATAGACACAATAATCTGCAAGCAAATGCTATTTCCGATGGCACACAGTCATTTGTTTGTAACACGGACATCTTTTTGCATGACAAAGCTGATAAAGAGATAACTGTGGTGAATACATCAAAAATGAGCTTCCTTGTTCTATCAATATTTAATTCAAGGAGTGAGGAAATATTTGTTTAACCAGTTTTCTACCAAGTATATTCTTGAAGGTTACATCTCTCACGCTGAGTTTTCTTCATGAAAAATTGATGACAATAGGAAATCTTCATTGCAAGTTTCAAATGGTTTTATTTTCATACAAACGAAATACATATAACAGAACAGGTCCAGTTAGTCACACAATAGAAACAGTCATGCGACCAACGTCTTTTGGTAGCATGCCATGCTGCGGATGATCAATCAAAAAAATTAGAATAAAGTGAGATCAAGTAATAAGTTACCACTCTCACCTTTTGTTGGATTACTAAAAGGTTTGAATTTTCAAAAAACAAGCGGCACAAACTTGGCCAATCTAGCATAAATCTAGATTGTAAATTGGAGCCCCCTTAATAATCTGCTGAGGTGGGGAGTTTAGAAAAAAAAAAATTTCTAGACATAAGGAGTAAATGTCTAAATTTTCAGCCCTTTAGCTCCATTGGTATAGCCTGCACATGTGATACATAGATAGCCAGCCATGCTTAAAAAAAAATGATTAAACCAATTTTGACAGATTGATTCTAATAAATCTAAAAAAAAAAAAAGAAGAAAAATGTATATACATAAATGAATGTAAGAAAAAAACAACACACTATCATGACAAGTTATCTTATTGGTAGTACTGGACTGACGACTTGCTATAACAAGTTACCTTGCTCCAACAAGTCATCTTGTCCATGGCTGCAAACAGGTTAAATGAACTCATAAATTAGGCAGCCGATAGTGATTCTGTGGACTGTTTTGCAAAGTGGAACAGACCCAAGGGGAGCTCTTTGAAGTTGCCTAAGGCACCTTTGCCTAGGAAGGTTATTTTCTTTTTTCATTAGTAACAAATGGCTGGATACTTTCCAGACAGACCTAATAACTGTTCATGCAGACCTTAATTGTGAGATATAAAAGAAAAACTAGACCTCAAAACAACCTTTGAGGTAATCAGTACGTAATTTATAAATAAGAGTTATAATGGATTTTTTTTAATTCATTCATACCATCCAAAGAATATTAGATTACACTTGACACTTGTTAGCTACTCAGATACTGATTATCTACAAGCACGTTTTTCCAGGTTGAGCATGTATTTATATAATTACACGCACATACCTATATACAGGTGTGCATTGGTAACAGATAACTGGACTGGATTAACAAACAAACAAGTGGTAGATAACATTTTAATTACCGTCTTACCCCAGAATCAATACAAATCATTAATAGACACTGTTGAGAACTGTCACCAGAAATCAGGTGTATTTGGGATCCAAAGTGTTGTTTCTGACTTCTCCATTTTGAATTATTATAAAAGGAGATTAGACTTCTGAAATTCTGATCATGTCAAGTTCCATTTGATTCTATTAAATCATATTTAACAACGTCTGTCCACAAAGTGTCCAGCAATTTTTAAATATTTTGAGATCTGGTTGCGTGGCATTGATGTAACTTGACAACTAACCGATGGGGACCTTACTGACTGCGCATGTATGGAAATACGTTTTCCTGTGGAGTTACTCAGTCGGCAGTGAGACGCCATCATGTGACCTTGTGTATAGTGTAACTTACTTATAAACATATTATTCAGAGTTGCTTTCAACCTTCATCTATTAAAAGTGTCAAGTATATGCAAAAAGATAAAAGAACAACTGTAGATAATGTTACCCATCAAATTTTTTGCACTCGTTTCCAGTTTTCTCTCATTCAAATAAGGTTACATTTCCCCAATCAATTTCATTGTCAATGGCTCACAAGATCAGCAAGTTGGTCATCTGTCATAGTAAACACTCCTCCCTCAAGGTTATAAACCAGTAAGCCATAATTTTCCTTGGCACCTAGCCAACAGAACCGCCCATCACAACAAAGAGATCAGAACTTTAGCCTCTAAGATTTTTTGTTTTCTTTTTTTAAAAATAAATCTACAGCACATGTATGACATTAACAATGACACCTTTAGCAAACAAAGTATCATCGTAATCGATGAACGGCCAGTAACTTGAAGCCTAAACCCATCTAATTTTTGGGGTTTAACTTTGCCTCTTGTTTTGTCAGTGGTTTATATGAACCGAAGTATGATTCAAGTGTAGTACAGACTAAGAAAAGAGAAAAAAAAAAAGAAAAAACAAAGGAGAACCATTGAAAACAGGAAGAAGGAGCAATTCAAAGCTGGTTTTAACTCCTTCTGTAAGTGATTTAGATGAACAGACACTATACTTTGAAGTTTTCTCTGACTAAACTTATCTCTCCTATTTTCTTTGACAATATTAAAGGTGGATTTGATAAAACAAAATTAGTCATGAATGAATATTGATGATATAAACCGACCAATTTTATTATGTTTAATGTTTAAAATTCAAAAAAAAAATCAAAAAAAAAAAAATCATCTACCTCTTTTACTTGGAGTTTTTAGAGGAGGTGGAAACAATGGACCCATTATTTTGCCCGTCTCTTTTTACTCTCGTTTATTCTACCTTGGCAATTTATCATAAGTCTTTTCTGGTTTGTTAAGCCAGTCAAAGCTTCAACAAAGCCTGAATTAACTGTACATTTTGGGAACACTTTCACAACTCTATCCATCTGCTAGACTAGTTGCCAACCAAAGTTGAATTAAGTCAGCACAGCTATTTACCCATAACTGGAGGGAGAAAAGATGGATTCATATCTTTCTCAAAGGCATTAGCACAAAGTGAAGATAAACTGTCCAAGCCTGAGTTTGAACTGATTGCCAATACTATTTTCTATGCAGCTAAGCATGTGGCCACAACTCTATTGATGACATTGACCCAACAATTTTGTAATGTATTTCTATAACTAGTTGGAAAGTAAATAATCCTTTCGTTTCCTTTTCCTTCCCAAGTTGATGGGATTTTTAAAAACTTTTTGTACTGTTATTTTTTATTTTCTCAGTCTTTCAATTGTTAAACTGACAAAAGATTAAGCCAAAGTGTTTATATGATGAGAGAGAGAGAGGGAGAGAGAGAGGGAGAGAGAGAGAGAGAGGGAGTTGTAGAAATGAAAGAAATAAAACAGAAGATCAAGGTAGAAGAGTGTTCTAATCCTCCTGTTAGACAGTCAGTCATTTTGCCTGGCACATAATCAGAGTAGAAGCAAACTAATCTTGCCTTCAGGCTTGTGACAATTCAGTCGATGTATAATGGGTGGGAAGGGGGAAAAAAAAACAAAAAAAAAAGAAAAACAAAATAAAGACAATCCTGTTAGTTGCGTTCTTGCCATGTGAGGAATGAAAACATGACTGACTAATGAGAAAAAAAAATTCACACTCATTTATTTTCATTGATGCGTTAAGGAGATTTCTGCTGCGTGCTTCCCCGCTTTGGATTATAGGAGGTTGCATAAATGTTGATGTATAGTTAATTTAGAATAGGCTGGTACAAAATTTTCTATCAAAGTCTGTTTGGGATCCTGACCATTAACAATCCCTTTCTTCCAGATTTCCAATGCACTTTTATGGTAAAACTATAGCAATACATTCACATTATACAAACAATTTTCCTTATTCTATCACTAATGTGTGCATTCAATTCCTGACCACTGACAATCACTTTCTTACTCACTAGCAATGCATTTACATTATATATATAATAGTCATATCCATTCAGTAAAGCTTGGATTACTTCCTGACCACAGACAAACCCTTTTCCCCCTGATTTTCTATATTTATAAGATGCACAGTAAATGCCAAACCTTACTCAAATTCCAGTCCCAGAATAGCAAAATTCAGCTATTTGGGCTTATCCATAAAATTGTTTCTCTCTCATTAGAAATATTATTGTAAGGGGGATGCAGCCAGTGCATTGCACCCGGGAGAGAGTTTCAAAGGGAAAACCAGAAAGTTAAGCTCGAAAAATGATTTTTAATTTTGTATCCTGATAAATTGTTTCAACTATTGTTTTCGTTGGAAATATCTGTGAACCCAGAGAAATGGTTTTCAAAGAAATGGAGTAAAGACAAGTAAAGACACAAATCATGAAGGTAATTCCAGGAAAGAAGACTTCCTGAAAAGATTTGAGACAAAGTATTCATTATTCAAGGATTCTTTTGGATTAGTATTTATTTTGTTGTATTAGCTTGCGATGAACCTTGATTCATTTCAACATTTGGTTACACCCTTTAGATTGAATGATCATATAAGAAAAGCTGAAAATTTGTCTTGCAATGTTAAAATTTTTAAAAAAAGTTCTAGATTCAACTAAAAAATTCATCAATTTCCTTTCTGGAAAATGTCATTGAAATTCACTGAGAATTTTCAGAGATATTGTGCAGACAAACAAACAAACAAACAGACATACATAATCTCTGTCTAACTTTGGCAGAGATAATAATCAATTGGCAATGCTTAATGTCAAGTTCACCATAATATTACTCTTTCATCTCAGCAAGGAAATATCTTGAACATAAATGGTCTTCATTATGTCCGATATATTTTATGCTATTTATTGGTTTGAAGCGGTTAATAAATTCATGAGTTGAAATAATGCTATAACAAACTCCAAACTAAGACTACAAATTAATTTTCTAGTCAGTAAGAAAAAAGAAAATGCAACCTGTCCTTTTTTTCCTTTTTAGGCTTCCATATTTTAAATTATGCATATTAGATTTATTTGGAGTGTATTTCAATAACTGCTTCCTTTCAAGTGCTTATCTGATCCTTTTTATCTAAAAATTGTTGGATTTTTTGTTTTTCTAAACATACCATCAGCTTGTTTTCTCAAGATTTCTGAGATTTAATACATTTTCCTAAATTCCTGTATTGTCCGATCATCTGAGATAAAGTATTTTCATTATTCCAGAGACTTTGCGCACTATTGTCATCATCTTTGTTGTTTTAACACAACATTTTCATTGATACTAGGTTGATACTCAAAGCAAGGGGTGTGGAGTGGCCGATCTGTTAATGTCATTCAATCAGCAAATTGTGTGCAAATTCTAGTTGAGGTAGTTTGTGATTGCCTTGCCCTAATGCCTTTTGGAAAGACATGAAGCTAGATTCCAGGCCCCAGCTATGGATAAAATAGTATGGGAGATTGAACCCTTTAGTCCTGTGAGAAAAGGCTACTCAGACATGGAAATTAAACTACAGGTTGGCAGTTGTTTTTGCCTACCAAGACACAAAAGAAGAGCACCAAACCCAAAGAGAGGACTCAGATGGTGCAAGATGATCTCCACTTGATAAGAAAAAAACAAAAAACAGCACAGGCTAGAAGAGAGTTTCCTGGTCCTTGCAAGCAAGACATAAGCCAAGAAACTACCAAGACAAGACCTTAACACTCAGTCCTGTGATTCTGTTAGGCTGAAATGTTCTGCTTGATGAGATGAAAAGGCGAGGGAAAAAAAGTATCAAGTGACTTCTAGAGCTCTCTAGATGACCGAAAAAATTATCAGCTAAAATGCTAGTTAAAAACATCAAAAATCAAGATAAGTCTGAAAATATATGAAATAATGAACATAATTATTCTAAGAACTTGAGAATCTAATGGTTAGAATGTTTTGCCAAAACTAACAAAACTGGAAACAATAGTCTGAAATATTAAGAAATAATCAGCTTCCTTTATAAATATATATTCAATGTCAGGGTTCATGTCACGAGATGACATTGAAAAATTAATTCAGATTATCTTTTCATGAAATACAGATGTTTACTGAGCTCTTCAAGTAAATCAATCTTTATATTTTGTCCAAGCCTTTTGACCATTTCTCCTTATTATACAATTATTTTAAGGGACTTGCATTTTCATCTTCATCGTTAACACAATATTTTAGCTGATCCTGCAACCAACAAAATTGAACAGAGGTTATGTATTTACCTGTGTTTGAAATTCATGAGGACAAAACAGACTATGTAATTTTATGGGAAGGTGAGCCAAATAACTATTGATTAAATTTGGGGATGGATCAGGACATTTTTTTCATAGTTTTTTTTCCAAACCATTAATATGTCTCTGATGAATAAATATTAAAAGCTTTTGTCAAGGTATAGTCTGGGATTTGTAATCTGATTGTTCAGTTTTTAGTGACAATGGAATTGCTGGAGGTTGGTACTCGCAGTACTTTTTAGTTGGGTGCATCATATGGCCTTGAAGACAATTGGTCCAAAAATGTGTTGAGTCATAAAAATGCTTTACCCAAGAGCTCCAGAAAACAATTTTGTATATCTAAGAGTGGTCCTACAAATATTTTTCCTTCCAAAGTGTTTTTCTGTCTGATGGGGTTCTAAATTAATGTTTGATCAAAAATCGGAAATCGTTTGGTACGCTTCAACTTTTATCACTGTTATAACAATAATGGTATCCTATATGATCTTGTGAAGAGTCATTAATATTCCAACTCTTGTTTGGACAATCGAATTTCTTCTTCCTAAGATGATAACATCTGGGATTAGAAGAGGAGATCTGATTGTCTGAACGAAAGTTGCAATAATGGTATTGTTTATGGCAGTGAATGCATCAGACTGTTCAAAAAAAACCTCAGAACTCTCATATGTCAACCATCCAAAAACACATTAAAGAAAGGGCAAACAAAGAACTGCTGTTTAAAATAATATTTTGTGGCAGCACATCAAGATTTGATGACATTTTCAAAGAGGACAACATGTAAAAATTAAGCCATTTTTTTCTTCTGACTTGGTGATTCCCGGACAAACGTTGTGTGTGTGTGTGAAAACTTTATACAACTACAACTGCTGAAACCTTCAGGAGATGATGACCCTGGAATCAGGCATGGTTTTGAGGCTTAAACATAACCATTAATCAAAAGAACTACAGGAATATCCGACATTGTTACCAGATTTAGTCGGTTTTCTGTCACACTGCAGAAAAGCTAAATCCATGTAGTCTTTTCTTGATCTTTAAGACTCTTTATGTTTCCTTTTTCCTGATGTTGACAATCCAAGTCTCTGTTGGCAACAAAACTCAGCTGTTCCACTCTGATAGGAAATCTATTAGTTACCCGACAAGGTCTTATATGTTTTTATGGCAAATCTTCATATCTCTCCAGCAGATGTTCGTGATCTCAGTTAACACTTTCCTCAAAAAAAATTGGTAATTTAACAACCTGAACTTTTTCTAATTAACCAACCAGTTTAAGGCCAGGACGCTGGATAGTTATTGTGATTTTATGCTAAAAAGTTGAATGTTATTATTTCATATCTTTTTTTCAATGTGATCATATATTAAAAACTTGAATGAAATTATTTCATATCTTTTTTCCACGTGATTTTATGTTAAAAATTTGAGTGAAATTATATCTTTTTTCAATGTGATATTATGTTCAAAGTTGAATGTGATTTTTTCATATCTTTTTTCAAGAGAGGGGAAACAGACCAACCAGGTAGGTTGAAACCAGAAATGCAAGAGCATAATGGCATTGAAGTTCAGTGAGAATTTTTGGAGATATTGTGTGGACCAACAGGAAATATTTGAAAAATATCTCACAATCAAAAAAATTTCCTGGATCCACCCCCAAATCTCATCAATTGTTCCTTAGCCCATGGTCTACCCTTTAACCAAATAGCATTGAAATTCATGAGGATTTTTAGAGATATTGTGCGGACAAACACAAGACAATACATCTCTTTGTTAAGGGTTATTAAGGCTTTTGTCTATTTTGCTATGAAAGATCTTAAACGTCAAATACTCCTCCAATATGAAAATGGATGAAGCGGTAAAATTAAATTAATAGTTAATTGACTTATCATGAATGAAAAACTTTTTCCATCACAGAACACTTATTTTCCTTTGAGTAAAAAAATACAATATGCAACTGTAAGACAAATGGTTTACACTAGTATTTAGAGGACTACAGCTTACTGCAACTCATCAAAGCCTCCTAACTGTTCATATCAATCTTTGGTAAATGGCCCCTTCGCTCAACTCTTAATGCCAGCACAGTGTAATATTTGCACAGTTTTTAAATTAAAAATTCAAATTCAATATATGTCTTACATATATAAGCAAAATTTACGTATAAGTTAGGAGGATATGAAATATAATTACCAAACATGGAAAAGATGACTCAAATCATCAAGTAATGAATTAGATCATCTTATTCAACATGTGAGAACAAGGCCTTCAAGAATGGGGTTGAAGAGGTTCATCATACTGAGGGCCTGGGGGTTCAAAGGTTGGCCACGAGCCAGAGCGGGCCTAGGAATTTCCGATCTCAGAAAAATGTTTGCGCACATTAAAGTGTATGAAAACAAGATGACTAACGGAGAAGGAAATAGGGCCCGAAAGAAACTTTGTACCCCTCCCCCCTGATAAAATTCCTTTCAGAGGCCTCGTGCAGAATCATACGAGTCTGCATGAAAACAGTAGACAGAAAAAGAAAAAAAAAAAAAGCATCCTAATGATAATAAATAAAGACTTTGTAGAAAAATAGATATTAACAGATTTGATAATGAAAAAATATTAATTTTACCAGAAGTGAGAGAAGATGGTCTCGTTGTGGTGTTGGGTTAATGGTAGGGTTCGCCCCTGGCGTGTAGTACTGTTCTGGTGCTTTATGATAACATTGTTGAGGCATTTTTGCAAATGTTGACCACTTTACGGGTCAGTTTCCTTTTTCTTTTTTCTTGTTATTGTTATTGTTTCCAAGTAATGATTAAGTCACGGCGAAAATTTTGAAACTGTCAATCGTTGCGTCTAAAAGGTTCTCATGTTCCTACATTGGATGTTACTTGTCCGGTTCAACTTAACAGACTGAAGGCAGAATCTGGATTTGACTCCAAGTCATGTGTTTGACCTTACTTCACTAACCTATTTTGCCCCCTCCCCCTCAAAAAACATTAGCGTGTCAAAAAACACGTGTCAGATGGCCACACTTTGAATACAGTAAATTTGGAATTAGGATAATCCAGATTAGGAGTAAAATGAATATCAATAACAGTTCATTTTCATTGCCAAAGGCAACCAGATTTAGATTCCCATGATTTTCGATAAGTTTAGTATACACGACGGAAACAGGTTAAGTAAACTTGATTAATTAACATAGCTTAACTAAAAGCATTTTCGGCAAAGGCTTAATCGTTTAGTTCTAAAAAGAAAGAGTTCCTAAAGGAATGTTTCTATGAATTCATTTAAAGGCTCACAAATTTATGAAAGATTGGATTTTTTTCTTTTCTCTTTTTTCAGATTTCAGTGTTGTTCCAGTCTCCAGTGAAGCATGAAAGAGTAGCATTAAATGAAATAAGCCGATAGGGTTAACTAGTTGACATTATGGAGCTAATTTAACTTAGAACAAAAGGAAAAAAAAAAAGTTAATTTTTTCCAATTTCTTCTATGTAACATTGTTGCACCCAAAGAATTCTTGTCATGTCTGGTGCTAATGAAGAATCATCAACAACAAACAGCTTTCCTCCAGACACAAACAACCTGAACCAGATCAACTCTTCATCAAACTTTTGCCTCAAAGAACACAAACTGAAATTTACAAACGTATTCATAGAATAATAATTTTGAAAAAAAAAAAAAATTTTGTCCGAGTTTCCACGTTAAGGAATTATCGTTGTATACCGATTTACTCGGACTATTGTCCCCATCCTGGTTGTCATAATCACTTTTCAGATGAAAGAATAAAAGCTTTGGTTATGCATATCTAATAATCACCCTGTGTGGTTGTGTGTTCAATTCCTTTGAGTATGGCCCACCAAAATTTGGTTAGGCTGTGCCCAGATTTTGGTGGTTTCTCCAGCATGACAGTCAAACACACACACGCCATGACACCTTTCACTCATACATACAGATTTGAATAGAATTGGCAGAGGAGGATGGAAGGGTGAGCAGTATTCTTGGAGAGGAGATGCAGCGATGGTATAATGATTATCGGCAAGGAAAATATTGTATTATTTGAATAGGAAGCACAGGAGGAGGATGGTCCCCATTTGTCAAAAGTGACAATAGATACAGTAGCCAAAGCAGCTAATGCCTAAGTAGTAATTGGGGCAGTGGTATACTGCATGATGATTATCAGTACAGAAAATAAAATTGGCAAGCAGTTAGAATTACAGCTGAGGCTGCTTATTTTCACTTCATACTAATGCCTTTTGGGAAAGGTATGAATCTATTTCCTGTATTCTGTCCCTTGGCAGGTATCTTTACAGAATGTTTCATTATGAGCATATCATCATGGTACAAGAGTTGGCGAATAACCACTCTACAATACTATTTCACCACTTCCCAGGCAATTGCAGAAAATATGCTGGTTACTCTCCCTACAACTGTTACCTCCTACCACGTCTTATATGGCAGAATGCCAAGTCTCGCCTTGAGACTAAGTCACACCTTTGTAAGAAGCGCATTGCAAGAGGTCTTCATTCTAGGAGCAGAGCATGTAGTTAGTGCAAACAGGACTGACAGTAGAGATGCAAATTGTTCACTAGTGGCACATGAGCAAACTAAGAATTACAGTTCAAGTAACCGCAAAAAAAAATTTTGTTACTTTATGTAATCAGAGAGAAACAAGGACACAAACACATGCTAAGAGCTGCCAGTCAGGATTACATCAATATAATAAAAACTGCAATAAGGCTATTACCCCCATTATCAACCCTGACAGAGTCTAATCAATTCTGGTAACAGCAGAATGCAATAAGTTGACAGCATTTTTTTTTCATGTCACATTTTTGTCAAGATGATTGGTAATAGTGAAGAAAAGTTGGGGTAGAGGGCAAATTTTTTATTTGACCTTCACCACGCAGGTCAAGTGAGCCTCAGTTCCATATGTTTACATGAATATTTACTTTGAACCCTAGCATATGATCCCATCTCTTAAGCCTAGCTTTCATGAACACACAAACTAAAACAATTACTATAGAACAATGGCTATTAAATTTGTCCAAGTCACAGTGCCCCTAGAACGTGAGGATTTTTCTCAAGGCCCCTTGAAGTCAGAAAATACTCAACCATGGAATTTATGTTCATATGGTTAGGATAATTGGTTTAAAAAAAAATGATGAATCATGTAATTCAAATTCATAAAGTGTGTATATATATATATATATATATATATATATATATATATATATATATATATATATATATGAGTTGCCTTTTCTAATAATCATAGATACAAGAGGGATGGATGATGCTGTTGTTCACCACTAAATTCCTCAAATCTTGGACTCAAGCTGGAGAAGCTACTCTCATTTCCTGTTTCAAATCAATTATTGCATGATACTTTATATCACAACTCCCACTGAAACTACTGCTTTGCAGAGATAAATTGTCACAAGAGGAATTAGGATTTGCTAGGTTTTAGCACTTAGCAAAGATATTCATCTTTTAACATCACCCAAAACTCAGTTAATTCCATGTTGGAAAATGATGGCTTCTTATCATTCTGACTGTGCATCAGCACATTGAATCAAGATTTACAATTTTTTAATATCCCTCAAATATCTTATGCACACTGTGGGAATCACTGTTATAGAATTTAACATAACACATGGGATATTATCAACCAGAAGATTTGTGGAACTTGAAACACAAAATGGCCTTCTCAGAGAAAGAAAAAAAATCATTAGAAAATGTGATTCTCAATTTCCTGGTGGAGCTATTTTGACAGAAGAGTGAAATATCCAGCAAGACATGGGAAATACTGGATAACTTGACAGATCAATGTGTTCAAATTCCCCCTATTTTATATTCTATCCTAGCATAGAACCTGGAAAAAAAATCAGGTTATTTACAGATGGATGGGCACTTCTACATTGGATCAGAGTATCTATATGCTCAGCCTAGGATCAAAGTGTAGTATTTGTGAACTCATTGAAAAGTGTTACACTATAAAAGAAAATAAACTTTTCAATGTGTGCCATATATATACATATATATATATAGTGAAATAATGCATTTGCTAAACACATTTATGTTTCTGCCTTTTCTGGGTTTCTTTGAGCGAACCCGTTTGTACTTAGATTATATACATAAGATCGACATTAAAATATAAAGCGATCCCAAACAATTGGCTGCAGAACAGTACTGGGCTGCAAAGCATGTGCTACTGGGCCATAAGGAAAATAATACAAAAAAAACAGAATCATTTCGTTGGATCTTAATATTAAATTCATTAAACATCTTCTAGAAAAATTAACCATTCATAAGTGACTCAAAGTTGACATCACTTTTGTTCCAGTTGTGATCAGATTGTGAGAGTATATGTGTGTGGGTGGGATTTGAAAAGAAAGGATGAAAGATATGAGGAGAATGAATAATAATCAGAGAGCATAATGGTTGTACATACAAACAGTCAGAATAATGGTATAATTCTGTCTCAAGATCTGCATCTCATCAATATAAGTTCAGAAAAAAATTTTGCCTCCCTATCAGAAGGAGTGTGTGTGTGTGTGTATATTTCTCTTGTATCACGACCATTACTTATCTAAACATCTACACTATATTTACTTATCACTCTTAAGACACTGATATCATTCATCTGTTTATCAGAAACCATCAACCAAAACTGTCAACATAGGCTACTTCTGTTTTCACATTGGTCTGTCTGGAGATATATATATATATATATATATATATATATATATATATATATATATATATGTCACATGTATAGGCTGCACCAATGGAGTTAGATGTCTGAAAATCTAAACATTTACTCCTCAAAATATCTAGAAAAAAACTCTCTTTCAAAGTTGCCCCCCCAAACAGGTTTTTTTTGGGGGGGGGGTCATTTTGAAGAGAAAGTTATGCTTAATTGATCCCGTAGTTTGTATCCAGAAGCATTCATGTTTGCTTTTTGAGGGGTAGGGGAATATAGACTTTTTTTTTCAGCGATCAACAACAAGGCAAAAGGAGTAACTTATTCATTGATCTTGCTCCATTTTCCAATTTTTTCCATTGATCACCCTGACATGGCATGCTGCCAAAAATACGTTGGTCACATAATGGTAACTATTGTGTGACTGACCAGACCTGTTCATATACTTGTGAAATTTACATTATCCTTGAATATAAATACCAGCAATAGATAAATTGAAATACGAGGCTCTGCATTTCTCGATTCTTCCTCCGTGGAAAATATGCCTTGTTGTTCAAAGCGTTTATATGATGAGCAACCCACCAAGAAATCTATAATATTATTCTGCTCCTTTTTACCTACATTTGAATGTTACGTTTTCTTTAGTAACAAAAGAAAGAGGGGGGGAAAAAAATGTAAATTTAAAAGACAATCACTTCCAACACAAGTAATTTCTGCCATGGATTTTGGATGCTAAATCTTACAAAGCAATTTTTATAGATTTTGTCTCATTGGAAATCCAGCTTTTCCTAAAGAGAAGAAATAATCTCATTTAGTATCAACTCTCTTGGAAGATTTTCTCGTATCAGAATCTCTGGAATTATCCATATTTTTCAAAATTTTTCTGATAGTATCATTCTTTGATATCAACTCTTAGATGCATACCAGAAATTTAAATTGAGAGGAATAACTTCCAACGAGAGTTACTTCCGAGCAATTTTTGGTAAATTGAATTTGAAAATTTTTTTTTCATTTTGATTGAAAAGTTCCACTACGTTTGTGAGTGGTTTTAAGCAGTTTATGAAAAATATAACAATCTCCCTTCAAACAAAGACGGGCAAACTGAACAACCAGCTCATAAGAAAAGCAATTGAATTATACCAAATTATTCGGAGTAGGATCTTGATAGACTACGAACAATTTAGAAATACCAGCAAGGTGATATCACAATACTCCAGTAGAAATTACCAAAATAAGTTGGTAACTCACATCATTTCTTGTAGAGACCAGACAGGCACAGATGTGCTGCCATAGCTAATGGGGTTTTATTTCATGAGGCATGGCACTGCTCTATGAAGTCCAAGAGGCTCAGGATTCATCCTAAGTCCTGAAGACCAGTGTTCTTCTAATCTTGCAACAATTGTTGCAAGGAATAAAGAGAATTTTTTGAGAAGTTCCTACCCACACGTTCACGTGTGTGGTATCCTCACATTAAACCAACATAGTGTCACATCCTGTTCTCATGGGGGCTTGGATAAATAGGAACTAACTCACAATAGAACCTGGCACTAAAACTACTTCCTTGACTTCAATGCTGTGTATTGAGTTGATGATCATAATGTCGTTTAAATGAGAGTTAGTTACAATTCCTAAAACCCAAACAGGCATAAATAAGTAGAATTACTATTGTAGTGAATTGAATCCACACTAGTGGCCTTGTACAATACTAAGCTGAGCTTTATAGATACCTACATTGGAGTCAGTGCTCAGGAGAATCAAATAACTGAATAATGGCTGTTAAGGCCTTCCATATCCAATGTGGATTTGAAAAAATGTTGATCACATACAACATGAAAAATCAGTATGTGTGTGGGTGTTTTTTTTTCACACTGGCTCAAGAATTTTCAATATCAGTACGAGGCTTTGACACCAAGATCTGTGGATTGTTCCTTTTTGAATAAACGTGGGAAATGAAAAAAAAGAAAAAAAAAAAAAAAGAAAAGACACCTGAAGTTATTTACGAGGTCTGTCTGGAGAATATCCAACAATTTTGAATATCTGAAGAACCGGTTGTGTGGCCTTGATGTAACTTGGCAACCAATCAGAAGGATCTAACTGCAGATGCATGAAGAGACATTCTCTCATGGGGTTACTCAGTTGGCATTGAGCTTTGGTACTGTGTGACCATCACATTCATAATGACCAAGCAAATCATTCTTTATGTCATGTGCGGGGTCTTTTGGCAAAACATCATATCACCCAGATCTGTGTGCCCTTTGAACAGTTCAAATTGGCTCCCTATGACTTCTAGCTCTTACCAAAGAGATTTCAGACACTGGACGAGACTAAGGAAAACTTGATTAAGCAGCTGATAGCAATCCCAAAAGAGGACTTAGTAGATAGTTTTGAAAAGTGGACGGGAAGCTGTAATAAGTTTGTGAGATTCCAACAGAAGTAATTTGAAGAGGGCTAGGGAGTCATTTCCTTAGTTAAGGCATTTTTAGTAATATTAAATGCCTGATACTTTCCTGGCAGACCCCTTGAATAACAAATGAAAATATTCATATTTCATCTTTCCTGACCCAATTTTGACCACCGACAGTTCCCAAGCTTTCTTTTATTCTTTTCAACAAAAAAATCTTGCTCAGACAGAATTAGATTAACCAATAAGTGGAAGATATTTTTCTGCTGCCAGTCATTGTTGCCAACCTTGAGGGTATTAAATAGGAAAAAGATTTCGTTTGATTGTTACGGTATATCATTTTTAGGAGAAATTAATTTCTAATTGACAAACTATTTTTCTCTGAGTGACCGTGAATATAATTACATCTTAGCTCAGAAATGATAATTGAGCAAAATTAATGGAGCAAATTCGACAAAGAACATTTTGAAAGAAACCTTAGATGTGTTTTAATATAGGGTTGCCATTTCTGAACATTAAAAAGATAGGCCATTTGTTCCCTCTCACCGTCATAGTAGTCAACACACGTAGAGAATCTACAGTGGCTAGATCGTGGCTGAAAATTGCTAGAATGCTTTAAATGCAATGCAAGAGAAGCAGATGCTACTATGTATAAAAAAGCCGATATTGTGGACTAGAAAAAAATAAAAAATGAAATAAAAAAGATGAAGACTGATACTCAGATGGAGGATGTCTTGGAAGATATGGACACACGACAACTTTATTTAGATACAGACTCATAAATGGTGAAACCGGATATGCTTTTAATCTACAAGTCTTAATCAAATAGTGACAAGTGTTGATTTGGTCATGAATGAGGAAATAAAAATCTTCCAGCTATGAAAAAAAAAAAAAAAAAAAAAAAAAAAAAAAAAGAACCCACCCCAGAACCCGAAGTATTCAATATAATTATATATATCTACATAAAGAATGTAGAACATTTGAATTCTTGAAATTTTTACGGCATCTGAGGTTATATTCTATCACGAGAAGACAAGAACGCTATGTTGCTACCTATACATGGGAAATCATTAACGGAATGGGAGGTAACCCACTCGGACTGTCAGTTTACAGCAATGTGTAGACAGTGTAGATCAGAAATAAAGAATAAGCTAAAGGCGAGACTCAAACTCGCATCCCTTTTAACTCGTGAGGCTGCCCATGAGTAGCACAGCTCTACTGACTGAGCTTTAGATTTGATTTTCTGCTATCTGTGAGAGCTACAGTAGATCAGTTGGTAGAGCAGTGCTGTACATAGGCAGCTTTCCAAGATGAAAAAAAAAAAAGGAGACAAGTACAAGTCTTGCCAAGAACTTGTTCTTTATTCCCGATCTGCACTGCTTACTGACTGCCATTGACCGACTGTGAGTAAGTTGTGATAAAATGAAATGGAAAAAATTCAAGATGAAAGAAGATACTTATCAAAAATTGCTAATGGCTGATAATGCTTCAGCAAATACAAATAATAAATCAGGATATCTTCTACTTGGTCTGTTTAAACTGTTTTCTCTCACAAACGGAACTAATACACTGGATAATTTCCAATAAGCATCTGGGCAGAACAAATTTAGTTGAAATTAAAATCACAAGAGATTTCTGATGATTTAAGAATGATACACATTCTAACATTTTTTGTTGTGTAAGCACCTATGAAGCCATGTGACATAATGAAAAGAATCTGATTGGTTAATATGAATTATGGAACATTTCTTTTAAACAATAAGTTGGCTTTTAGAAAATGACATGCCTGAGTTCATCTTCAGAAACATGGAAGCGGAAGGAGGTTGAGAAGGAAGTCTGGGATTATGTGTGTGGTGGGGGTATAAAATCAGCAGGAATTCACCCTGAATTAGGATAATGGCAAATAATTAATGGACCTTGATAATTGCAGTTTTCGTGTGCATGGCTAAAATATCTCCCAGCAAAGATTAGTGGGTTAGTCTAATTATTTGAATTAATCAGACTAGCATCCTCATCTTTGTTGTTTTGATCACTACAGTTCCATCAAAGAATTCCTTCGTTTTCATCACATATAGGTGACTTCAAGCACGTTGGAAAAGAAAAATAAAATAAAAAAGATCATGCACTCCTTTAATCCTTACAAAACTAAACTATAAGGGTGTTTCATGCCAGAATTTTTTCAAGAGTATGAAAAGTCAGATGGGATGCAATAATCCAGAAGATGAGGCGTCACTTATGGATAAGTTGGTACAACAAAAATTCAATTCTTCCGTCAAACATATGGGTTCAATCTGTATCAACCCGGGTAATTCTTTACATGCAGAATTCTTCAGAAGATTTTGTGGGTCAATTAGGTTGTTTAATTTTTTTGAAACTACAGTTGAATATCTAATTATAATTCACTGAATGTATGTATTTGTTTGTCATTGCATAACTCAAGGACAGCAAGAGTTATGGCCACCAAATTTGGTTGATATTACTAATAGGACCCTGGAGCATGTTTTTAGCACATCCATTCTTCAAAATTCCAAAGATTTTCATGTTTTTCAGCAAGGATTTTGGTTTACAATGTGAGTATAATGCTAAACTGGACCCTTACTTTGTGTCCGAGACAAAATCTTTATCTTTCCTTTTAACCATATAAAGTAGGCATGTAGCTGAAGATCGCATTTGTAGGGTGGGTTTTCAGCTAGTTTATTGAATTTAGAGGGACAACGATTCTAGTTCTGGGAAAGTGGAAACCTGTTTAAGAAAACTGATTATAGTTAATGTCTAGGCTACACTTATTTTTATCACAAAATTAACCCACGGACAAGAAAGGTCTGGAAAGGCATTACAATTTCAAGGTTATTCAGAAATATGAGTCATCTGAAAAGGAAAACATAGTCTAGAAAGACTTGCTTCTTTAAAGACCAAACATTGAAATACTTCCCAAATTTTTTCATAAGTCACTTCAGTCACTCATATCTGTCAATGCAATTTATGTAATTTCCTCAGTGTCTTTTCCCCAATTTCACATATACTTCGTTATTATGGTAGAATATGTGAATTTTCTCTTGCTGGGATCATCAGTCATTTACCATGTAACTGTTCTGGAGATTTTAAAAACAAAATACTCATACATATATATATATATATATATATATATATATATATATATATATATATGTATGTATATATATATATATATATATATATATATATATACACACTCACTCACTCAGCAATACCTTAAATAGTGTGTTTTTGATATAGTATGGTTGAGGTATTGCTGTACAATTAAATGTAAGATAAAAAGAAAAAAAGATACATCTAGGAGGTGAATAGTGTGGTTTTTGACAGTACGAAAAAATTTGGAATGAATTAGCATTATTAATCAAGGTATATATATATATATGTATAATTATATACATATAATCATACACAAGCAAAATTTTCTCATTTAAGCGAGTTTTATTGAAAACAGGCAAGAATTGGTTTATTGATATTTTAGTAAATTTCTCCTACTTTTGTGCTGGGTAAGGAATATCATGATAAAGTGTGAGTAAGAATTGTCTGTAAGTCCTACAACATTCAATTATTCTCTGGCTCTTATCAAGAACATGAATTATAGATGTTGTAAGTTTAAAAAATCCAGAAATATTGATGTTATTTGTAACACACCTCGGCATTTGTTCTTAAGAACAGTGTAATTCTTTAATGTAAGTTTCTTTCCAAGTCACATGACATCACTATCAACTCACAACAAAAAGTGGACTCCTTTAAAAATATTATTTGACAACTGAATTCGAAATAATGCTGTCAATCTATTGACAGGGGCTGACTAGATTAGGTAAAAATAAAAATAAAAATCCCTTGCAGATTAAAGAAATTGTTTAGTGCTGAGGTGGTGCCTTAATTAATTGAAAAGGTGAATAATTCAAGAAATATGAAGACAGAGTTAAAATAATTGCTCAAGCGAGAAATCAAGTCCGATTAGATCAGAGATTATTCACTAGGACTGGAAATGTTGAGTTTTTTTTAGCTGAGATTCCTCCGTCATTTGAATGACAAATTGGTTGACAGCAAATTCTTTAGAAAAATTCAAAGTTAAAAAAAAAAGAAAAAAAAAAAATCAATCCAAAACAAATTAAGGAGAAAATATAACAAGCATAAAAGCATAAAAAGTCTGAACGATAACAGAAATATCATTTTGCCTCGGTCAACTAAGTTGGGGAGGTATACGTATTGCCCAGGATCTCTCCATCTGTTAGTCCACACAATATCTAAAAAAAAATTCTCATTGAATTTCAATTAAGTTTTTTGGATGGCTGTGCTATTGGGTAAGGAAGATGTGATCAAATATTGCGGCAGAACTGGGAATTAGCCTTTGATTAAGTACACGGCATTGGCAGAAGTATGTGCTCCCTTGAGTGCTTTCAAGTTTTAATTGTCATTACAGTATCATCATTTTATAGTCATAGGGCTGCAACAACTCCGCTGCAGTTTTTATAGCATATAGGATTTTACAGGGCGGAGTTGCTAGAACCACACCTAACACCTCCCCCAACCTCGATCCAATTTACCTCTTCTTCAGGTGTACGTAAAAACGGAAGTTTTTTCTCTCTGGTAGTGCCAAGTAAACAGAAAATTTGAAACGCTAACAACTTTTGTAAAATAAGTCAATTTTATATATTATGCCTAGAGAAGGCTGTAGAATGGATTGTTCTGAGGACAAAAATATTGACAAGAAGAAAGAGTTTGATTTCAATTGTTTCTTACATTTTGGAAATGAACTTGCGTCTCTTGAGAAAGCATTATTTGAAAAAGTTGAGTTGAATAAGTATTGATTTATTCCTCTAAGGAGTAGAATTAGTATTGATTTATTCTTCTAAAGAGTAGAATTTGTATTGATTTTTTTAAAGAGTAGAATTAGTATTGATTTATTCTTCTAAGAAGTGGAATTAGTATTGAGTTATTCTTCTAAGAATCTCCAAATTGCATATCAATATATCTGAGGGTTTATACAGATGCGTGTTTAGTATATATTAGTAAATCCATACGAAAAAAAAAAAAAAAAAATCACAAATATCTAGGTTTAACCTGCTTTCTGAGAGTGAAGAGTTCCTATAAAAGCCTTTCACAAGTCGAAATGTCGAGAAGCAAGTACTGCTAATTTATATCAGAAATTTTTTCGATGTCTCTAGCCACCCTTGAATGGCAGAGATGGTTTTCAAGCTTTAGTCATCAAAGGTCATGATGGTATAAGGTAAGGGAGACTGGGGTGTAGAAGAGAGAGGAAGAGGGTGTGCGCTGCCTCTATGATGGCTTAATGCTGAATGCTTTTCATCTTTTTTCAAAAAAGCAAAAACATGACAGAAAGAAATTTCAAAAAGCAAGGACTACCTGTATTTGTTTTGAATTCAATCGGATTCTTTTTTTTTGTTTTTTTTTTAGAAAAGTTATCAAAAATTAGTTTCAGTGGAAGAGTCCATTGTTTAAAATTTAAAGTAAGAGGGGTGTATTTTATGGAAGAGTCTGTTGTTACTCACAGAGAACCAAGAAAATCGCAGTGTTCATTAGGAAAGTATATATATATATATATATATATATATATATATATATATATATATATATATATATAGTATCTAATTCAGTGTAAAAAATTAAACCCATTGAAAAAAATACATAAATTACATGAAGAGATATATAATTGACTTAAATGACAAATATTTGGAAAAATTCTAAAAAATATAAATCCGGTGTTTACAGCTGAAAAGCTTTCTAGACTTACATGTTTACATACAACAGGTATATATCCTTGCATTTCTTATTTATATGAATTAATAGCTCTATCTAATATGTTAAATTCACTGTGATTAAATTTCTACAACAGATAAGATCTATTCTTTTCTTTTTGTATTTCTAAATATGTCTAAATTTAGACTACTTTCTTTCATTTCTGTCTTTTTGATAACAGCAGAAAAGCCAATTTGATTAATTTTGTGATATAAATGGTTTTTCTTTCAAGCATCATTGGTTAAATTTAATTCCACTTTTTTGGTATTTGCAAGTAATTTTTAATACAACCTCTTTATCTTTACATATCTCAGAGCAGAGGTTTCTTTCTGTTCAACCATTTTGTTTGGTACCCAAGCTGATCAACAGATGGTAGAGTAGTTCAAAGTGGAAGAAAAAAGAAATGTGCTTCAAAAAGTTGAAATAATACTCATCAAAATTGACTTTAAAAAGAAATTAAGATCGTTTGAATAAGACCAAGTTTTTGCTTCCAGCTTTCCCCCCACTGAACTGTACATGAAAATCTCAAGATAACGTTGGCTTATAAAAGCTTTAAATAACACCTCCATTTGAATGCTTAACTTGTCAACATTTTAAAAAAATATCACAAAATTAACCACATCCATCTCAATGTTGAACACAAAAATCTTATCACTATAGAAAGATAGCAACAATGAATTCTATGGGAGGACATGAAAATGCTCTTTTGTTGACTTGAAAAGAATTCTGAAAGAAAATCTTAGAGAGAAATATCAGTATTGAAATCATTCATTTTTTACTCAAAAGTTGCATGGAATTCCTGGTGTGAAAATGAGAAGTTAGAACATTTCAAGTATAGAATTCATTCACAGAGAGATTCAATTGAACGTATTCCTTGTGTTCTTTTTCAATCTTTCTCTTAACTACATTATTCAAACTAAAAAGCACTCAGAGATCACATAACTTTGCCAATGTCGTTTTCACAAAAATCTGAATGAAAATCCAATTCATATATAGCTGCGATGTATGAGAGGAAGCTGTAAAAATATCCCTGGATCTATCTCAAAATCGAATCAGTTCTTCCTTAGCCAACCCTCTCACAAAATGCCAGTGAAACTCTTATAGAGCTTTTGAAGATATTGTATTGACAAACTTTTGTGTGAAGTCAATCCATGAATCTTAGTGGAAACCTAGAGATAACAATTTCATTCTCTTAACCCTATTGAAACTAACCTATCAAGGTGTTTGATGTTTAAATTTTTAAAAGGGCATAAAAAAGCAAAAAGGGTTAATATGATAGTTGAAGAAAACATTTATCAAATCAAAACTTTCTGATATTTTTAAGAACCGAAATCACGATGGGATATATATTCACCCCATAAGACATTTATTCTGGGACAGATGAAAAACAAAGATTCAGCAGATCACTTCGCTTACGCATCTTCCCTGTCTGGTCAAGTAATGCAAACTAATTTCTTTCTGGGTTTTAGACTAGGATGGCATTATTGTCTGCAGTTGTAAAGCCAGGAAAATCTCATACACTTGTTAGTTAATTTTCTTTACACGAACATCCTAATGAACTTATAAAAGGGGTCCATGAGACATATATTCCAGCTGTCATAGAAATCTTGGGATATACATCCCTGGAGTCTCAAAACGGTTGATGCAGTGGAAGATCTTTTGCAGTAATGCTATTCTCGGAAAGAGATTGAAACTAAAAAAAAAAAGGGTCATTGTGGTTTTTCTCAGAAAAGAATGAAAAATGAAATTTAAAAAAACTGAATAATTTTTGATTGAGTATTAGAGTTCTAAAGGCATGGGGCTAGCAACTCAACTATGTAAAACCTATTTGCAACTGAAACCGCAGCAGAGTAGTTGCGGCCGTATATTTGACAAAGATTCAACAGGAAGGAACAAAAAAAAAAAAAAAAAAAAAAAAGAAAAAAAGCCACAAACATTCTAGTTTCAGAATCGTTTGTCTGCAACCAGGAGCAAAATAATTCCAGATGATATCTGTTACAGATGATAATTCAATTTGTGGAATTGCACATTGATTGAAATCAGCTCAGAATTCAAGATAATTATCAATCAACGAGTTTGGAAATTTTATGGAGAATTTGTTTGAACTCAACACAAATCATCAAAACTCGGAATTATTTCATTTGATGCTCTTCAAATATTGTCTTAGGATGACCTGCAGAGTTTGACAATATCCAATCCATGCCCACTAGTGTAGAGATTGAAAAAAATGCTGATTTGAAGAAATGTCTGCTGAAGAAGATCAAATGCATGCTGATGGAAATATTGCGCTTGAAATAAGAGTCTGTAGGAACCAGAAAGTGGCCTGACAGTTAGCTGCACTGAAAATTGGTGGCTGAGACAGTTGGCATTCATTTTGCACTAACACCCTAGGGAAAAGTATGAATCCATCTCTTTTCAAGTTATGGATACATATCAGAGCTGACTGTGTTAAGCCATGATTGGCAACCAGTCTAAGGGGCAGACAACTCTAAATTCAAACATTTTGCTGGTGTCAAGTCCAGGTAAAAGAGGAAGGTTGAGTGTGGGGCTAGCAACTTCACCTTGTAAAAACTTGTTAGTGAAACTTCAGCAGCATCATCCCCCAAAAAGCATGATGAAGTTAAAGCCTTATGCCCCATAAGAATTTATCCCCCACCCCCCAAAAATAATTCCAAGAATTGAAAACTGGAAATCAGATTGAAGTGGATAGAAGATCTGTTCAGTTGCTTAACAGAAACTGTTACACAATCAAGGTCTTTTGGCAACATGCCCTGCTGAGGGTGATCAAAAAAAAAAAAAAAGTCATGCTAAAATTAGGGGATCAATTTAGTATAAACTTACATGGTAATTAACCCCTCTCCAAAAAACAAAAATAATGAAAGATAAACATTTTTTTTCCAAGACAAAATGAGTAAATTAAATTCCCAAGTCTACTAGCTCCATTGATAAGGCCTTCATGCATGATAGTCAGCCAGCATCACTTAAAAACTAAAGAAACCAGTGTTGACAGTTTTACAATCTACACGGCTAATTAATGGTTATAGAATAGTGATCTGAAAGTTGTAATAAAAAGCAACAGAAATAAGATGAAAGGACAATTAGTGATGAATTAATAATAATTGACAATACTTCATCCAATGAAATAGAACATTATAACTATTGATAATGAATTCTGTAAGTCCTCAATCTGTCCCCTATTATGGATTCATTTTCCATGAAAGCTCAGATATGTAGACAATTTTTAAAAGAGGGTTTATCCTTCAGCAAAGATAAACTTGCATGGCTATTTCTCCCAATGGTCATTTTGTTACATCATAGAATAGGTGTGACTTTTCGAAGGAAAATGCAATGGAGGAACCCCAAGGAAACACTTCAAAGACCAACTCAACAGAACAGTTATTTGTGAACTTTCATAGAAGTACATTTCTTACCTTTGCTAAAATCACCATCTTTTAAATTTTTATCTCATCCAAAAGTCCGGAATAAATCTGAAAAATAAAATAAAAAAAGTTGTTAAATTCGTTTATAAAGAAAAATTAAGAAAGGAAATGTTGAGAAGAAGGAAAAGAGATGATTTTGCAACAATCTAATGAAAAGTGAGATGCCTGCCACAAGGATTGTCAGGTAACTGTGCTTTGCATGGTTGACATGTAACAGAAAAGAAAACAAAAAGCGAGATCCACTTGGTTAAGATCTGGCAATCAACAGGGCCCCAACATGCAATGAAGACTACATATTTTGTCAAGCTCCAGTCCAAAGCTGGAGTTGACTTTGAATTTCCACCATAACAACAAAAACAATCCTCACCTAATTTATATAGAAGGCAACTGTTCATTAATTGCATTTCTACATAAATAAAATATTGGAAATACAATCAATGAAGAATTGTTCACCTTAATTTTTTGTGTTTGATAGAGTGGAGTCTGACACTGCAGTAGGCAGGCTTGTTCATCAATTTTTTCAACAAGAAAAACCTGGCGTGGAAATTGAGTTGTTGGACAAAGATCTCCCCCAGGTATCGCCAGACTTCTATCATGGGCATTATGGAGTCAATACTTTCTGAACTTGTCTAGTTTGTCACAATATTTTATATTTTGCCTGCCCAAGTTTTGCATATGATCTATGGGAATCTACGTTGTGAGTCCTGATGTCCATAGGTCGTCTGACATTCATGTAAAATAACCAGCCTATTAACATCAGAGTTTCCGAATGGATTCTAAGATACCCCCGACTTGTTTTTTTCTCTTATATAGTATGCTATGATCTCTCATGTACATGTAGTTTTCAATTTGAGGGTCAATCTATTGGTTAGGTTCAATGTTCCAGCTCCATAGGTGACTATCAGGAGGATATGTTGATTGTAGACATTTCCTTTTTAAAACAAACGTAATTTTCTTGTTCTTAAAAGGGTGAGCGTGCTTCCTTGGCAGCAAACAGGTTAACACACACACATACACACACAAGAGAAAAGAGAAGCTGTATTAAACATGGAAGAAAGCAAAACTTGCCAAGAAATTAACAAAAGCCAATACAGTACAAAATCAATCAGTTAAATTGATTATTTGTTTCTTTGTGGGAGATAGCAAATACTTAGAACATTCTTCCCCCTCTCCTCCACCGCTATTATCACTGTTAGATATCTGGGCTGGTTATTTCTTTCTGCTCTGGGAATCCAATTAAGGGGAGAAAAAAAATGAGAAAACAACGTTTCCAATTTCAGCTTTCACATGAAGACTTTCATCTTGCTAGAGACTTAGGGACAAAAGAAGGGCCGAGAGGTCTCAATGTCATTTCAAACAATACCATTTTACAGGTCTTCACTTTTCTCTGTTTGTTACCGTCAGTCTATTTGTCTATCTGAGAGAGAGAGGGGGGATAGAATAGAGAGAGAGAGGGGGGATAGAACAGAGAGAGAGAGGGGGGATAGAACAGAGAGAGAGAGGGGGGATAGAACAGAGAGAGAGAGGGGGGATAGAACAGAGAGAGAGAGGGGGGATAGAACAGAGAGAGAGAGGGGGGATAGAACAGAGAGAGAGAGGGGGGATAGAACAGAGAGAGAGAGGGGGGGATAGAACAGAGAGAGAGAGAGAGAGGGGGGATAGAACAGAGAGAGAGAGGGATAGAACAGAGAGAGAGGGATAGAAAAGAGATAGATAAGCAAATGGGGAGTAAATGGGGAGTAACAAATAAAACAGCACCCCCCCTTCAAAAAACTGCACCTTTAAAGTAGTGATCTTTTACTATTTTTTGCAGCATGTATGTCTGTTATAAATAGAAAAAGAAAGGGGTAATGCAAACATGTAAGCAGAAAATCAGTGCTGATCAAGTTCTGAGTGTGTATATGTGTTCATTAGGCTACTGGTATATCAAAAAAAGATGAAAGCTGTTAAAGTAAAATGGAGATGGAATTGAACGCTGCAGGTGGATATTGAAAAGCTCAGCAGGGGTATGCAAAATGAAGGTTGGGGGTGAAACAAAGATATTTGCCAAAGGAGAATGGCTGAATGTGTGTGTGTGTGTGTGTGTGTTTGAGACTACTACTGCTACACCCAGACATAGACAATGCTCAAGGTTGATATTTAGAGCTGAGAGAATAAGGATAGTTTTATCTAAACAGGGTCACTTCTTTTGAGCAGATGTCAGTTCGCCTATCCTGCAATTCCATACGGATATATAAAATTAAGGAACACTACCACAACTCAATTGCCTGACGTACATCTTCATAGACTGATGATGTATGAGCTATTGCTGCAGAGATGAAATGTATCATAATTTTAAACCTAGAGTATTGCCAGATTGAGTTTTAGAGGAAGCAAATAACAAAGCAGTGAAAGTTCCTAGACAGATGACCTAATTTTAAAAAAAGCAAAAATGAAAATATATTACTGGAAATCATTGATCACTTAGATAAGCAAATTATGGATGAATTGAAAGAGCATACAATGGGCCACAATCACAAAATATTTGTCAATTCAATATCTAATTTCATTAATTCAATATTGGTTACCATACTTACTAGAGTACAATGAGATCTTATAAAATGCATCTTCCATCTTTCTTGTAGCTAAAAGCAAGTGATATATCTTATTCTTTTATCACTGCGAATTTAAAAGCACAAAAAATAAAAATCAACACAAAACAAAAAAAAAAAAATCACTAAAACTGACATGGCTCATTCTTCTGGGAAGTAACTTTTGGTTTGCTAGTTCGATCATAATTATGGCTTTGTTATTCCTCATTCTGTCAGGAGTTTTATTCAGATACAATGCTTTGAATTTGCACCCCTAGGTATACTGTCAAGAAGTGACGGATATTTTACTAGTGAAAATAATAGAAAAAATACTGTCAATGTCATGGTTAAGAAATGATTTTATTTATGGCACTGTTGGGAATCTAGAGAAATCATTTCTTCTTTTAAGGCCAAGAAATGGAATGGTGAATTAATTAACATTTGTTGTCAGTTTCCCACAGAGAATTCTATCTGAAGTGTTTTTGTGTCAAGGTCTTCGGAGAAATTTCCAGTGAGATTAAAGAAAGATAATGTGAAATGAAACATTTTTTTTTTTTCCATCCAAGTAAATGAAAAAGTAAATAAGATGAAACAATATCAAAAAGTTCCAAAGCACAAAAAGAAAACCAAGAGAAATGTTGGTTAATTTAACTCTTTGGCCATTGAATGTTTTTTACCAATTTTCAGAATTCCAAGTGGCTGAGAAAATCGAGAACCATGCAACGTGCACTTGAGGAAATCATGCTCAGCCTCACATAAAGAGATCATAAAACAGTATAGTATATTACAGAAAAAACAGTTTGAGATATCATAGAAACCTCAAATGACAATGGGCTGGACATGTTGCAGGAATCTTAAACAACTGCTGGACATCACAACTCACAAAGTGGATCCCCAGAGATCATATATAAAATTGTGGCTGGGCAGAAAATAAGATGGTGTATCAAGCTACACAAGTTCAGAAAGTACTGACTCCATGGTAGAGAGCTCTGGCTAATCTTGGGGAAGGTCTACGTCCAACGATGGACATTAAAAGGCTGCTGATAATGAGCAGACTGTTTGAATACCTAGACAGAAAAGAATAGTGTTCCATGGAACCCTGGATTCAAGGGGTTCAACAAAACAGTAAAATTTTATCAATATACTTAATAATGCTTCATTACATAAAAGATTATATCATAGCTTTTACAGGTATTTATTTTATTATTTTAACATGAGTACATTTCATATAAGGAACAATTAACATTTTGCCTTTTCAATTAAAAAACCTCATTGTTGTTTATGTGATACAGACAATTTTCAGTCAGTTGACATTCAGATGTCAATTTTTCATCAGTAAGCTTTGATCTTACTTTTCCATTTGAGTATAAATTTGCTATTTGTGTTTATACTTGTTTGGATAATTTCAAAAACAAGGCCAAAATCCGATAAATAAATACATATATGTAGAAGAGAGATTGTTTTCTGAAGGGTTTCTCTAGACAATTTAATTATTGGAAAGGGTTCCCCGATTAGTTAAACTTTGAAGACCACTGGTCTAGATGACCAATCAGTAGCTTTGTATTATTCTTGGTTTATAATTAAAGCCATTATCCCTCTTGATACTTGATTCTGATTGATTTCTTTTATCTTGATGCATGCACTCCTATAAATTAGCAATGAAAGTCAGTTCTAGTTATGATGTCCTCAAGATGATATGAATAAACATTAAAGCAAACAACATTAAGCATGCCTCTTATTTGTTTATCATATATTGATTACCTACAAGAGTTACCATCATCCATTATATCAACAGGTATTAATCTTTACAATCTCCAATTATGAATGACACAAATAGATGTAAGCTGCTGTTTATGCAAGGAAAAATTGGCCATGCATGTTGTAACACAGTCCAAAGTATAGATGGTATAGTCAAATGGTTTAAAGTTGTACTTTGGAGAATTCAACTGTCTTATAACTGTAGAAGATTTTCTGCAAAATTTTCAAATTTTTTTCGACTATAAATAATGAAAACTTTGAATTTTTTACTTTCTAAATTTCCTGTTTATTGTTCAGTTTAAGCAAACTAAAAAAAAATTTTTTTTAATTTTCAGCCCCCTAGCTCCATGATCACACCGAATATGTCTGATATGCATAGCCAGCTATATGTTGATGCTGACAGTTTTGGTTGACAATCTCTAATTTCCAAGTTGACCCGGTATCATCATCATCAGTCTTTTAACGTGCGTCGTTGGACATAAACCTTCCCCAGGATTTGCCACACTTCTCTATCATGGGTGTTGCAGAGCCAGTACTTCCTGAACTTGTCCAGCTCGTCTCTCCAACTAATATTCTGTCGGCCTCGGTTGCGCATGTGATCTTGAGGGATCCATGTCGTGAGTCGTGATGTCCATCGGTTGTCTGCCATTCTTGCAACATGGCCAGCCCACTGCCATTTGAGATTTTTTATGGATTCTATGATGTCCCTGATTCTTGTCTTTCCTCGGATGTACTGTGCTGTTTTGTGGTCTCTCCATGTGAGGCCCAGCATTATTCTTTCATGTACACATTGCATGGTTCTCAATTTACGGGTCTGTCTCTTGGTTAGGTACCATATTTCATAAGTGACTATTGGGAGAATGCATTGGTTATACACCCTTCTCTTTAGGATTAATGGGATCTTCTTATTTTTGAAGGTTGAGCTTGCTCTGCCAAAGGCTTGCCATCCTAGTGTGATTCTTTGCTTGATTTCTTCTTCTATAATTTCTACCAATGAATTTGTGAGCAAACGTATTTTCAATCTGATTTAAGAGTAATGACGACTTTGTATAACAAATAATCAAATTCAAGATATTTTTCATGCCAATTTTATATTACTCATAATAACAGAATAAACCTTTGATTGAGGGGAGAAAATATTGCTTGGATATATTCACTGTAATGTTTACAATAAGTTACAGTAACCATGACTAGTCACGTTCGGAAAATTAAAAGGAAATTTCTCTCCATTGCTGTCTTGTCAGCTCCTTTCTCAAACCTGTTCACTAGAACGAAACATTGAAAATCTTCTAAAGAGCAGGCTAATGTATTTCAAGTCTTTACTTAAATGATGCCTACAAGGTGTTATGGCAGTACAAACACAGCATTAATGAAAAAAGGAAGGAAGCTACTTTCTAAGTCTACACAGATCGATACTAAAAGAGGCTGGATCAATAAAAAATAAACACTTCCAATGAAGAAGAAAAAAGAAAAAGAAAAAAAACAACTCGTTTTCATCTGGCATCAAAGAATTTGCAGGATTCTCACCTGGCAAACTGCAATATTTTCTTTTTATTTTGTAATGGCTTGATTTTCCTTTCATGCAAGCATTTTCAAAATAAATGGAAGATCAATGTTTTTTCTTTACAGCTTGCACACAAAAGCCATGCTTGTTCATCTCAGTGTGAAGAAAGGTAAAGATAATCGAACTTTGAATCAAATTAGGTCTTTTAGCATAACTAGTCCGAGAACGCATCGTTGACTTACAAGTGAACACATCCAGTATTTAGCCACAGACAACTTTCATTATTTTCCTACTGCTAGAGCAATCACATGAAGTTAGACACTGAAAAATGCCAAGGCAAAAAAAAAAAAAAGATAAACATTTTTTGAAAGGAATGTTTGTGAAAATTAAAGAAAATGTTTTTTTTTCATCAGATATATATCAATTTGTAAAACGATGAGCCTCTATATAAAAACTGAATATTATTTCTTTTTTGTTTCATAAAAATCTTCAAAAAAAAATTATTTCTATATAGCTACAATACACTGGGATTTTTTTGAATTTTTATCAATGAAAATGGGGGAGGACAAAAAAGATATATCCCGGGGAGGCAGGGATGAAGTGGGTGGAAGATTTATCTGGAGGTTAGTCGTCAAGCGAGGGACAAGGAGGTGATTAAGATGTGACATCCCATACTGTCACTGTTCATAGTAACGTCTTGACCCCCAGCTGCTATAAAGTTCCAACTTTCAAACACTTGCCCTCAACGAGAAGGCCTAATCCAAGAGGAGGTTGCAAATGCTTAGTCTGCCGGACGCTCATGCCTGGATGTATCACTAAATCAGAAGAATGGACAAGAGATATAGAAAACAAAACAAAAACAAAAACAAAAACAAAAACACAAAATGGAGAAGAAAGAGAAACAATGGGGTAGATGATAATGATAATAGAAAGCATTTTTTCACCAAAGAGTATCATTTTAGCTGGCAGGCTGGATTAACAATACTTTTCCCAATGAAGCTCCTAGGCATCATATGTGTCCCTTTTGTGTGGGACACAGCCGCTATAATTGCAGGGAAACTGTACAGGGCCCCAATTAAAGCATTCCATTCCTGATCAAAGTCAGCTGAACTCTGACGTTTGACCATTAGTTCTCCTCTGCCTCACAAAGACGTTCTCCAAGAATCAGGAAATATTCACAAGGAAATTCCTTTCTCACTTTTTCTCAACGTCTTTTCATTTCTCCACTTGATACAAATATTCAAGACATTCTTAGCACCGAATAGCAGGTTTCTGCCTCACTAACAGATACAGGGGGTGGGTGGGTGATTGTTGCCATTCTTATTCTTTAGTCTTCTGGTTGCCCGAAGACAGTGTTATGCTTTCAATAATCACAAAACTCTATAGATATAGCATTCCGTATTGTGATGCTTAACCCGATTTTATCATACTTGTGTCTAGTGCAGGAATCAAAGATTTATCATCTGTCCTGAATCTTCTTCCTCAAAAAAGAAAAGAAATAGTAGAAAAAGAGAAAATAAAAAAAAGAATGAGCTCTTTTCAAGTTTCAGGGATACAACACAAAAAATGACTTATCTCTGACATGATATGATGGTTGATAGAAAAGAGAGTGAATGAGTGAGCATATTTGGAAAACCACATTGGATAAGAAAAATAAATAATCTACACACCAAATAGTATAAATTCAACACCTTAATGGATAAAACTTAAGCCAGTACTGCAGACAAAAATGTTGATTAGTGATATATCCAGTTAATATGCACCTGTCAAAATATACAATTTTTATGTTTTTTCTATGTATGCAAGATTATTTAAGCTCCAGACTGAGTTACTTAGTTAGACATGATTATGATAAGAGATGATAACAATTTAATACAATAACATTTATAAAACATATAAACACTAGTTGATACTGTGAAAAAAATCCATCAATACATAGCTTCCCCCGCTATCCAAAAGTAGTGGCATAAAGATATAACTGGATGACGGTTGTGAGGTGAGGGACTAGGGAGTGCTCAAGATGTGACATCCTATGCTGTCACAGTTCATAGTGACCTCTTAACCCACAGCCTGTGTTCCAATTTTCAAACCCTGCTGTTCTTGGCGAGAAGGCCTGATCCAGAAGGAGAGCGCAAATGCTTTATTTGCCACAACTAGATACCCACGTCTGGGAGTATCAAAAAAGCAGGGACTGCTTGAACAAAAAAAATCTCTTTACAGTGGAGAAGTCTATTGATTCAAATGGTGGGTAGGAGATATTTCATCAGCAAGTTTGCTACCTCTAAGTGGAAGAGTCCACGGCTACGAAGAGAGAACCAAGAAAATCACACCATTCATTATTCAAGTAGATAGAAGATTATAAGAAATAATAATCTCACCTAAAACAGTCATTGGATATGACTTGCACAAATATCTACAGATCAAGAAGAGTCTGATTTCAAAGACAGAAAAAATCTTTTTTCTTCATAGTCAAACAATATGGCTGCCAAATCTTCAGAATCTATCAGCCTCGATGTGGAGTTGGCAAGGAAAGAGAGTTGATGTTTTTGGACATGAGTCAAGAACAATTATCTTTGTTTATGTTTTTAATTAATTAACTCGGACAATTTGTTATCTTAATCATAGAAACGTGTTTATCCATCCAAGAAATGAATTCTATAAAAGAACATCAGTGAAAAAAAATAAAAACCCAAGTCAAATGATTCATTTCTTTGTGAAAGTAATTTTTACTTTATTGATGTATTCATCTATTTTGATTCAGTCATTTAACACAATTAAACCTGATCTTTCTGTCATCTAGCCACTCACTTGTCATTTATTCTAGTGCTGACCCCTATCTTCCTCACTGAGATTAAAGTCATCTATCATTTAATCAACCAGTGCAGTGCCATTTCTAAATGTGCATGTTTCAAAGGGGCAGGACTTTATTGTGAGGGGATCAGCCTACCATAGTTGTCAAATAATTTTGAATGAAGTACATGTGTGATCAGGAAAATGTATTCTAAACAGCAAAAGTCAAGGTTAATAAATTATAGAAACTACAAAGAAAGATTTATTATCTTTATATATTTTTTGATTTGATTTCTTCAGAAACGCTGATCCAAATAGCTTCAAACTGACACTGCACTGACCTTTATGCTAATTAATATATATAGCGAATGTCGACTTCATACAATGGCCAGTTTTTAAGTAATTGCTGTGCAACGATACACACATTTTAATTTTAATGAGATGCCTGTAACAAATTCCTGTCCGGCTTGTTTGTCACCATTATTGGCATAAGATCAAAAATCTCACTTCAAAGAAGCTAAAGCTATCTAGAAACTCATTCCAGAGCAGAAACTTGGAAAAAAAAAAGAAGACATTTATAATAAGAGACTTGTCCATCCTTCCTTCGATCCGTCCGACTGTCATGCTTTGAAAATAAAAAAAAATTTACATTGGCAGAGGTTCTGAGAGTAGAATCACAACACAAAGACTGCAAAGAAGGTAGGGAGAGGGAAAGGGAAAGAGGAGCAGGTGAGGGTATGCAGAAAGGAAGGGGGTGAAACAAAGATATTCGCTAAAGGAGAATGACTCAACTTGGCCATCAAGAAAAGAAGAAAGGTGAGAAAATAAAATGAGTTAGGACTGAAATCACTTTCCAGTGTAGGTGAGCGCATGATTTGGTCAAGTGCCCAAGATGGTTGCTTCAGGCAACTCCTATGAGTTTTTTTTTCAAATATTACACTGCTTTACATTCCCACTCCTATGTATACTGTTAGCAAAGCTGTCAGTATTTTACAAGTACTAATGCTTGGTGATGTAAACTGATCCTAACTGAGTTTAAACTATGAAGTACATTTAACCATACTAATTTTAAGAAAAAAACAAACAAAAAAAAGCAAACATTGGAATATGTTGAGGTTTTATATATAAGATGTCCTTGTGCAAAATTAAGGCTTAATTAGTATATTGTGCACACACCACAAGCACACAATTGTTCCATGTATTTTTTATGCTTACACTACACATTTCAAGTGTCAATTCTCCTCCTTCAGTTTGTGAAATCAATGCTATCCCAATGCTAATGACTAGTTAATGCCGTGTATAGTTTTTACAGTTTTGAAAAGATTTTTTCTAATGGTTTTAGAGTGATAGGGTGGGTTCTTTTCATAATGTAACTACAATGCTAAACTGAACCCTTACTTTTCACCACTCATACTGTTTCAAAGTATTTGGTTACTTCCCTTGTGAAAGTCGTAAAACTTATTTTTCTAGTAATTTTCATGCTTCCATTGAGAATTTTTCCAGGTGGTGGGGAGTATATGCTGTAGTGAAATTACTCTTGCAGTTCCTTCAGGTAATTCAGGCTCTGGTTACATTTGTGGCCAGGTAAGGTAGTTATGTATTTCCCCAAAGTTTCACTGATTTAATCTCTGTGAGATGAAGCATTATTATTACTCTTTATTGAGTCCTGCAGACCAGGGTTGCCATATTTGGATAGAAAAGGAGATGATCCAAGCTTGATCTCAGAGACTCACCCAATACAGACATGGGAATAGGGTCAAATTTGGAAACTGAGCAAGTCTGGAGGCAGAGGTTCAATACAACCCTCTTGATGCAGACCTAATGAACAGGGAAACAATGAAAGTTACTTCTCTCACCTTTTGCAGGATTACTGAAAAGTATGTATTTTAAAAAAAAAACAAGTGAACACTGAACATAACCTAAGGGGCAAATCTAGCATGAACTTGAAATTGAACCTACCCTAAAAATTTATTTGCAGGAGAATTTAAAAAAACAAGAACCAAAAACAATTTTTTTTTTTTTTTTGATACAAGGAGTGAAAGTTTAAATTGGCGCAGTCTGTACACACAACATATACATACACGGCCAACCAGGCAGAATCACTTAAAAATGGAAGAAGCTGGTGTCGACAGTTCTGGTTGAGATTCTCCAACGGGCGCATTTTAGAAAATTGAGAAGGAATGCTGAACCAAGTAAGAGGACTCTTTCCTCAAAGCCATCATTCAATAATTATAGTAAAAATAGCAAATAGCACTTCTTAAGGAATCTTGCAGAGAAACACAAGAAGCTGACCAACTAAGCTTCATTAAATCCGGGATTGTTGATAGTGGATAAGTTTATCATTCCTGATTCAAGAACCCCGAGGGATTACTGTCATTACTTCACTATTCAAGTTTTGTTTTGCTAGAAGCTAAACAAACAACCTTAGCATAAAGAGTATCTTGTCTGAACAGAATTATCAATAAACTAAGCCGTCATCAGTTGAAGGGGCAGGGGTAATATCTATAAGCGAGTATCTTATCTCTGAGCCATCTCTGGCTCATGCATTCAGGAATGAAATTCCATAGTATCTCATATGGAAACTTCACCCCCCCACACACACACACAGGAAGGTTCATATTTGCTACTTGACACCCATCCCCACCCACACACACACTGAGAATGGATAATCTGCAATGACCCTTTATTTATCAGTGCAGAAGGGTTTCAAGTGACAGGTTTTCACAAATAAAGTATAACAAGATTAATACCAATTCTAAAATCTCATCCAGTCAATCTGGAAGTTAATACTTAGATAATGATTTCTAATACATAGAAATTGGCTTGTGGTTTACATCAATAATATTATTAAAACATCGAGGTGCACAGTTGGCCTAACTTAACAGCACAAAAAATGAAATTGGCAAACTGAATTCAAATTCTGGCTGAAGTAGTTAGTGATTACTTCACACTAATGCCCTTGACTCTGTCTCAGATTCTCACATGGCTCTTTTAAGTTGTTTATATTAGTAAACGAGTCAATCCCCATGAAAAGATTTGTGGATATGTTTTTGAATTCTATGAGATGATCTTTTTTTAAAGAAAAGAAATCTTTAAACTTGTTTTAGTTGAAACCAATGTTTCAAATGGTGGGCAAGATATTTTCATCAGCAAAATCGTTGCCTTAAAAGAGGAAGAGTCCATTGTAACAGACAGAGAAATAGAAGGAAAAAAAATCATCCACCGACCATCATATAAGTACATGTGCTATTCTAGCATTAGCGTGTCTTGTCTACGCCTTCAAAGAGATAAAAAGAAGGGGATGAAGTAAGTACAGAGACAGGAAAGAAAAACGGAAATCTCTTAATTATGCAGGAGTTCTTGAGATAACCCTGGCCAGTTTGTTTTTATCCTAACATTTAGGCCAGCAATACAAACCTTCAGCCTTTCTCAGGTGTATGTTTGACTTCAATAATCTACAGAGGACTTTGAGCTGGACCTTTCTTTCTTTTTTTTGTGAACAGAAATCCATCCAATCCCCCCCCCCCCCGAAAATCAAAATTATCGCCACATTTAGAAAATAGCAACCAAGCTGCTCCTACTGTAAATGCTGGGTTGATGGAATTGCAAGAATACACACATGGTAGAATTTAAACGGCTTCATTAACTTATTTTATTGATTTTATTCCCATGTTTTGTATTATCACATATTTATATTGAACATGTTCCCTACTCAATTCTAATATCAAGCAGCCATAAGATTCGGATACAAGGCTGTTGGCTAGGAAAGATAGCAATTAGTTTGCAGTTATTAAATATTTCAAATTTCTTGCCGAATCCTTGTGGAACATTGGGGTTGCACTGCAGTTTCAGGTTACATGAGGTTGAATTGCTAGCCAGATACCCAAGATAGATTGTCTTGAAGGGCTCTGATTACCCATCTATTCATCCATAGCTTGAGGGACAAGTGGATTCATGACCCCCCCCCCAGGGCATTAGTATAAAGTGGATGTAAGCAGCCTTAGCCAAAACTCAAAATCAGTGTGCTGATTAAGTTTTCTATGGCAGTAAATGCTAAGCCACCTTACACCTTAAATATAGAAGTAGGAGAAAAAGTTTAGATACATCACTTAGGATTAGCAAAAAAAAAAAAAGAAAAGAAAAAAGGAAAGTATTTTACTTTTGTTTGGGAAATGTCCCACTTTATTAATCTGTTTTGAAAATATCCTAGAATGGATTTTGTGATTCATGAATCATTTGCCAAGGGTTTTAATTCCAGGGAAGAAAATCCTGTCACATTTCACAAAGTCTCTACTTTGGGATTTGTGTTTTCTTATATTTCAAGAGGCATTTCTTATTGATTTCTACTTACAGTTTCCGAGTTTTCAGCCGCCTTTAAAATTCTGGCCTAGCCCCAATTTTATTTACACTTATCAGATTACAAGTGTGCAGATTTTGTAAAATTAGGCACTTGTGCGTGATTAGGGGTTATTTCCTTTTTTTTTCTTAATGTACTTCATTTTCCTGCATAGAAGATGCAGCCTTAAATTTAAAAAATATAATTCAAATACTATACTGCTAAATGTGCTGGTATTATGACTCAGGGGCATCTACCAAAGTACAAAATGGATATGTATTGGGCCTCAGTGTATTGAGAGGTAGTCTCCCAGATACTCTTGTAAACCATGTCTTATTGGCCAGCAAATAAAGCAATTATTTCTCAGCTGTGTTTTATCAGTATCAAAAGAAAGTTTTATAGTTTGATATTTTTAAGAAGAAGATTTAGCTACCACGTTGATGTATGGAGCAAAATCAAAGAAATGGAATACATCAACAAGTTGGTGAAATGTATAAATCAGCCTAGTGTGGAATTCAACTCAAGGCTTTCAATGCTTAATAGAAAGTCCTTGTCGGACAAAAAAGAGAGTTAAAAACATCTGCAACAAGAAAATATAAATACTGTTTGCTACCATTACTTGGTAATACCAGGGGGGGGGTCCCCCACTTTACATATGGATAGCACACCTGAAGAATACTGTAAAATGGATCAGTTGAAACATTGTGGTGATAAAAAAAAATAATGATGAGTTCAATCGTCTGGAAAACTCTATGAATGTAAATGACTCTTCTCAAAATCATAGACAATAACATGTCCCTAATTAGCATACCTTTCATTTATCTACAACAGTAGATAATGTTTTCTATCTACAGTGATTTACCTACAATTTGTAAACATGGCCGAATTATCTGTTGGTGACATTTCAAGCCAATATATTTACAAATGAAGTCCTGAGATACTTTGCTAACTTCCAAGAACAGCCTTCATCAAACATTCAATTTGCACAAAGAAATTAGCAAGCCATTCCCTTCCCAAGAGAAAATTCCCAGATTCTGAAAATAGTGGAAAAAAGTGTTTATTGTGTGTGCGTGTGTGTCTCTGTGTAGGTATGTGCGGAGTCTATGTGAATGTGTGTGCAGGGTGCATTATTGATTCTATCAAACTATTCAACAAGAGACAGGAATATAAATAACTGTAAATAGGAATAAGGATCCCAGGTGCTTCCTCTGAATGCTAAACCTGACTAAACATGATAACAGAATATAAATAGTTTATTTATAAATAAGGTATGGCTTCCAGGCAGAGATATTCTTTCGGAGTATTGCAGTTATTCGGAGAGATTAGGTTTTTATCAAGCCCTGAGGACAATAAAATGAAATTTTAAGAGAAGCTCCAAAAATATTTTTAGCAAATATCAGGCACAGATCCAGGGGATCAAAAACCCCTCCCCTTCTCAGGTGGAGCATAATTGAAATTGTGTTCTAGATATCTATATGAAGAAATTTCATAAATAAAAAAAAACAAGCAATTATAAATAAACATCAAACATAAAATTCAGCATTTTATTTTCCATCTCATAAGTAAGATGTCTTAAACTTCATAGATTTTTTATATATTGGTTCTGTAGTGAATTTCTTTGATTTTTTTTTTTTTTTAACTTCACTATTTTGCCAATTTTAGTGCTAAAAAGCTACAACATGAATGTAAATGAAAAATGGTGGCTCACGTATCACTTTTTTGCATGGTTATCCGCTGACACTTTTCCAGGGAGGGGCAAGAGGAAATAATGGAAGGGAGGGCACAAAAAGATGTATTCAAATATTGGTTGTCAGGTAAAGGACTAGAGAGTGCCTAAACTGCAACTCATCCTAATCTGTCACTGTTCATAGTGACTCCCTCATACCCAACCTATATAAGGGACCCAACTTTCAAGCACCCTTGCCATTGGTTAAAAGGCTTGATCAAGGAGAAGATAGATGTCCTGTTTGCACCATTCAAACTTAGTTGGCTATGATGTTTCAAAATTGTTTCCTTTTTCACATATTTATTTGTAAAAATATCCCGCCCCCCCTCCCCCCGTTTGTACGTCCCCACCACCCATGCTCAAAATCCGAGACCCACCCCTGGATATTGCTGTCAAAAAATTAGAAGTAATAACTAGATAAGAGATGGAGCTGAGAAATCATCTTTTCATGTTTTGTTTCTTTAATCTAAAATATGCATTCAGTCATATGAAAATTGGTTATTTACAGTTGCATGCACAAATCTATGACTAAGGATAAAAGGTGAAAAAGATCATACCATCTTTAGTATTCTTTCTGGAAAAGTTTAAACAAATATTTCAAGGAAAAAGCTTGAATTGAAAAACAAAAAACAAATTGTTGCATAGAAATTTAATAAATTAACCTAATTTCATGTTATTTTCTTTCATGTTCAAGTTGCATAAAATCATTACAGATGGAGAAGGCCAAAGATTCAATGAAATAAATATTTAAAAAAAAGAATTATTGTTGAGTGATAATTTTTACTGCCGTTTTGAACAATTTACTCAGCATTTCAAAATCCTTACTACGCAAAAAGATGAGGATTGGCGTGAAGGTTACTGGCACTCAAAACAGAATTAGCAAACTGAGTTCTAGTTCTGACCAAGGTTGTTCCAGTTTCACTTCGCACTATTGCCTTTGCGAAAGGCATAAATCCATTTCTCTACCCAGCTATGGGTAAATAGCAGAACAGTATGAGCCTTCAACCCTTTAGACAATATATCTTGGACATTGGGCTAGCAACTCCACCCTGTAGAGCCTACTTGCTACAGAAACCGCTATGCGGCCCTCTACCCCAAAGGATTTTACAGGTAGGGGAAGGGGGGAGATGGAAAGAATGGATACTTTTTGGATCTGAATTTATGGAAAAAATAGATTATCTAACAAAATGAGTCTGGGCACCTCACTATGATGCAACCTTGTAGACTATTACTAATCTGATGAGCTTGTTGCTCACTGAGTGTTTTACCATGCGCCAGACTGAGATACTAAGTAAATTCATAAAACTGAACAAATTTGTCAAATTTGAGAGGCTACTTTGAAACAAACGAAATACAATTATGATACAGAATAACTTGAAAAGGGGTGTGGAAAGAAAGATTTTTAGCATCGCAGCTGTAGATGTTTTCTCTATCCACCATTCCATAAGAGCTGATGAGTAGAGAAAGGAAAAAAAATATCGGATTCCATAAATCTATATTCAGTTTCTACAGAAAGGGTTGGATTAGATAATCCCCCTCCCTCCCCCCAAAAAGAAGAAACAGACATTGGCTAGTTATTTAGGTTCATATAAATGACATGAGCTCTGTGTGTGTGTGTGTGAATTAGTGTTGGAATTAATACAGCCATTAGCAGATTAAAAGCAACAAATAATGTGTGCCATTAAAAGGAGACAGTGAGTAAGGAATAACAGCATTGGAGAGTTTGTGGGAAGGGGGCAAAGATTCTAGTGAAAAGGATTTCCAGCCATCGTAGACCTTGTCTTGTTACTGCGTCAAAACACTGTCTGGTATAATTTGATCAGCCACACTTATGAGTCATTGATTGATTTAATATTCTGATCCCGGGCTCCTTTCCTTGTCATGGTATTGACAGAAGGATCTGGGGATTTGAAAAAAAAAAAAAAAAAAAAAAGCAGAAATGGTGGTGGAGGGGAGGAGAGATTTGCTGAGACATAATCATATCAACATGGATCTTTATGAACATGCCCAAATGTTTTTCAGTATTTGAATCACACGATGAGAGGCATCCCATCAAAACCAGATTCTGAAAGGCTCAAATCTTGCCTTCAGAGAAAAAAAAAAAAAAGAGAATAATTTGAGGGAAAAAAAAAGAAAAAAAAAAAAAAAAAGAAAAGATGATCAAATTTCTATCCTACTGAAATCTCAGAAAGGTCAGTTGCCACAAGTAGAATCCTATGATGATTGAATGTCTGTCTCAGCGCATTATTGAAGAACAGCTCGAGCAATGCATTCTTTTAGTGTACGGGTTTTTGAAAATTAAAAAAGAAAAAAAAATTCTTCACACCCCCCTGCCCCAACATTTAAATTAAATGCAATCCAAGATTCATGATGGTGATGGCTTTCAAGTAAAAGGTATCATTCATTAAATACATAGTTCTTATAGGGGTCAAAGGCCTTATTTAGGCCTCCTTCAGAACTAGCAGAAAATCCCACTTGTAAGATGGGTTTTCAGAGAGAGCCAATAAAACACTACTAGTGTTGAGCCCTGACTACATGGGCTCAATAAAATACATGGGTCAGCATTCTAGAATAAGATTAAAACAGGAAATGACTAATAGTAAAATACTATTACTTACTAACAGTTGAAGAAAGAAAACAAAACAGGCATTTCTGACTTGGAAGACTGATATAATACTATCTTCCTCCTAATTTTCTCATCATTTGGCACTGTGCTATACTAAGCTATGTTTAGTCAATATCAAGTAAGTATCATTGAAAAATGAATTAGGGAATGGATTGTGTCTTCATGAAAATATTTTTTATGGCAAATACATCTGTGAATGTCCAACAGGTATATCAAGTGACTGCAACAATAAAATCCACATAACTGATAAGGTTTGCCACTTTTGACAAAAGAAGTGGCATATATCAACATATCGGTTAATAGTATGTTAGACCAGTGTGGAATTCAACTTTATGTGACTTTTGCTACTCCACCGAGACATGGTATGAAAGTCCTTGCCCAACAAAAAAGGTGTTTATAATCTGAAAATGTTACAACTGATTAAAGAAAGAAAAAAAAAATCTGATTACTTAACACTAATGGAAATAAGAGTCCCCCTCTTCACATACAGATATAACACTTGAGGAAGGCCACAGAAGGGATTGGCTGGAATATTGCAGGAGCAATGAAAATGAGATTGTTTGAAAAACTCTTTTTGAATGATGATTCTTCTCAAAATTATGGACAATAACTTTTGTCACTTGTTCTATATTTTCTACACATATCAAACATCCTACCTAGATTATGAAAGTAGCTTAATCAAGATTGAGGATGAGTTAACCATGACTTGTTTGCTGCCAAGTTTGTGCTCTCAGAGCTTTCTAGTTTCATCTACAAAGGACAATGAATCTCCATGCGAACCTCAAAAGAGGAGGAAATCAAGCAAAGAATCACTTTGGGATGGCAAGCCTTCAGCAAAACAAGCTCAACTTTCAAGAACCAGATGATCCCAATAATCCTAATAAGAAGAGTATACAACCAATGCATTCTCCAGATAGTCACTTATGGAGCTGAGACATGGAACCTAACCAAGAGACGGACCCGCAAACTGAGAGGTATGCAATATGTGCATGAGAGAGTCATGCTCAACCTTACATGGAGAGACCACAAGACAGTACAGTATATAAAGAATAAAATAGGTGTCCGTGACATCATAGAAACAATTAAAAAACTCAAATGGTAATGGGCAGGTCATGTTGCAAGAACGAAAGACAACCGATGGACATCACATCTCACAACATGGATCCTCAGAAATCACATGTGAAACCGAGGCCGACAGAACACAAGATGGAGAGATGAACTGGACAGATTCAGGAAATACTGGCTCCACGATGCCCATGATAGAGAATTGTGGCAAATCCTGGGGAAGGTCTATGTCTAACGACAGACATTAAAAGACTGATGATGATGAATCCATTTACTTTCCTAAAGTATTCAATCGCCCAGATTTTCCATATAATTCTGGAAGAAACCGGTTCAACTACCTCTTTCATAAGGTTTATGTGGCACTTGTTCAAGCAGATTCTTTTTTGTTGTTGTTTTTCCTCCATTTTTGCCTAAGATTAAAACAGGATAGACTTATAACAGTCGAAATTGTTTTATTGCTGTTTAAATTATCAAAAAAATAAGTCTCCTAATTCATCAAGGGTAAAATATTTTAGGCCATCTCTTGAGAAAATCTGGTTTCGGACGTGTCATTAACAGCAACATTTTAGTGCCCATTGTTGGATGTAGATCTTCCCCAAGATTTACCAGACATCTCTATCATGGGCATTGTGGAGCCAACACTTCCTGACTTATAAGTTGCATTTGTGATACCGAATTAGTGTTTGGTTAACAATGTTTTTTTTAATGCTCTACAAGATTGTTTTGCTCCAACATAAAGTTTCATGTCTGGTCTATCTCTTGAATGTGTTTGCTGCCAAGCATCTTTTATAACCTTTTATAACTCCTGTGACGGGTTTTTCTCATTAAAAAATTGAAAGAAATAGAAAGTTGTCCCATGTTTAAAATGGTTTTAATTTCATACGAATCAACTAATATGTATAACAGAATATCTGATGAAGCTAACATATACTTAAATGCACATAAGAAAGAAGGAAAAAGAATAACACATTATCATGAGACTGGATTGACAACTTGCTAAGATGAGTTATCTAATCTGTGGCAACTAAAAGATTAAGGAATGCTGAGCCCATTCTTGGCAGAGAAAAGGATTAAAGGGTAGAGTTTACTTATTTTGTATATTTTTCTATTTAAAAAGTAGCCATTTCCACGTCCTATCCATCACTCTGAGGTTGAAGAGAAAAGAGCAATGAAGATGTCTACTTCGTTCTGTAAATGCATTTGAGAAAATAAACAATAAACCTTCCTGAATCATATGCATTACTTTTCCAAAGAGCAAAATGCAATAAAGTGTGATACCATGTAAGTTGCGTGTGGTCTTTTTAAAGGAAAATCTTGAAGAATTTATGACTGTTTTGAGACTGATATATTTATAATGTGCAAAAAGTAATAAAAATTCTATGGCATTTTATTAAGCAGATGTTCTCAGGACAATCTGAGTATACCAACTCCATTAAAGTTGTTTCATTAAGGAAAAAAAAAAAAGGTATAAACACAGAATAATATAGAATACTGTCAGTGGAATTGTGACTCAATATGGTGTTTATGGCAAACTAAGTTTCACTTAATATCATTTAAAGAACCTATCCCACATCTTTAATGAGGGGGGAGTCGTATCTGTAGGTGGGTATGAAGTACATCATCCTTTCTTTCATTTTCATTAGAATAAAATTTAATCCAGCATTTAAATTCACTTTGTAAATCTCTTAATTTTAAATTCTCAAATCCTAATCCAAGATAGAATTTTCAGATTAGTAATAAATACAAATATTTAATCCATTTAAAACAGTCTATGATAACTTATGCCATGATCAAAGGTATGTAAAACTATTTTTAGGCAACAGAATTTGTCCAATACAAACCAACCCTGGTTGATAATTTATAATTTCCACAAATGTTTTCAGATCTTTTAAAATATCTCCGAAAATAATTCCTTGAAGATCTAGAAAGAGAATGATTTGGTTGGAGTCTGCTCTTTTGGAAATATTACAATGACATCAAGAGATTACAAGAACATCTAGAAGTGAACAGAATTATACACACACACACACACATTATATATAATATATTATAAAGAGACAGGCAGACATACATAGGTCTGCAGCCTAATGATAGAAAAAGCATTCATTTTACAAGATATTTAATCTTCAGAATAATCTGTTTCAATGCATTCAATTCAAGAGGTTAATGAGGAGCATATAAATCGAATATTTGTTGAATAATTGAAAAAAAAAAACCAAAAAAAAAAAGACTTGAAAAACTAAGGCAAGGTAAGAAAATATTCTATTGTTGTCACCAGGGATGAATAGCAACCTCATCTTCTAAACAATCTGGGATGAAATTGCTGATAGCATCCCCCCCCCCCCCGCGGATTTTTTTGTTTCATTAAAACTGAACAGGAGTAGAAATTGTGTAGCAGTTTTATATTAGATGTGAGATGTGCTCAACACATTCTTAGTTGTCGCAATTGATTGCAATTCTTGAGTAGAAAATATTAACCCAGTTTTCCGAGAGAAATAAGAATGGCAACTGACATGCTAAGAAGATAACAAGAGCAAAGTCCTTGGGGGTATGGGAAATTATGAGAGATAAACAAGACAATGAAATTCCAAGTAGTTCAGTAGATAGATCATTGGACTCGTTCTCTTAAGGTTTATTCCTCAGGTGATAGTGTTTAGTTCTGGATCATTGTATCAATGTTCTCAATGGGTAGGGATTTAATGCTGTTATAGCAAAGGTAGGTTCAACAGGGTGTGTGTGTGTGTGTGTATGTGTATATATATATATATATATACACACACACATACACATCCCATGACCAAGTTTATCTTTACAACATTTTTTTTAATAGAAATTCAATTTTCTTCTGAACAAGATATAGCAGGATTTAACTATTTCAAGTGGAACATTACACAATTGAAACAGATACTATCAGGTATTATTTATGGCCAAACTCTACAACATTGAAACTGTTTTGGAAAAATATGAATATGTTGCTGTTCAAAAATGTGTACAACCTAACAGAAAAAGTATTTCATTCTATACAGTGAGAATATTTTAAAACAAATAACTGATTATTTTTCTAATGGAGGATTTAAGTAAATTTAAATAAATAGAGTACGTAATGTCAGAAATAATTCTTATCGAGTCAGTTTTCAGTGTACAGACATTTAGTTCTGTAATGGTCCACATGAGAAAGAACTGTTCAGATTTGAAGGAATGGGTTAATCATTTCCACTAACAGAACATCAGCTACAAAAGAAATAGCTGCAAGACAGATTTTGAGCGAAAACACTTGTCAAAACTGTGATTGATGGAAACCAGAGAAAGTTAGTGGTGGATGTTGCTGGAAGTAGTATATGCTGTGAATGTTGCTACTACAACAATCAAAGGTATTCTGAACAAGACCAGATTACATGGTCAACAACCTCGTAGGGAACCATTTCTGGAATTGAGACACTAACAAACTTATTCAAAGTTAGCAAAGGAGAATGAGGATAAAAATTCAGCACTTAGGGACAACATACTGTGGTCAGATGAAACAAAAACATCAATTTATTTGGGTCTTGTGACATTCAAAGAGCGGGCGGTGGAGGAAACGTCATGGTCTGGGGTTGTGTTAGATCTAATGGCCCCGGTGAGCTGCATTTCATCGATGGAATCATAAATGCTGAAGATTACATCAATGTATTGAAAGAAAACATGTTGCCTTCATTCAAAAGCTTGGGAAGAAGAGCTATGTTCCAGCATGACAATGATCCAAAGCACTCCACAAAAAATAAGAAGGAAAAGAAAAGAGAAGGAAAAGAAAAGAGAAGGAAAAGAAAAGAGAAGGAAAAGAAAAGAGAAGGAAAAGAAAAGAGAAGGAAAAGAAAAGAGAAGGAAAAGAAAAGAGAAGGAAAAGAAAAGAGAAGGAAAAGAAAAGAGAAGGAAAAGAAAAGAGAAGGAAAAGAAAAGAGAAGGAAAAGAAAAGAGAAGGAAAAGAAAAGAGAAGGAAAAGAAAAGAGAAGGAAAAGAAAAGAGAAGGAAAAGAAAAGAGAAGGAAAAGAAAAGAGAAGGAAAAGAAAAGAGAAGGAAAAGAAAAGAGAAGGAAAAGAAAGAGGAGGAAGAGAGAGAGGAGGAAAAGAAAGAGGAAAAGAAAGAGGAAAAGAAAGAGGAAAAGAAAGAGGAAAAGAAAGAGGAAAAGAAAGAGGAAAAGAAAGAGGAAAAGAAAGAGGAAAAGAAAGAGGAAAAGAAAGAAAGGAAAAAAAGAGAGGAAAAAAAGAGAGGAAAAAAAGAGAGGAAAAGATAGAAAGGAAAAAAAGAGAGGAAAAGATAGAAAGGAAAAAAAGAGAGGAAAAGATAGAAAGGAAAAAAAGAGAGGAAAAGATAGAAAGGAAAAAAAGAGAGGAAAAGATAGAAAGGAAAAAAAGAGAGGAAAAGATAGAAAGGAAAAAAAGAGAGGAAAAGATAGAAAGGAAAAAAAGAGAGGAAAAGATAGAAAGGAAAAAAAGAGAGGAAAAGATAGAAAGGAAAAAAAGAGAGGAAAAGATAGAAAGGAAAAAAAGAGAGGAAAAGATAGAAAGGAAAAAAAGAGAGGAAAAGATAGAAAGGAAAAAAAGAGAGGAAAAGATAGAAAGGAAAAAAAGAGAGGAAAAGATAGAAAGGAAAAAAAGAGAGGAAAAGATAGAAAGGAAAAAAAGAGAGGAAAAGACAGAAAGGAAAAGACAGAAAGGAAAAGACAGAAAGGAAAAGACAGAAAGGAAAAGACAGAAAGGAAAAGACAGAAAGGAAAAGACAGAAAGGAAAAGACAGAAAGGAAAAGACAGAGAGGAAAAGACAGAGAGGAAAAGAAAGAGAGGAAAAGAAAGAGAGGAAAAGAAAGAGAGGAAAAGAAAGAGAGGAAAAGAGAAGAAAAGAAAGGAAAGAAAAAAAGAAAAGAAAAAGAGGAGAAAAAAGAGGAGAAAAAAAGAAAAAAAGAAAAGAAGAGAAAAAGAGAAGTGTTGCTGAAGAAACAAAAAGTAAAAGTGCTCCATTGGCCAAACATGTTGCTGGATTTAAATCTAATTGAGCTCTTGTGGAATCTATTGAAATAAAAGTAGAAAAACAACAACCATCCAACAAGTCTAATTTGAAAAAAAGCATGTTGGAGTAAAAAAAACATTCCAGTGACTGTTTCTGCAAATCTAATGGAGTCAATGCCGTTAAGACTACAAGTAGTAATAGAAAATAAAAGCAGTCATACCAAATATTGATTTTAAATAAACTTTCTTTGTAAGGGGTGTACACACTTTTGAATGGAAACATTCATATTTTGGGCAACAGAGTTTCAATGTTTCATTTTGAGAGTAATGTTCCACTAGACATAATAAAATTCTATGTTACGTTTGGTTTAAAAGAAAATTAACTCTTTATGAATGAGTGGTAGGGGTGAACACATCCATGGGTGATACTATACATAGATAGATAACTTGAGTATTCAGCATCAATCTTCAACTTCTTCCCTGTGATTCTATTGATGAAGCCAAACCTCGATCTGCTCCTTGTGATTGGAATCATTCTAAAACATAAAAACTCAGCAATGATACAAAAACGTGATTTCTCATTTGTTAACTCTGAAATACTGAAGTGTTTATTTAATGCATTTATTATTGCATATAAATTATGCATAACATCATGAGCTTGTCTTAATATGCGTATGAATAAATGTCAGCAGATAATGTTTTAAAAAGTGGAGAAAAAAAACCAAAAAATCTTTTCATGAAAATAAAATTATCGGGTCGTTTTCTCTACACTAAATGATGATCATAATAATTTATCATTGCTCACAATTTTGTTTGCTAAATGAATATAAATAGAAAAAATGTGAAGGCTGTTTCAGCAACTCAGCTGTTATTTTATCGAGATATTAACCTTGGCTTAGGGTTAGTCAGTCAGGTTAGTTTGTGTTGGAGGCTTTTAACTTCTTATTTACATTTACAAAACAGAAATGTGGTGAATTGTAACAGCAATGATTATTTAGTGAGTTGGGGATTAATAGATAATTGACACCCAAGGTATGGGATACAAGTTCAAGTCTTGTGCAATGTTACTAATTTTCAGTTCAACAGCTTAAGAAAAATAAGTACGCTTAAGAAACATTTATAAAAAGTAATAGAAAGATGAAGAAATAAGCGACTACTAATTATATACTTATATAATGATTAGAGTGATTTTCTTGGATTCTTCCACTTGAAGGTAACAATTTTGCTGATAAAAGTATATTCTACTCACCATTTGAAACAGTGGACTCTACCATTGTTCCAGGTTTTTTCTTTTAGTTTCTCTTCTAAACAAAATGAATCTAATATAATTTGAACTAGAATATCGTCATCAGCCTTTGAGCATCATTTGTTAGACATGAACTGTCCCCCAGATTAGCCAGACCTCTTTATCATGGGAACTGAGTATCCATGTTATGAATCATGATGTCTACCAGTTGTAGGACATTCTTACAGCAAGTCAAGTTCAGTCCAGTTCATTGCCATTTGGGGTTTTCTAATGATTTCTAAGAAATCTCTGACTCTTGTCTTTTCTCTAATATACTGTGTTGTCTCATGATCTCTCCATGTGAGGTTGAGCATGATTCCAGCATGTGCATGTTGCATGATTCTCAGTTTGAGGGGCAATCATTTGGTTAGGCTCCATATCTCTGCTAACTGATATGATAGGTAACTATCGATAGGATGCATTGGTTGTATACACTTCTTTTTAGGACTAGTAAGATTTTCTTATTCTTAAAAGTTGAGCTTGCTCTACCGCAAACTTACCAACCTAATGTGATTCTTCATTTGATCTCCTCTTTTGAGGATTTCATGGAGATTTGTTCTCGTAGTAGATGCAGTGGTCTACTCGCTTCAGCTCTGTTTTCAATTTTGACCTCAATATGCACGTACATGACATTATTTTGCTGAAGTTTATGTGGAGACCAACTTTCTTGCTTTCTTCATTTAATTCCTCCAGCATTATTTGGAGATCATGAAGGTTTTTAGCAAAGAGGACAATGTCGTCAGCAAATCCGAAGTTACTTAGGTATTCACCATCTAATCTGATTCCTTTATGTTCCCAGTCTAGGTATGGATCGGCACTGAAGTTATTTTATTAGGTCATTTATCTTCAACAATTTAAGTAACCTAATTCTAAGTTTTTATAAAGTCTTAACTCATCTCAAGCTGTTTCAATGTTTGATGATCAGACATGAAGATATAAGAATTTCTTTTTGGTGGAATTTTTTCATGGTTATATTATGATAGGAAGATAAATCAACCAATGAGATCATCCCATTTGAGTGCAAGCAAACAAATAGAAAAATTTGCATGTAATCGCATTATATATTTAGATACAGATAGTTCCCACTTTTTCGCCTGATTTGTGAAAGAGTTCATCTTTTGTTTTGCAGAAACCAATCATAGAGGCAGCGCACACCTTCTACCTCTCTTCTAAAACCCCCGTCTCCTGTACCTCTCAACAACACAACCTCTTATCTATGACTCAGCCTGACATTCTATCCTCACCGTTTTTGGGGTCAGGAAAAATTTTTTGAAAATTTAAAATATGAATTAATGGTAATTGCTTTTTCACTTTACGTCATACGAAAGGCTTTTATAGGATCAATCTACTTTTGGATAGGAGGGAAACCTGTACATCTACGAAATCTCCATGGGGAGAAAAAAAAAAAAAAAAAAAAAATGGTCACAATAAAAATACTTCATTTCAGATTCTAAATTCAATTGCCGCTGGTATTTTTTTATTGACTTATCTGCACTGGTTATGTATAAATTGTAATCTTGGATTTATGGACAGAAGAAATAGAAAGCATTCATAGAGTGCATATCTCTACCAATGCTGTTGTCACTTAAAGCTGAATAAAAATCAGTTCATATATAGCTATGATATAAGAGTGGTAAATGTAAACGAATTCTTGAATCCACCCGAAAATTGAATCAATTCCTCCTTAGTCCATGGCCCAACTGTCAACAAAATGCCATAGAAATTCACAGAGAACTTTTGGAGATATTGTGTAAACAAACAGGCAGACACAAGTGAATACATACACCTCTTTCAACTTCATTGGCAGGGGAAAATTAGGGTGATTGATTTTGGTAAAAAGCAGTGAATGTGTACTAGCCAAAAATTGGTTTTACCGAAAATAATTCAATTCGTTTCAATTCTTATGATTACTTCATCAAAAATTCATAATGATAAAAAGAAGAAAAAAAAACGAAAAAAAGAAAAAAAGAAAAAAGAACGAAAGAAAGAAAAAAGAACGAAAAAAAGAAAAAAAAGAAAAAAGAACGAAAAAAAAGAAAAAAAAGAAAAAAGAACGAAAAAGAACGAAAAAAAGAAAAAAGAACGAAAAAAAGAAAAAAAGAAAAAAAGAAAGAAAAAGAAAGAAAAAAAGAAAAGGTAAAAAGAATAAGAAAAGAAGAAAAAACAAAAAACAAAAAAGAAAAAATTTTTGCAGTGTTCAGAGGTTCAGTGGTTCTTGAATCATTTTAGAGACTCAAATGAAGAGCGAAATTCAGCTCAGGTGATGCAATGAAACCTAAGATTCTTGTGAGATTACACAACAGATTAAGTCATCTCTCAGCGTCAATTAATTGATCCTAACTGCGTCAGTTTTCAGTCAACACAGCTTGAGAACTCATCTCAGCAGCACCTCTCCCACACCCCATAAAGAAACAAAAAACAAAATTAAAAAAACCCAAAAACAAAAAAAAAAAAAAAACAAAAAAAAAGCCAATAGTTCTTTGGTTCATAAGCGGAAAGAGAAAATATGAAAAGAAAACCAAAAAAAAACGAGACTGAATTGTAACTCTTAGTCGACACTATGACACCAGATGATAGCGGGAAAACATGCTGATCAATGTTGTTACAAAAAAAAAATTTCTAAAAAAAGGTGAATTTGATGAATAAATCTCTAAATGAAAATCATGAAACTTGCAAGAAACAAATTTGAATGGAATAATAATGTTGTATACAGCAAAATACTGAATGCACATTCACCCCCTCTGTGAAGAATAGGATCTATTTATATGAGGAACAGTGTGATTTTATTGGTTCTCTGAGTGAGCATAAACATGGACTCTTCCACTTAAAAGTGCCAGGTTTGCAGATAAAAATATCTCCCACCTTTTTAAACAATGGACTTTTCCACAGAAACAAGTTTTTCAGTTTCTATTTTTTTTTAAAAGAATAGAAAAAAAAATGTTAGTCCCCATTTAAAAAAAAAAAAATTCACTCCTTGCTAGTTTTTCACAATTGGAAGAGAAGCGAAAATAGTGTTCAGCTTTTGTTTTGCAGCAAGCCATCATAGATGCAGTGCACACTCTCGTCCTCTCACTTCTACACCCCAGTTTTCTGTACTTTCCTACCACCAACTCAGCCCGACATACCATTCTAACCATTTTGGGGTCCGGTGACGCACAAATATTTTTCCCCACGTAAATTATGGCAATAGCTTCTTCTCCTTATGCCATTGCACTGAATGAAAGGCTTTTTATAGGAATACTCTGCTTTCAGATAGCACAGTAAACCTGTACATCTATGAATTTTTTTCATTGAGATCAGCTAGCATACACGTGAAAAAAAAAGATGGAAAAGAAAAATTGCTAAGCAACGTCCAAATGACACTGGATGAAAATGTACCTGAAGAAGGCTGAGGGACATATTGGTTGAAATGTGGGAGATTAAGATACCACTTTGAATAATAATTTGAATTCTTAGACTGAGCTGACCAATAGTAAAGTGGTATATTCAACAAATTCATAGCCACCAGTATACACATAAGATTATGCACATATTTACATGTGATAAATACAAAAACATTTATTAGGAACTAATTCCTTGGCACCAACTTTACTTTGTAGCAAATTGAGCAGTCTTAGATTGTGTAAATGAACAGAGAAATGAGTGATGTGCAATTTTCAAAACTATGTCCATCTTGGAAGCAGCCTCATATGCAGGCCTTACTGTAACCATTGAGCTAACAACACCCTCATGGTAAAGCAGGAGTCTGAAAAGCATTATTTCCTTATTTGACGATTGTTGGCACATTCTACACATGGGAGCATATACAGAGAAAGATGCTCATTTAGATATAAATAGCTGGCTGATGACATTTAAATGAAGCATATAAAAATTTGAACAATTTATATTCATTATAAATTCATTATTATGCCATTGATTTCATAGTTTGAAAGAAATTTTTTGTAATAATTTGATAATGATACATTCAATGATAAATTTGATAATTTTTAATTGATTTAAAATTTTTGGGTTCAGACTGATTTTGATAACAATAACTATTTATGACAGCTATCATAATAATGTGATTATAATAAATGGTTTCCTCTCCGCACACATCTCTACTTAGATATATTCAATGAATCCCAATAGAGCGAGAAAAGTCAAGGTAATGAGGTGAACTGGATTAAATTTTTCATGGCTAAGGTTAATGACTATGCTGTCACACTGCACGCAGGTGGGAATAGAAATTAATCAGTAATCAATATTTTCTGAATCATGTCAGGTAATTTGCACCGACACTGATGAAGGACAAACCCTCGGCACATGTGATACCTGGCATCTGTAAGTGTGTGCACGTGCCGAGGGAGATTAAACACCTCAGGTATGGAAGGTCAGCCCCACCCACTAGAACAATCAGTAGGCCAGATTGGAAAATAAGAATATTGGGTTTTTGATTGTTAGGTAGGTTTAGTCAGGTTTCATCTTGAAGACAAGATTAGAAAAAAGTGAAGTATTATTATTCATATACAGTTATACGTCAACTTATGCCTGACCAACATCTGATCACAAAAACGTTGGAGGTACCCGCAAGAGATTATCAAAATATTTAAAATTGAAAAGAAGTACACAGAGGTGTATGAATTTTTTTCTAGTCTTGATAGCATATGAAACACCAGAATTTACCATGGAGTCATGTTCTACGCAGACCTTTTGTTCGTGTGTAATCTTATTGGCTACAATGTGAAAATATATCTACGTATGTATATTTTTATAGGTACTGTACAGAACTGCACATTACAGTATGGTATGATACTGTGAATTATTCAAAGTTTATTATCTATGGTATTTAGATAAGTGTATGTACATTATACAGGTTCAGGTAAATATGTTCATGTCATGGTACCTTATGTTGTATAGTATGTATATTTCACTTTGCCATATAATGGTTGACGTACGCCCAAGTTGAATCGCATCCATACTTCCAGAAAATAACTGAGCTGCAAGTCAACACATGCCTGTATATGATAAGACCTGTGTCTGTCACATCTATGTTGACTTGAGGCCTTCATTTTAATTTTAAAACATATAATAAAGAGCCACATCTGTCACATTTATGTTGACTTTAGAGGCCTCTATTTTTAAATATATAACTGGATAGAGTGGAATGCATTGATGCCGTAATGAGGAAGAGGGGGAGAAAAAAACAAACTAAAAATGTCTATAAAGAAACAAATGTAAGTAAATAGCAATATATATATATATATATATATATATATATATATATATATATATATATATATACACACACACACACACACACATTGGAAATACATAGTGCTCCATATTCTAGATAAGGATTATCAAAAGATAAACCAATAATTCAATAAAATAGAGTATGTATATATATATATATATATATGATTAAAAACAATGATCATTTGAACCATCATAATGTCATTAAAATGTTGTTGCATTAGGGTTGAACGATTTTTAACCTACATAAATTTTCATTTGTTCACCTATGATAACCATCAGTGAAGCGAGTAGTCACGAACTAGTAATAATGAATAAAAGATACCGAACGCTTTATTAAGTAGCCTCCATTTAAGAACTAAAGTTTACGATGAAATAGTTTCCTAAGTCTGCATTTCCCGCCATGTTGTTTGATTTCAAGGAAAGATTTAATCTAATAAATAATTCATTTTTGAATGTGTCTGAACCACTGTCAGTTTGGTTATCAAAAAAGAGAAACATTATCAATATTTACAAGGCTTAGCTTAGGCTGGCATAAGGCCACAAGTACAGGGCATCCCAAAGTATTGACAAAGCTTAGTTTATTTTGGCATAAGGCCACAAAATACAGGCCATCCAGAAATATTTACAAGTTTAGCCAAGGGCCATGAGTGCCGGGCATCCTAAAATATTTGAAAAGCTTTAGTTTGGAACAAGGCCACAAAAACTGGACACCCAGAAGTATTTACAAAGCTTAGATTAGTTTGGCACAAGGCAAAAGTACAGGGCACCCAGAAAAAAGAGAGGTGTCCAGGAAACATTATCATTATGTCTGGATATCTGAAATTATATCAATGTGTGTGTGTGCAATATTGGGGTATCAGAAAGTCATGATTGCACATGCAGTAATATATTGTCAATACTTGTTTTTTGAAGTTAAGAAATACAATGCCAAGTCATCAGCAAATGGGTGAACAATTGTAAAAAAAAATAATAGCAGGATGTAGATAGGGACATCTTTTGCAGCCCTTACACAGACAACCTGCTTTGTTTTCTAGATAAGGAATAGGTGGGAATCATTCATTAGAATTTAATCTATATTTTACCAAAATGAGAGATTTTACAAGGCTGTATGCTTTTCCAGTCAACAAATAATGGAATTGAACCATGAACCTCAAAGCTAACTGGCACTCTCCAACTTACAAAGGTTCAAATTACAAACTTCCAGAAAAACGAACAAACCCTTCTGTAAATTCAAATTTTGAAACAGTACCGATATGGAAGTTCAACCACAGCTTAACAGATGGCATTACTGTAGCTCCTCAGCATCAGCCTACCAACATAATACATTTGTTGTCTCTTTGTAGTATCATAGAGTTATTCATGGTTATCTGCGGTTTTCATAAATGCATATGTTTATCTTAGTTTGAAAGGGCCACCATTGTTTCTTGAAGAAACATCTCCTTTTTGGAGGTCTTGTCAATTTTTTATAACTAAGATACTACGCTGTTATTTTTTTCAATCATTTTTCTTTAATAAGAAATTAGTCTTTAATCTCCCTTACCTACTAGGTAAGTAGTAGCAATGTTAATGTGCTTCCAAATATTTAGACTTTAACAAACCTTAAGAACCTATCCTGTACGTCAGAAGGGGAGCTCCCGTAATGTTTCCATGAAGAAAACAGATTAAAGCAGTGTTTGTTGCTTCTCATGAAAATTTATTTACATCAGATAACTAAATCCAATTTCTGAAAGCGGGAAAACAAAGTTCTCCCGAACAAAATATTTGTGGGGTTTTAATGATTTTAATCTGATTTCTTTTTGCCTCTAGGGATTTGTTGACCGAAGATTCCTAGAATTTAATCTTGCAAGGGGGAAGAGATTAATCAAACAGAGAATCTTGTAAAAGACCCACTTAACAGGATTGTTTGAACAAAATCTTTGACAAAATTGAATAAAACTTGAAAGAAAAGCAACAGGCGAAAATTTGTTTAGATTTCTCTGAATATTTTGCATGGGGAAGATTTACAAAACTACATAAGCTATTTGAGCTAATTAAAATGGGTTTTGAAAATCATCAATAAATGTGTAGCTCATGATATTTACTAAAGGCAATAGAATGACGGTCAGAGCAGGTCCAATAAAAAGCAATTGAAATAATGGTGAAAGAAATCCTAGTTGGCCTTCTAGTGTCATATATACTATTTTACAACTGAGTCAATATTTCTTTTCTTTTTTTTCAAGTATAAGCAAATTTTTGTGCAAGAAGGTCATTTGAGAATCACATGATAAAGTATCTCTCTGAAACTACCAACAAGTGAGTTACCTATTAGAAAGATCCAAGCTCTTATTCATCTCATTAAAAATGTGACATTTAAATGAATTTACTAAAAAACACTATTGTTTGTTCTATGATACCGTCAGACAGGACCATGGTTGCCAACTCATTTTAATTTTTTTTAATCCATAATCAAGGCAAAAAAAATCTAAAATGATCCACCTTCTCCAGAATATTACCTGAAATATAATCTGAAAATATTTAAAATCAAACTACAAAATTTCTCAAAACAATAAAAATAGGGGGAAAAATGTACAAATTTTGTACATATATACAGCCGCCAATTTGCAGCCAGTGGAATCATTTCAGGAATGGGGTAAGTTCAAAGGAGAAGTGGTCCAACCAAAAATTAACCATTGTAAAATAATGCTTCTTCTCGAAATAGAAATTCAGGATAATGATATAACAGTGAATATCATTTTCAATGTTTCATGCCAAAGAAATCTTTCTAATGAGATTCATAAAAACAAAAGACTTTTCTTTTAATCCAGAACATGAGCAAAATTATGGCTAGTAAAAAATTAGATGGATAGTTTGCCTCGTCCATCAAAGCTGTATTTTATCAATGAAAAAAAATGACCTCATGATCACTTAATGATGATCAGAGAGAGAGACACAGATTAGGGGAAAAAAAGTGATAAGAATGGGGTAAAGTCCATGTTTATCTATTGTCTTCTTCATATTTAGCAGTTTCCAACCATAATGCATTAATACTTGTTATGTAACTGAATACACTACTCAAGAGGATTAACAAGAAAGTAGCAGGAGCAATCTAAGGCCATACAGTTGGAGTAAATCATCTGATTATCATTATAATCACAACAACAGAATTAAAACGCTGTCCTTTGAACCTAATGCTTTGCATACACCATAAGAAAACATGAGTTATGTCCCTTCAGGCTCATTTCATATCATTCACATTCCTATTGTATACTAGACAACCCTGTGATCCATTGGGACAGCCTCTCGGAGGAAATTACTGAAATCTGATGTGACCAGTAGGAAACCAGATTTTTATACACTTATGATAAATAGATATAATAAGGAAGTTAACACTATAATTAGCAATAAATGATTATCTCCCTTGGCAAATGAATAATCATAATTATAGCAGGAGTGATCATGTACACAGACCCCTTTTATTGTTCCAGAATTTTTTTTGCTTTCTCCAAGTTGGCACATTTTAGAGGTACATCTGGCTAAAATGCACCATTTTGGCAACTTGGAAGTCATAAATAGATAAACAGGATAGGACTTTTTAATATTACTTAGATAAGGTTGATTGCAGAGAAAAAAAGAATTCAATTTGATCTGCAGTCGGAAATATTCAAAACCTAATGCATTATTGTTTTGATGGTTTAGAACCTAAATGCCGATATATTTGCCTCAGCATCCCCTACCTCGTTGCTCTTTTTGTCAGCGCATTTCTTCCCTTATTCGGCCTGCATAGCCTTAAACTAGATCAATACACATTTCGGAAAGATTGCATCATAAGGCAAGAAACACAGAGAGAGTGCTTGTTCAAATACTTACAGTAATGGAAATGGATTTCAGGAATTACATATATAGCAAGGCTCGATTTGGGGAATGTGCACGGCAATTTCTCTGTTAGTAGACATTGAACATATAAAAAAAACCCTGGAAATTGAGAAGGAGATGATCCACCAAAAGGGTGGATTTCAACTTGTGTTATATAAAACCATCATTTATAAAGGAAGTACTTCTCATAAGTGCATGAATCAGTGGTTAAAAGGTTTCCGTAGAAAATGAGTTTAAAATCAGATTTTTTGCTTTGGAAGCAAAAATTGGAATTTAGGAAGAGGATTCCCTTAGGGTCATCATGATGTATGAGACTTTGTTCTGTCTGTGGTAAAGTTAGTTTACACACACACACACATATGTAAACTAACTTTACCACTGTACCATATATATATATATATATATATATATATATATATATATATATTGCTTATGTACAAGCCACATGCTACTAAAGATGGGAACAACTCCCGAACCATGTATAGCACACTAATTAATTAATTTATGGATTAATTAATAAACAAAGTGACCATACACTCTTACTCCTAAGTCTGTCTCCTTCCCTATTGTTTATAGATATAAATTGAGAGAGACACACACACACATTGCATTTAATATAAGAGGATTTCAATTTCACAGTATTTTCTTAAATAATAGATTGGTCTAGAATGTTGTAATGAAGGAAAAAAAAAAAAAAAAGAAAGCAAATCAAAATTACTTTTTAAATATTCAATCAGTACAAAATGGCAGAATAAAGTCTAAATTTGCAAAATTATATAATCTTTATTGATCAATAAAAAGTATTTGGCAGCAAAACTGCTGACTCATTCACTGTCTATTTATAGGAACTTAAAATGATTTTAATTTCTCTTCCGTCTTTCCATTCTCATCAGCCAAAAATAGATAAGTTAATCACTCAAGGAAATGGCCATATTTAGACAAAATAAAATCATAAGAATTGGTCAAGAAGGTGGTGCTAAGAAATACCAAGTTGCCATCAGTTTAAATACTGCCATGAAATGAAGAAAGTCTACCCAGGTAGTAGTAGCAGTGATAACAATTGTTTTTTTCCCATCCTCTTGAATGTTTGTCTACAATGGCTCATTCCTTGATTTCATTTATTCATTTCTTTATATCAACTATACAAGTGATGAAGTTTGGTAAATTTTTCTGTTGAACTTATTCAATCAAACTAAAAACTCACCATCTAAGTCAATTGAACAACTATAGGGTCAAATTTTGAAATCATGGAAAAAAAATTCAATAGAAAAATAAATATGGTCAGGATAACATTTATTGATGACACCACAGGCCTTTTCCAATGGAAAACATCTAAAATATAGCGGGGGGGGGGGGACAAAAAAAAAAAACAGCTAGGAATTCTAGATTCTGGAGAAGAGCAACTCCTATTGCCAAATCAGGGAGTAGAGACCCCCTTGAGACAGTTGAACCCCAACTTTGATGTCCTCCAGTCAACTCCTGTGGCCAAACTGTTTACCTTTGGACTACAGTGAGGTCAAGTGGAGGATCCTGTCAATTGGGCATCTAGGGATCTCTATATACTTTACCCAGCTAAAACCCTTGAGAGGTCATATCAACAATAGAAAATGCCCTCCCTTCCAACTGAAGACATCAGTCTGATAACAAATTTAATACTTGAAAAAATACTTTTCAATTGGCCTTTATTACTTCTTGGCACAGCAGGAAAAAGTTCAACTATCTCATTATGTTGAATTGGAAAGAAAAAAAAGATTGCTTCTTGATAAGCAAAACACACCATCACAGTTAATAATCGAACAGCCGTAGTATTGAAATAATTTCTATTTATGACATCACTGTCATAATGAGACCAAAAAAGATTGAGTAAGCTTGAAAAAACAACAAAAAAAACATTTTAGGAGTCTAGGGGAATACTGATGGCAATTTTCAAATCTGGAGACAAAACAGTAAAGCCGGGAGTGCTGGAACACAAAAAAAATACACACGCAAATTTAAAAAAAAGGGGGGGGGTAGAACTCTATGTCACATTTGATAGCTATGGTTGTTCACTATAAAATCTCATGATTAAATACCTGTGACCCTAATGAAAAATTAGTTAATCATAGATTTCAGCTCAGAATATAAGAATCTGTGACCAGAACTGTCAACATAGGTTTCTTCAGGTTTTAAGTTGGTTTGGCTGGTTATGTACGTATTGTGTCCACAAGCTATACCAATGGAGTTGGTGAGCTGAAAATCTCAGCATTTACTTCTCATTATATCTTGTAAGAAAGTTTTTTAAGAGGCCCTCCCACTTCTTTCTCATTCAAAACAATGAAAACTAAATTTAACATGAACATGCCACACCAGCCATTATGTGAATCAATGTAGTATGTCTGGTAGTATCAAAACAATTGTACTGGAGACCTAAATTCCCCCCCAACCCAATAATCTTTATGGGACCACCAAAGGTGTCTCGTCCTAGGCCTTGGTGAAGACCTGGTTTACAATACCCCATCTAATAAAAAGATTACTGTCAACTTTTTGCCTGTGAATTTGCAAGGTTCTGGGCCAAACAATGTTTCCAGTGGCACTGACGAAGCAAAAATAACCAAGTGAAAAGGAAAGTATACCTTGCCGCTTGGCTGGTTGTTCAGTCGGAAAAGTTTTTAAATAATGACTGGGAACAATTAGGAAAATAAGAGTTCTTACACCTCTAGCTTAGACTTTTTTGTCACCTTGATATTCCTTGCAGTAAATGTTAGAAAATTTTAAAAATTCCAAGACAATTTTAATTTATCTTTCTTAGCTTTTATGGCAAGTTAATATCAACCTAAAACAATGAATGAACTAAAGAGCACTTGGAGAGCGCACACTTCAGCCTAAACCATGGATGGGTGAGTACCCTTGTATACTGTCATCAAAACTTAGAGATTTTTTTTGAGATATCGTGTGGACAGACATGAGCTCATACAAAAATATATGAAAAAAGAAAAAAAAAAATATCTCAACCCAAAACATTCCTGGATCCATCCCATAATTTCACCACCTCTCCCTTATCCCATTGTCTACACTTTCAAAAAATTTCATTGAAATCAATTCAGTACTTTTGGAGCTATCGTGTACATGGGCAGACGGGAAGATGGACAAACGTGATCAAATATATACACCTATACATAAATAACCCTGTCATTTTTTTATTTTTATTATTGGCACTAGGCTTGTAAGGAACTAATTACCTAAAGTGATGTGATGGAGAAAACTAAACTATAAATATCAGACATTTATAAAATGTAAAATTATTACAAAAGGTCTTATTTTTATTTCAGAGGAATGAAGAATAAGAAAAGGAAGAAAAAAAGAGTCAAGTTAGAAAGGAATAAATAACATTGGAGAAAAATGTAGCCAGGCTCAACTTATTGAACCAGATTGAAAACTCTTGGAAAAAAATTTGATTTGTAAAATGCACTTTGTTGATTTGAAACAGTTTATAAAGAATTTTGGAATTGAGCCAAGCAAAAAATCAATCCAATCTACCAAAGTGTCTCAGACTGACATTTGCGGTAGTAAACTGCAACAGTCATTTAGAATGATAACAACAACTAGTAAACTGTTTAGCCCAACAGAAATTAGTTCCTCCCGAACGGTTCCCTCTCATCTTAGTCAATATCCATCATATCTATTTTCTAAATGATTCGATATGAGACTTTTAAATTGAATTGGGAGCCTAGGTAAAAAGTTCCTGCCGAGACGAAATTACATGTTTCTTCTTTGCTTTGATAATCTAACAAATAGGATAAATCAAATAAAATATTTATATAGATTCTGATTTTTTTTTCTCGAATGAAATCAGAGAAAAAGGACTATAAACAAAACCTGTTTTTTTGATTTGATATTTATCTGTTAACATATTCACTCAAATCGAGGTTTTCTATTTTTGTTCCATAGACTCCTTGTGAAGCATAAGGCCGTTGTGGTTTCTGCAGCGACTAGGTTCTTGCAGGGGGGGGGGGTCGAGCTCCATGCCCTACCCTTCTCCTTTATCCAAGCATACGTTGGACTGCCTTATAATGCTAGAGGGCTCCAACTGTCCAGCTATTTACTCATAATTGTGAGGAAAGACTTGATTCATGCCTTACCCAAGAGAAATAATACTCGGTTTGCCTGTTTTCCATGCAGTAACTTACACCACCCAGCACTTTCTTGATTCGATCAAAGAATTCAGGAAAACATTTCTGAGCTTCAAGATTTTATGCAGTAAAGTTTAGAAAGATCACATAAGGCCTTTGATGTTTTGATCAAAACCTCTGAAGATTGAATGAATCAAGGCTCAAGATAGACTGTAGAAATTCAAGAAAAAAGCTGCTCTTCATATGGTGGAAAATACATGGTGCATATTTACAATTTAGAAATACAACTCAAAGCAAATTCTATCCACACACACACACACACACATACATACATTATATATATATATATATATATATATATATATATATATGCTAGTAACAATATTTTTAGATAGAGCACAGATACTACACTGATCCTAGGCAGAATGTACACATATTCCGATCATAAGCAAAAGCGTCAGCCCATACACAAGTAATCCAGATGTTCTCAAGCGTTCACACATTTAAGTACTGATCAGGTTCAAAGCAGTTTAACTCTAGTGATCGTATGAGAACCGGTGATTTCAACGAGTTGTTCCAAACACCAAACTACCACATTTGACTGCAAACCAAGCGAATATTTCTCTTACTAAATCTATTTTTCACCCCGATGCATTCTCTCTAGCAAACACCCAGAAATACAACCAAAATCGACTCTGAATGAAATATACGTAATAAAGTGACAGAAATTATTTCTGTAAAGACCGTATCAATCAGTGAGTATATTGTTCAAACAAAAACATTATTTTTGAGAAGGAGGCAAAGCTTACCTTATTACAAAGCTGTGTGGTTTTTACTTGTATAAAATCTGCCTAAAAAAAGACATCTCTTCTGTCAGTTCCCTGCAAAATACAAAAAAAACATTTTTTTAGAACATTTGTTCATTCCATGTTTAGCAAATATGAATATGGTTCTAATGCATAGAAATTATAAGCACAAATGAAACTAATATATAAACACGTTAACTATTAACTAGAATAGCACAACAAAATGAGCAGGTCTCCTGCTCAGTACCCCAAGGCAGAAACCGAGCCCAGCACATTGCCATGGCTACACACATTGCTTTATATAACAGTGTGGAATAGATGTGCATGTGTGTCAGAGGTAATACACAAGTCGCTACAATACGCACATGTGCACTGCAGGGCAAAGAAAGTGTTGAGAATATTCTTGTTTATGTGTTCATATCTGTCAGCCATTCTGTTTGTATAAACAATCGATAGTTGTATGGAAGCTTATAAGTGAAGCAATTTGGATATTTTGCTTGGAATTTTGTTCTTTATTTAGGTAATCTTTTAACTGTGATGAAAGCCAAAAAGTTTTTCGTTCAGACTGGATTTGAACTGGTTTGAATAGTGTTGACAAGAAAGAAAGGATGGAGAGAGTGGGCGAAGGGAAAAGAAATTTTTTTTTTTCCATTATGTCGCTATATCATAATTCTTTTTTTTTTTTTCCAATTCAGTTCTTGAAATAATAATAGAGAATACAAGAAAAGAAAGAAAATAGAGAGAGGACGAAAGCAAGCAGACTATACAGTGTTTATAGTTAATGTATACATTCCACATATGTATATAACTTTTTCATTTTCCAATGAATTATGTTGCATTTCAGACATCACTTTTCATTTCATTTGATTATTTTTGCTTCGGATGTTTCAACTGGGATTAACTTGAAAAGTCAATAGAAAACAAATAGTTTTATAACAGGAAACATTGTAAGTTTTGAACTGAGTCTGTTCTTTTTCTTGAGAAGTCTTAAATTATAAGCTTATCCGAATTGTATCAAATAGACCTATTGGGTTAAAGCTCCAATAAAACAGTCTCCCTTCTTTCCCTTGTTGAGATTTATGGCGTAATCTTTGTTAAAGATTAAGAAATAGAAGAAGCCTCTAATTGAACTATCTTGTCAATGGAACGCTGAAAAGACTTCTACAGAGTACAAGCCTAGGTGAAGCATACGGAGAACCTGGAATACGCAGTTGCCAGAATCCCCTCTTTGCTGATACAGTCCGAAGGAAAGCGGAGCAATATATTTGGCATCAGCTTGGCAGCAGTAGCTGCAAGCAGGAAGTCAAAGTTGGCACCTAGCTGCCTTAAAGGGACTCCATTTCTTGGTTGTTTTGTAATTGTCTGTCTCCTACACTGGTAGCCAACTAAAGCTACAGAGCCAGATCTACTCAGCTATTTTTGGACAACTGAACTCATTCTTTGTTATTTTTGTGGGTCCCACAATGCTTCGACCTATCCTTTCTATGCCTTCTTCATGTGCACCATCTGTATGTAAGAAATGGTGGGAATCACAAAAATAAAAAAAGAGGAATTCAATAGTCTGAAAAACTCCCTGAATGTTAATGACTTTTCAAAATTATAGACAATGAATTAACATTCATTGTTATGTAATTAAATTGATTTAAATTAACTTCACATCATAAAAATCAATAGAAAATTCTTTTCAATGTTTTCAATTTACTACGAATAAAGAGTTTGGGAATGACTGATTTTCATAAGAATAACTGTTTTATAACATTATCCACGATTATGATAAATAGCTTCCTCTGTATTTATCTGAAAAGATTAGTTTCTATTTCGAAGTAATCTGAAATTTGAGAATCAAACACAAAGATCTAATCTAGATATTGATCTGTAAATCTATAAAAGTAACAAAACAAATCACTTAATATGTTCATTGGAATTTTGGATTTCCCTGAAGAGATTAAATCAGAAAAGGTAAACCAAGTCTTAGCTTCAAATAGTCCGACTTTTTAGTACGTTTCAATTGGAAGTGGAGAAGAATCAATAGATCTTTTAGTTTTTCTAATTTAAGAGGGGGAAGCTTTATTTACGCATAAACATGTTTTTTTTTTATTACTGTGATTTATAGACATTTTTGAAAATGGAATGCAATAAGTGAAATAATAATTTATGGAAGGTGACGCAAAAGAATTTTTGAAAGCACTCAGAAACTGACAAATTGTGATCAGGACTTTCCAATCCAATGATTACTGTACAAATAACTTTGAATGCGGTGAACAGAGGGGGGGGGGGGTAACAAAAAAAAAAAATGGAGAGAGAAAGTGCAAAGATATCATGAGGAGGAAACAGAACATTATAAATAAGAAAGAAATAGATTTAATCAGAGAGAAAGGAATAAAACGAAGGTAAATAGACTGAATGTAAAGTAAAAGAGACTGTAGTAACTAAAAAGTATTCAGACCTCTGAAAACACAAACAAAAAACTGAATTTCAATCATTTCATATATAGCTATTGTCAATCCTTCATTTTGGAGCTGTCGTCCTTGCACCTTGAATTGTTGTAAGATGCTCCATGGTGTATAATCAGTGGGAGATAAGACAGAAGCAATACTTAGAACAGTGAGTTCATGTGGATAATAAGAGGGCAGGATGCTTTGATGTGAAGGAAATTGTTGGATGAAGCAACAAGAGACTATATAAGATGTAATTTGTGCAAATAAAAGTATTTATGTAAGTAAGTCTGTTCCTTGTTGATAAAGAGAATTATTGAAACTAAACAGCTATGATATTGGAGGTAAAATAAGTTTTGATCTGGTATATTTTAGACTATTGTCATAAATTTATGGAAAATATCTCTCGATTGAAAAAATATTCCTGAATCATAATATATGGAAAATCTCAGAAGAAAAAAAAAAAAATATAGGTTCATGCTAAAATTCAATCAAATCTTTAACCTATAGCCCACACTTCCAGAAAATGTCATTGAAATTCATAGAGAACTTTTAGAGATATTGTGTGGACAGACAAACATGAGTGAATACATATGCATAACTCTGACAACAAAGTTGAAAGAGTTAAAAAAAAAAAAAAAAGTGAAGGAGGGAGAGAGAATGAAAGAGGGTAAATAAGGTATGAACAGATTAAAAAGCTTTCTGTCTTCCTCTTCATCAAACAATAAAACGTAAAAGTCACTTTGGTTTACACAGTCCACTAACAATGCATCTACATGTCATTTGGAATTTGGAATAATGTGAATTTAGAAACACAAGAAAGAAGAAAATGAAGGTCTCAATTATTTAGAGATGATTTTCCTAGAAAATAAAAAGAAGTAAAAGCAACAAGAGAAAGGACAAGGGGGAAGGAAAGGACAAAGGGAGAAGAAAAGAAAAAAAAGGACAAAGAAAAGAAAAAAAAAGGACAAATAAAAGAAAAAAAAAGGACAAATAAAAGAAAAAAAAGGACAAATAAAAGAAAAAAAAGGACAAATAAAAGAAAAAAAAGGACAAATAAAAGAAAAAAAAGGACAAGGGAAAAGATGAAAAAAATGTCAAAAAAAAAAAAGGAAGTGAAAGAAAAAAGACATCCAAATCAAGTTTCATAAAATTTGGAACTATTACAAAAACAGTCAAAGAAAAATCAGTTCCAGAAAAAAAAAGAATTTATATTTTCAGGAAAAAAAAAAAAAAAAAGAAGAAATTTTAAAGAACTGTTTTTCCTCCAAAGTCTGCTTTATCGACTGATGTATACTAAATCTTGGCTGACTGAAGACTATTGAGATTTCAGATAAACAACAATGATTGATATGGGCTTTGAGAATGACAGTTTTGTCTCATGAACAGAACAAAGTAACAATTCTTTTCAAAAAGTTACAGAGAATACTTGAGAAATTATTTTGTATCATTCTTCAAAAATTGTAGAACAAAATACGGAAAAAAAAAAAGTAATAAAAAAGTAGAAATAAAAAACACAAAACCATTTCACTGGCAAAGCAACAGTGCAGGGGGGTAAGTGGATTCGTGCCTTACAGCAAGGTGAAGATAAACAACCTCAGATTCAAAACTCACTTCTCTGATTCAATTTGCCATGCTGATAACCATTGTGCTAACCCTTTGTTCAGAAATTGAGGAAATGCTTAGCTAAATAGCATGAAGTATCCTAATAGATAGCCCTGGCCACTTGTGGAACAGATATAGAAAAACAACCAAAGAATAAAAAACAATCCTAACTCAACCAGTTACTCAACATTCTGACTATCAGCTGACAATATACATGTTAGCTCAAGCTTTACCTCCTGGCAAGGCCAACAGAGAGATGGTATTCAGCCATATCAGCCAAGCTGGTCTGGACACCTCAAGGGGATGATAAGGGTTAGTCTTTGGCCGAGTAGATTCGGCCAACAGTCCAGAGTGTTCTGAGTCTCTGGGTACTGACTTCGCTCCACCAGTTTTACTGTTCGGTATCATCCCCACTCAGCCTTGGCTGGGGGGGGGGAGTAAAGGACATTACTGCAGAGCAGCTACTGAGAGTAGCACTGACGTATAGACCCAGGAGATTGCTAACCCCATCCAATCCCTTTTGTGTTGTAATCACCCCTCCAATGTCAGAGAGAGTCAAGTGGGCGAGTCCTGAACTGTGCAAAGCAAGAAGGCATTCTAATTCAAGATATTTTTACTTATCTGTACACGAACAAAATCTTTTGGCGGCATGCAGTGTTCGGATGATCCATTGAAAAATAGAGAATAGGGGTGATCAATGAATATATTACTTCTCTCAGCTTTTGTCGGGTGGAGATCAGAAAAGTAAGAATTTTAAGAGAAAAAACAAGAGTGAGCACTTCTTGACACAAACTAAGAGACCAATTTAGTGTAAAATTAGACTGTAAATTGAACCTTTCCTTAAAAATTTACTTAAGGGTGAATATGAAGAACAAAAAAACGAAAACAAAGAACCAAACATCCTTTCTAGACATAATAAAGTATACTGCTAAAATTCTCCCCCCCCACCATTCCCATAAGTGGGGCCTGTAAGTGTGACATATACATACATAGCCAGTCAACCCGAGTCACTTGAAGAGACCGAAGAAACTGATTATGACAGTTTTGGTTGACAGTTTTTAACACACAAGTTCCTACAAAACATCAAATCGTACTTCAGCTTTCTTCCAACCAATAACTGTAATATAGTGAAGTTCTCTCCTCGGTGTTATTTCAAATCAAACATTTCTGCAAGTTCCACCCAAGTTTTACCCCATTGTATATAAAAATCAAATCATGGCCTTTTTAGCCGATTGTAAAAAAGATTGTTTTTCTAGACAGAAAGAATGTGGAAAAACCCGTTTGGTTTGCACAAAGCAAGTGATAGGCAAGATAAATTTAGATCAAGGGATCTTAGGTCGATACACAGAGAGACCCACTTGCCACGATTACTTCCCAAGTACACAAGTATATTCAATAATTATGGCCAGTGTGATTTTCTTTGTTTCTCTGTCCATAGACACTTGCACTCAGAGGTAACAATTTTGCTGATGAAAATATCACCCATCCAACATTTGAAACAATAGACACTAACAGTAAATGAGTTCAGGGCACTTTTCAATAAAACTTCAGATGAAATTTTGATAAGATGTAAACATTTATTTACACTAATAACAGCTTTGAAGTATTGAATCATCAAGTCTTCAAGGGAGAGAAAAATGGAGAACTGCTTGAACCACTCAGAAACACAAGTAGATATTTTTACCAAATATATTACTGCCTCCAGTTTATATCTAGCCATCGATATAAAGCCATTTATACAAATAAGCATAATAGGACCCCGAACAGAACGGACCAAAACAAATTAATTGCACCATTCAAGGTATATCAGGATAGTTAGAGTTCCTTTCTTATCCCCCCACCCCTGAAATTCCAACATATCCATGAATTTTTTATGGTGAATATCTATTGTGTGATATCTCCAAAACTTTTCACTCAAAAGCAACGTGATAATATGTGCCGGTAGCCCTCATTCTTTCACATTGTGTAGATGTGACACCAAATAAATTTATGGTTACATGAATTCTTTATGCAGTCGAGGGTGTCATATGTACATAGTTTTATAATGTAGTCCATTTCCTTGAGTGTGAAGCATTTAATGGATTTATACCCAAACCAGTCAAGTTGTTGAATGACAGGCTAGTTTATTTGACATCTACTCGAAAGCACAATATTAACTTCTATCATACCCAACAAAGTTGAGATAGCCTTAGTGGTTTTCATCAAGTCTATGTGAAGTCATGAATGGTTAATCCTTTGTTTATTCTTTTGACTTGTTCTCAACAGTGTCCACATGAAACATTTCCAATATACCTACACTCCAATCAAATATAATAACTATTGTTACCTTACTGCCCACATATTGGGGTGAAATGGAACATGCACATTCCTTCTGCAATCCAAAAGTAGAACTATTCTATAAAAAAACATTTACAAGCTAAAATAGTGTAAAGCAAAGAAACAGTTACCATAATTTTACATGGGGAAATCTTTTTGAGCATTCCCAGACTCTGAAAATTGGCGATGATTGTATGTTAAGCAGAGTAGTCAGAGGCACATGAGCCGAGGGTATCATGTTGGACTTTGAGGTATGTGTAGCAGCCTGCCATGATTGTCATGTAATTTTCCATCTACTGTACGAAACTAGAGCTTCAAAGTATTTCAGTTACTTCTCTTCAGTGTTGCCTATTTAGATATCTAATATCCAAATTTGGATAATTGTAAAGAGCATAAGTCAAGGGAGATAATTGATATAAACTATGAAGAAAGATCTATAATCTGTAATTCTTTTTTATTAGCTTTCTTGAGAGCTGCAGACCTCTATAAAAATTGAAACCTGACACAGTACTGCCATGCATTCTGACAAATATATCAGATGAATGTCAACTCCATACAATGGCAAAATGTCGAGTAATTGCAGTTCATATACAAATAGATTTCTTCAATTGTAGTTACATTATAAAAATATGAACAGTAACAAAAAATAACAGAATGCTATTCTCCAAGCTTACCCCAATGCAAATCTCTATTATCCATGTATATAAAATGAAATGTGTATACATATATTTCAAATATGACATCATTATTGATGCCATGGTTGAACTAGTGGATAGATAAAACAGTGAAACGGTGAATATACTTTCATTTCTTTTTTTAATCTTTTATTAAAGAGAAAGTCGCATATTGTGATCACTTTTGGACAGTGTATTTTAAATAATAATGGGCTGATAACAATAATCAAAGGATATAGAAATTAGAACAATTTACATTTGTCATGAATTCATTGTTATAACAATGAATTTAGATTAGGAATTTAATATGTATTTTTAATTCATTTCAGATAAAGTGTTTGGGACCTACTGATTTTCATGACCACTTGATAAGATTAACCACGATTATAATGAAGAATTCCTTCTATATTGAAACACACAAATTACTTTTGGCCCAATTTCTTAATTGTGAGTGTCCACCATAGAATTTCAACAGGCTCAATTAATTCTATGAAAACCACTTTCATCTTATTTTAGAATTTATGTTACAGCCAACTGATTTAACAAATTAGCCAAAATTACTAGGCGACACTTAAGAAAAAAATCCTCTTTACTAAATTAATGAAAATCCACTTCATTATCACAAAAAAGGATTTTATGCCATATTACCTCATTATAATGAGGCAAGATCAGTTTGAAGTAATCTTAATTAAAAAAACCAATACTTTACAATGAATCAAAATATCTCATTCTGTAATTACTGAAAATCACAGATTTAAATAGAAAAATCTAGGAAGCAGTCCGAGTGCTGTCCTCTCCTTATTCTATACGCTAATTAAAAACTGAATGAAAAGGAGTTTATATATAGCTACAATGCAGAGGAGTTGACTGTATGAATTTTGATTTTTCAATTTTTGGACTATTGTCTAAATATGAAAAAATATCTTACTATTGAAAACTTATTCCCCGACCTGCTCCAAAATTAATCAATTCTTCCTTAGCTCATAGCCCACCCTTCCATAAAATATCATTGAAATTCACCGAGATCTTTTGAAGATATTTTGTGGACAAGCTAGAGAGAATATAGATATATGGACAGAGAAAAAAACAAAACAAAACACTTTCTCAAAAGAAATTCCTGGATCCACCCTAAAATTTAATCAATATTCCCTTAGCCCATGGCCAACAAAATGTCAGTGAAAATCATTGAGAACTTTTGGTGATATTAGGTAGACAGACAAACATGAATGATTACATATATCTCCCAACTTTCCAGAGGTAAAAAAAACCTCAGTCTTGTACAATATCAGCAAACTGAATTCATTCCCAATGGCTTCAGATATCAGTATGTCTCAACTGCATCATAAACAAGTCAAAAAATGCTGTCAATGATCGTAATGTGACATTACTTGTTGAAGACCTGAAATCTATAGGTATAAACAAAGAATAATTAAAAAAAATAGTCTTGATTGCTATAATTGTAACCAAATAATTATTAATGAATTCAAGGACATATAGCCTGATGATGAGTTTAGAAACCTTGATCACAAGATTGGATCGTTATGGTAAAGATAGAAAAATCAGATCATTGTGATTGAGGTGAATGCGAACACAGACTCCACACAATTATCAATAAGCTGCAAATCAGACTGGAGATTATATCGTTTTTGCTGCATCACAGAAACTGGATCATTTTAAGATAGATTTATCATTCCATAATTACGATCCGTTTTCTAAAGACTTGTAACTCCGGATAGAAAAATTATTGGTTAAGACATTGAACATCACACTACTAAAGATATCCAACAAATGTCGGGGTCCAAGAAAGCCAACTGCATTACGACCAGGCTGCAAAATTTAGCCATTTTGGAGCTAGATAAATATCATGGGGTCCCCCCCCCCTATTCACCCCCGTTATAACATGAACTGCAGGGAAGACCTGTATTGATAAACTCTTCATACAGTCTTTAAAATAAAGTCAGACTGATAAAATGCCCTTCCCGTCATTCCTGTAATTACAATTTCATAGATCCAAAACAAGTCCAGAAGGGGGGGGGGGTAATATAATTCTAATTAATTCATTATCATCGAGATAATGTGAAATGAGATGTTCATATCCCAAAGCCTAGATTCATGTTCAGAAGCAGATAATCAGGTTTAGTTAGAAGTATGTGTGAGGGGTTCCAAGCAATATTAAAGCAGGAGAAGCCAGAGCAACAAATCTGTGGGTAATGATGATCGGAGAAATGACAGGGTGGGGCTGACGAACAATGGTCAATATTTGGATGATACCATACAACAGACGCTAAAAGGCTGATGATGATACAGAATGAAGAAGAAAAAAAAAGCAAAGGTTTTCAAAGATTAAGTCATCACAGATCACTTGTGTAATGGGATGGAAAAAACACAAAAAATCTTGACAATACTTGAAATATTTCATGGGCATACTCATGAAATGAACATTAAAACCAATTACAAATACTAGTTGAACAGAAATTGACTAATTTCATTTAAGTACATACTGTGAACCATGTTTTTTCTGTCAATTGATAAAACAATAGTGGTGATTTAGTGGTTATGTTAACTTCATTTTAAGAATGAAAATATTCAAGAATGGGAACGCAAGTCCCTATCTGTAGTGAACACCATTAAAAATACATACAAATTATGATTTTTCAACTCAAGATCTCATTTTCAGTTCCTAACCCTATTGTAAGATTGTGTGTGTACATATATATATTTTTTTTGTACGTAATATTTTCCAATTGCCTAGAGACTACACTGTGATCTTAGGCAGAAGTGCCACTCCATAAGTAAACAATCCCGTCATTTTATACGGGTACTGTACTAGTTTTAGTAATATCACATCTTTTTCTGACCCTCTCTCTTGCTTGCACAGCTCACTTGATAGCAATATAGATTTAATACAGAAAGAATTTAATGAGGATCAAATAAGGGGAAAACCTTTGGGTGTCATGTTAGAAATGCAAGTCAAAACTAATTTAATACACCAAAGTGATTTATTATTTACCCCTCCTTGACTGTTTTGCTTTTGATACTTTCCCCTATATGCCTACATCTATGGCCATCTACCTGTCACATAAGTGTTGATATGGCTTTTTGGAATGAAATGTATAGAGTAGCTAAAAATATGAACACAATTTATTTGGCAATAAAAGCTCTGGTTATTCCTTGAAATTAAACACCTTCATAATAAAGATTCCAGATATATGTAATGAAATGCATAACAACACAAAAGAAAATTCATACATAGTACCATAATAACAAAGTATATGCAATACAGGAAAAAAAAAAAAAAGAACACTTGAAAAATTACATAAATTACTTTAACAGACATTAGGAAATAAGTGACTGAAGTGACAACAAATAACTTCGAAAGATTTTTTTTTAATGGGTTTAGTTTTTAAAGCTGTAAAGTTTTCTCCCTCTCTCTCTTATTTATATATATATATATATATATATGTGTGTGTGTGTGTAACAATTATCAATGAATACACTGATCCTCGGCATAGCACACAGATACTCTGATCGAAGACAGAAATGCTTTTCCATGTATAAATAATCCCATTATTTGAAAGATAATATACAAGTAAATGTTAGAAACAGTTTAGAAAGAAAAAGAATAGTTCAGCAGTTCCGAAGTTCAATATTTTTTGCATGTTGACAAATGGTTATTTGAATATAGAATGTAAATAAACAATCAGATCAACTGTAACTCATCATTTTTCAATTTCTAGATTTTATTACCATTATAACTGATTTTCAGCAAAATCAGAGAAGATTCGAGAAATTTTTCCAATCATAAACAAAAACATTTTCGCTTATAAATGTAAACAAACAATCAGATCATCCATACCCATACCCCCTGTACAATCTCTCCAAAAGATGACATACAGAATTTTTAGAAAATATATCAAAGAATAAAGTTATCCAATTAGGAAAAAGGAGACAGTAACGATAATAACAGACACTCATAGCGAATAATTGTCCCTTGCTGAGAGGAAGTTGGTGACTAACAAAGTCTTAGGCTGATAAACTGCATGAATCTTTTGTAATTTTGAACCAGTGCCAGATTGACTAAGTAGCAAAAGTGGCATGTGCTACAAGCCCTGCAAATTTCAAGGGATCTGCACTAAATGCTTGCAAGCTATCAATTTTGATACAGTGGTTCTGAATTTTCTCTCTATACTGTTTAAGATTAGCAATTTTAGTCAATAATTACCTTCAATTGGGGATTTTCATTTTAGCAGTAATTAATTGAAGTGTGGTATCCAAGTCATGCATATATATATATATATATATATATATATAAATAAATGGAATGAGGATTCGCAACATAAACATGCTTATGTTTCCTGTTATCGTAATTATGTTGATTGGATCGTTCTATATTCATATAACCCCCTTAAAGAACAATCCAATCAATATAACTAACTTAGACATGAGGAAGTAGACCAAACCCAATATAATCAAACAACCCACCAAGATCATCTAAAAGGGATCCTAGAACGAGGAAATAAATTCAAGAAATTCAAGTAAGATAAAAACACTCAGAGAGAATACATACCAAAAACTGATAGAACAACCACTTACTGATAATGTGAACACTCACTCCATACCTCCTGGCTTGTAATTTATAATCACCTGCAGATATACACTACCCACAAACAAAATAAAAGACTACCACCTAGAATAGTAGACATCCCCCCCATAATGTCCTGACCAGGAATCTATAATATACTGAATCATTTGCCTGAAGAAGCCCAGATAGGGTAGAAACAAACATGTTCAAGTAGTGATTCCTCATTCCATTATATTTCAAGCTCTACTCTAGACCAGTTTGATACTTGAAGTTGAATATATCAAGCACTCTATGAAATAAACTCATCATGCATTGCATATTGCATTATATTACAGCATAATACATCCCTAATTTGTACTATATATAACACATAAAAACAAAAGGTATTTAAAACTGGAGTCATGGCCGTTACACAAAAATCTAAATAAAAAAGTAATACTATTACTGAAATGTCAGGACATATTCGGCACATTATTAGGCTATATAGAAAGTGAAAAAATTATGACTTCACTATTGAAGTGAAAAAAAAAAAAGAAAAAATGTTCAAATATGTTATGAACTTGTTTCTCACATAACCATATCTGTTCTCAACAAGTGCCTATTTTGTGGGTCATAGAGTAAAAAGTTTTCATGACGAACATATCTACAATGCATTGAATCAGTTTTTGATTGGGTGATAAAAGAATCTCTGAGGTGGAAATTAGGCCTGCAATACCAGAAAATACAAATATGTAGAAATGACTCAAATGGTATGGATTCTGCCAGACTTACCCTTGTCACACCCATGTGAAATCATCTTTGGTGCCCCAATGACCCAACATGATATATAAATTTAAAGCAAACGGTAGAGAAACAAAAAAAAAATCAATCATTGCTGATTTCTTTTAAAAACCCTCAACCAAAACTTTTTTTCTGTTTTCAAGTTGATCTGGTTGGCTGGCTATGTATGCATTATGCATTCAAGCTGTACCAATAGAGTAAAAGGGCTGAAAACTTGAACATTTACTCCCTATATCTAGAAAAAAAATTTTTTGAAGATCCATCTTCAATAGGTTTGTTGTGAGGATTCAATTTACAATTTAAGTTTATGCTAGATTAGTCCTCTAGTTTGTGACTGTTTGAGTTCATGCACTTTGCTTGAAAAATTCAGAATTTTTTTTTAGTGATCATTATATAAGAGGCAAGAAAAATAACTTATTGACCACCTGGCTTTTTCTAATTTTTTCAACTGATCATCCCAAATGAGGCATGCTGTCAAAACATGGTCACATGACAGGTTCTATTGAGTTGATAACCACACCTGTATTTTCTGATAATCTATTTCAATCAAACACAGTCAAAGCCATTTGCATAGAACGCAAAAAAAGAAAGAAAAAAGATGAAAGAAAGACTAATAGAAAATCATTATGAAAAAAAGAAAAAAAAAAAAAAATGTAAATTTTCTTGTTGGTCTTTCACATTTTCAGGTCATTTTTAGTGAACAATTCTAGCAGAAAAGGTTGATATCCAATACAGTGATTGACAACTTAGTATCAGAATGATTGCGGTAAGCTACTTGAACACCCGAGCATGTGACAAGCATTCTTCCCAATGAACTCAAGTTGGGACACAAAAAGATTAGGTGACTGTTTTTCACAAAAAATTGGAAATTGATATATAATTTTTGAATTGACTATTTTTATGACATAAGGAAAACATGTTTAATTCAAGTGATGCATAGCAACAAAATGATAACATAAGGAAATTGAAACTTACTGGGTTTTTTCATGCTTACCCATTGGTTAATGGATACCACGTAGTTTGTGCATGCTCACTGTGGCTCCATTTACATAAGCCCAGTTTTGTTATTTGATAGCCACGCCTCATATATTTTGGGTGTCTACCATAATGTGATGGGTGACAAACTAGTATCATAAGCCATTAGTGAGTGTAGTAAGTTTGATTCTCTCAAAATTCCACAACAGTTGTGGCCTGGAGCCAGCCTATACCAAGCAAAGCAAACATCTATACTTCTGCTTGGTGGCTGAAAGAGACGAGCATTTTGTACCAGAATCAGAGATAATTAAGAGTTTGGTTTCAAAAACAATATATCACACCCTCTACTCTCCCCCCTTATCATTACACTTCCACACAAACAAAAGATGCCAAAAAACCTGAGTCGACAGATTTTGAGATAAAGTCACATGAGAAGTTGATAAATTCGAGTCAACAATAAATGAATTTCACTTTGATCTCAGCTAAGAGAAAAAAATTTTACGCCTATCTCTGAAAATTATAAATACCAAACCTACAGAATTCATCAGTTTGAAATAATTTAAACGTAGCTTAGAATCACCGCGGCTATTGTCATTTTTCTATAGTGGGGAAGTGGGGAGTTGAGTAACTTGGGATAAAACAATGTCTAAATACATCAGGAAAGATTGAATGGTGTAGAATTCTTCAGGTGTTCGTCATATTCAGTGATGCTCTTCGAATCTAGAGTCTAGTCACCAGTTAGCAATTACAGTAAAAGTGTGGAGAAGGCCTGAGATTACGATGACTGAAACATTGAGAGTATAGAAACTAACATGAGGACAGTTAGTCCAAATAAAGCAATGATATTTTATCATCTGAAAAATTCAATCAGAAATAAAAAAAATTAGTTTGAAAATATACGTAGATCTTGTATAAATAAGTAGACAAGGCAGGAAGCCAGCCACCTAGTGCACGTAGAGGCAGGCTGGCAGCCAGCCAGCCAGCCACATAGACATGTTACACAATGTGATTAGAAATCAGTACCGTTGTCATGATTTGATCAGTTTCCATGACAACAAATAAATATTTGCAACACTGATCAACAGAAGAAAACCAATTCTAAATAAACTGTTTATAAGCGGAAAAGCTGGTTTGTATTAGGGAGGTAGATGAAGCTCAAAATAATTTGTTTTTGTTTTTTTCTCCAATAGGACATCAAACAACTTTGATAGAAATAGAGTCGGGGGGGGGCGAAATCCCCAAATGTCAAACAAGTAAATAACTTTTTAGCCGACACTAAAAAATAACCCACATTACTGATTAGTAACTTTGGCAAAAATCGAAACTGTTTTTGATAAACTCCAGTCAAAATAACAAGAACAATCTTAATTCAGGAGAGTAAACACTTCAGTATTTGTCTATCTTGACATGTTGAACCAAACCGATATGTGAAATTGATATTTCCTTATTTGAAATCATGACAAAGTGTATTGGTAGGCAGCTCTCCAAGCGACTGAGCAAAATTGACAAGTCTTTTCTATGATGACTTGAACTCTCTACTCCAAGGCACCAGAAAACACTTCAATGTTATCATGGGAGACTTCAACGCACAAGTAGGACAAGGAAATGAAAATTGCGTCGGCAAATTTGGATACAAAATACGCAACGAGAGAGGAGAAGATCTTGTAAACTTTGCGACGGCTAATGGATTCAAAATCATGAACACCTTCTTCAAGAAGGGACCCAGTAGGAAATGGACTTGGAGGAGCCCCAATCACGAAACAAGAAACGAAATAGACTACATCCTAACGGACAAAAACGATATCGTCAAGGACATCCAAGTCCTAAATCAAGTCAATGTAGGCAGCGACCACAGAATGGTACGATGTAAAGTACAAATAAACACCAATAAAGAACGCAGGAAAATGTTCCATACAAAACCGCAGCCTCTAAACATACCAAAAGAGCACGTTCAATCTTTCAAGCTCGAATTGAAGAACAGATTCAGAATTCTTACTGAACAAGACAGCACCAACATCAACGAACTAAGCAGCAAAATGACAGCGTCAATAATTGAAGTAGCCTCTACATTCAAGCCAATGGGCAAACAACCCATTAGCAAAATCTCGGATGAGACTAAAAATCTCATGGAAAAACGCAGAAACCTCAAGCCACCGACAACAACGAGGGAGAAAATTGAAGAGGCTGAACTAAACAAATTAATCAAGAAGAAACGAAGAGAAGACAGAAGGAGATACACAACGGCAGTCATTGAATCAACTCTTGAAAAAGGTCGGGGCTTCAAAGCTATAAACAAACTCCTCAACTCGGGACGAAGGCAAATAACTAGCATACTCGAGGAAAATGGAAACCTAACAACAGACAGAGACAGGATTGTCGAACGCGCCAAAGAATTCTACCAAAAACTTTATTCGTCCAAACAAGGACTGCAAAACGATGAGCAAGATACGCAAGACACGGGCGAACAACTAGAGGACTTCCCAAAAGTAACCCCGTGGGAGGTGAAGGAAGCCATTAAACAGACAAAGAAAGGAACTGCCCCTGGACCAGACAACATCACCATCGACCTACTCCGAAAAGCAGGTAAAACCATCAATAGGAAACTGGCCGTCCTCTTCAACCTGTGTCTAAAACACAGTAAAGTCCCAGACGATTGGAATACTGCTATCATAATGCTTTTATATAAAAAAGGAAACCCGAAAGACCTCAACAACTATAGGCCTATAAGCCTACTCAACTGTGTATATAAACTTTTCACAAAGATCATCACCAACCGAATCACAAAAACACTCGATGAAAACCAGCCACGTGAACAGGCTGGCTTTAGAAGAAGCTACTCGACCATGGACCACCTGCACTCGATAAATCAACTGAAAGAAAAAGCAGCAGAGTATAGACTACCACTTGCCGTAGCATTTATCGACTTCAAAAAGGCGTTCGACTCAGTAGAAATCCCTAAGGTCATGGAGGCCATCAGTCGCCAAGGTGTAGATCCAGTATATGTTGAAGTGTTGAAACATATATACAATCACGGCAGCTCATTTATCAGGCTACATAAAGACTCGGACCCCTTCCAGCTCCAGAAAGGAGTAAGACAAGGTGATACCAGCTCACCTAAACTCTTCACAGCCTGCCTCGAGATGATCTTCAGAAGGCTAGACTGGGAGAGTAAAGGAATTAGAATAGACGGCGAGTATCTGAGCAACCTCAGATTCGCAGACGACATAGCCCTTTTCGCAGAGAACCTACATGACCTCCAACTAATGATAGATGAACTAAATGAGGAGAGCAAGAAAGTCGGCCTACACATGAACTTCAGCAAGACGAAGATCATGTGCAACAACCACATTGGAGATAAGAACACTAAGATCGAAATCGAGGACACAGAACTCGAGAAAGTAGACCACTACATCTACCTAGGGCAACGAATCTCCATGAGACCCTCAAAAGAAGAAGAAATCAAGCGAAGAATCACACTAGGATGGCAAGCCTTTGGCAGAGCTAGCTCAACCTTCAAAAATAATAAGATCCCATTAATCCTAAAGAGAAGGGTGTATAACCAATGCATCCTCCCAATAGTCACTTATGGAGCTGAAACATGGAACTTAACCAAGAAACAGACCCGTAAGCTGAGAACCATGCAACGTGCACATGAAAGAATAATGCTGGGCCTCACATGGAGAGACCACAGAACAGCACAACACATCCGGGAAAAGACAAGAGTTAGAGACATCATAGAATCCATAAAAAATCTCAAATGGCGGTGGGCTGGCCATGTTGCAAGAATGGCTGACAATCGATGGACATCACGACTCACAACATGGATTCCCCGAGACCACATGCGCAACCGAGGCCGGCAAAATGTTAGATGGAGAGACGAGCTAGATAAGTTCAGGAAGTACTGGCTCCGTGACGCCCATGATAGAGAAGTGTGGCAAATCCTGGGGAAGGTCTATGTCCAACGACGGACGCTAAAAGACTGATGATGATGATGATGATGATGACATATCTATGAAAATTTGTGTTACAAATACACAAGGGCTTATTTCATGCTAATAAATAGTTATATACTAAAAATATATCTTTACCTTATTTATTTATCATATATAGAATACAAAAGTCACTGTAGTTATCTTCAGTCAGAATAGTAGATGTGGAGTTTGACCATGCGGCATCTAAGCTTGTCATTTGGTGAATTTCATGGAGATGCACATAAAACAGAAAGACTGATTTTCATATTGATTAGAGGGCTGAAACGTTAATCAATGTCTGTTTATCAACTTGAGACCTTCAAAAATCTGTCTAACAGAGAGGAATCAAATTCTGACAAATGCTGGTGTATATGATATCTAGAAGAAAAACATTTAATTTAAGAAAATAATCAATGCAATCACTGCACCACATCCAATGTGCTGGTATTATGACTGGAGGGCCAGGTTTGCAGTGAGCAGTTTTCCCCCCAATACCCTTATGAGCCATCTTTTCAGTGTATGAAACCTTTTTAAGAAATGGATTCAACTGATATTTGTAAAGACACCCAGAATCATTAAAAGCTTCACTATTTTTGTGGCTCCCCAGCAAGATCTTGATATTTATCAATTCTCTTTTTTCTTTTTCTAATCTGATCGAACAGCCACATCTCTCATTAATTCAACGAATGAATAGTTTCCTTTAGTTTCTAATATCAGAATTAAAAAAACGTGATTAAAAAAAAATACAAAAAAAACAAAAAAAAACAAAGTTATATTAGTCAATAGAATCAAAGTTATTTTTTTTCCTGTTTAACAGTCACTGGTTTTTTATTGATAAGATACTTGAAATTTCCATCAGGATACAAAAAGAGAAATAACTTACATCCCACTCAGACAACTTCTGAAAAGACTCGAAAGTATTGTTCCCAAACAAAACCATTGTTAATCTTTTCAAATAAAATGTTTGACAACAGAAATGAAGAACTGCACTTGATGACCCACACATGATACAAAGTTTGAAAAATTTCAATATGAATTTTACAGACAAAGAAAAAAGAAAATCTTACTCTTTCATTTGAAAAAATAATTACAGTGTATACCAGTTTCCCCACAATCTGAAAGAGCATTCCTTCCAAAACATTTCCTTAGCTGAAATGGTGCAAAACAAAGAAACAATTGATATTAATTCATATGGAAAAAAAGCATTCCCAGACCCCAAAAATGGTGCTGATAGTATATCATGCCAAGTTGTTTGATGGTGGTAGTTACAGGAGACTGGAGTTTAAAAGAGAGCAGAAGAATGTACACGCTGCCTCTATAAAGGCTTGATGCAAAATGAATATTGAATGATACATTTGCTTTTTCACTTTTTTTCATAGAAGTGAATAGGAAGTGTGCTGTGAAGTTTTCCAAAAATGGGGGATACCTGCATTATGATTAAAAAGTCATCCAAGAGCTCCCATTCACCTTCTTGGAGAGAGGACTTCACTCAAGATCTAACATTACCTGAATTTTAGCTTTTTCACAGGAGGACGAAAGATATTCACAAATTTTGGAGTACATTTTTTGTAAGTATGTGTACCCTTATGCTGGCCATTGCAACACCTATCCTTACCCAAAGCTGGGATGAGGAGTCGGATTCATGCCTTTCCCGAAGGCATTAGTGCCAGTCTCAGAGGCTAACTTGGCTTGCCCTGTCCATTTTCTGTACTGCTAACTGATCAGCAATCTGCACTTCCTATAGATGGGTATGGGTAGTGAAAATTAATAATGTTTGTCCTGAGTTTGAGCATCAGCAAGCTGATTCATCAGAAGGGAGGTCAGGCAAATTTTAGTTGTGCATGTAGCGTTACTTAAAGTTTTTGTAGAAGATAACGGGTGTTTTGCTGACCACAAAGAACTTCATTTGACCAAAATGCACTCATTGGATTAAAAGTTATAAAAGTTTGAATATGTAAATTTGCAAAAGATAAAAGAAATTGATGCAATGGAATTTAGTCTTTTCACATGGTCTAAAAGAGAAAAATGCAAAGAAAATCCTCTTACTGCAAAATTTGCAAACTTTTTGGAATGAAATTTTGGGGCAAGTATGAATTCCCTACAGAGATATACCTATTTCATATTTATATTTTCGTAAGACCCACATTTATGAGGCATTTATTCCTATGGCTAATCAGTCTAACAGGTTTAGTTCAGCAGAAGATATGTTTCGAGCAGTGTTGCCAATTTAGCTCTTTTGGATCTAGATTTAGTTATTTTTTTCCTCGTTTAGCCACAAATTCCAAATCTTGCTTTTAACTTCAAATCTTATATCAATTAATATAAACATTAATTTTGCAATCAAAATATTGATTCAAGTCAAGTGTAATAGCAGTAGTAATATCATCGTAGGTTATGTTTGTAGAGGGCAGTCATAACTAAAGGGATTAAATTTTGATCTAAAAACAGCTAAATTGGCATCTCTGAAATGGAGCAGTAAGATTCAAAGTCAGCATATACAAAACTCTGATCAAAAATTTCTGAAATATAATGATGAATAAAACATTAAATTTCTATGCAATCCTGAGAGTTTCATTAATCATCAATTATTTCACTCATAAAATATAATTTCCATAGTATGACATAGTAAAATACCCAGGAGACATAAGCATAACCGGAGGTATTTACTGAAGCATGGAAAATTCAGATCAAAAGATATTTTCATTATTTCAACATGGGGGGGGGGGGCCATATGAGAGCCAAACAGACTGAGGTGTCTTAGTGAACCATTTGCATACGGTGCTATGAGGCTATCTTTGCTTGCCAATAACTTAGACAAAACATTATCTACCAAACTTTGGAATATAAAACATATCAATCGATGGAGAATTAATCAAGGAACAAGTTACGATCATTTAATACTGGAAAAAATTTCACAAAAAGAAAATCTCGATTGATTCCAATGACATGGTAGCAATCTGGTTATTTTCCAATCATATTTGTTACGTGACTGACCTTCCTATCCTCAGATGAGCCAGGGTATCAAGTCTTTTTAGGTGGTTTTACATGAAATGCTAGAATAATGTTAAAAGTGAAAGGTTGACTAATGTAATTGCATTTCTATACAGGTTCAATGTAAGTAGAGATATAATTTGTAAAATTTGGAGGTTTTTGAGCCCTTAACAGAAATGCTATTTGCCCGAGAAATTCATTTATTTTCAAGTTGGATTTCAAATTAAGACAATGTTGTTCAAGCATTTAGAGTGAACATTAATACAGTGCAAATTGCATAGTGTTGGTTCAATAGGTTAAGGTCTAGATATATAGATAACAATGATAAAACTCAAAGGAGACCAGAACATGTTCTTAATGATGAAGAATAAGTGATAGCGGCCAACAACCCACAAACTATGGTTCAAGCACTCTCTGAAGATTTTAGGACTTCAACAGTGACCATATTACTTCATCTCAGGGCAATAGTTAGGATGAAAAGTAGGAAGAATAAGTATCATATGAGCTGAATGAAATGCACCATGACAGTTCCAAACTCCACACCTCTAAGCTCACAAAGATTTTATTTAGAGAATTGGGATATGATGTTTCGCAGCATCCTCCATATTCACCTGACATTCCATGTACAGATTACCATCTTTTCAACTATTTTGAACTTCATATCTGTAATAAAAGATTCAATAATAGGGAAGCTATAATTTGTACTTTTACTGAATTAGTGACCAGAAATCCAACATGATTTTACTGAGATGGCATATTACCATTAAAGGATTTTTGGAAAAAGGCTGTTTCAAATAGGTTATATTTTGATTGAATACTAGGGTTTTTTTTTCTTTTCAGATCATCTTATGTATGAATTGTCATTTTCGAATGATAACAACCTGATTAATCAACTTTTGTAGTTAGGGGGTAGGCAGTATGCTCCTCTCTGGAGAAGGAAAAAATTAACTTCTTTTTTCTTTTAGCAAAAATGTAAAAAGAAATTTTAATTAAGTAATTATCTATAACTTTGAGAAGAGTCATTAATATACCAATTTCTGTTCAGACAACCTAATCTCTTCATCCCAACATGTGTCAACATTGTAGATAGGAAAAAGGGATTAGATAGTACAAATAAAAGTTGGTATATTGAATGAAGTAAAATTAAATAATATTTTTCAATCTTCATTAAAATGTATGCATTTTTTTTATACCTTGTTTTGAAAGCATTCTTCTACCTTCATTGTGAAAAGAGAATGCAATTCGTTTATGAATCTGTACGGACTAGTGCAGTCCCTATTCCAAAGGAACATATTTGGAAGGGTCCAGAATCTATGGTGTGTGGAGCTGATAAAATACTCATGTAAAATGATCTTGAATGAAATCATTGTGTGCAACCAATATTAACAATTAGTAAAGAGCACAAGTCAAAGGAGATAATTTATAGAAACTAAACTTTTCATTTAATGTCTGACTTGGATCCAGCATTCTAGAGACGTGTTGCAGCAGTGACGCTGAGAGAGGCAGGGAATCCTTGTCTTTTTGTTTAATGGCCGACATGAAGCTAGCATTATAGAGAGATATTTATATTAATCTGATTTCTCGAGAACTGCTGATCTAAACAACTTCAAAATCGACACTGCAATGCCTTGTATGCAGACTACTATATCTGATGAATATTAACTTCATACAATCAACTGTTTTCAAATACTTGCAGTACACACAAAGATTCCTTTAATTATAGTGAGATGAAGACATGACGAAGAAAAATGTTCTAATTTCCTTTAAGGAAAACGCAGCATCAATTTCAATTACCCTATCCATTCTATTTGTGAACCAAGCATGAAATGTGCACCGTAAATATTGATTAGTTAAAGTTGTTTCTTATAGCAAATTCACACAATACTGGAAAAGAGACAAAGTCTCCCACCCCTTCAGGTCATTAAATAGATCCCGAAGAATTTCAAAATCATTTTTTTTTTTAGGAGTTCCTTTCAATAGATATCTAACCCCCCGCCCCCGCATCAATGTCTCTCTCTTTTTTTTTTTCAATTATATTTTGTGAACATCTTTGACTTAACCATTCCTATTACAAAAGTTTAAAAAGATTTTTACTTTGTGCCAGGAGTGAAACCAGGAAGGGGTGGTCTAGACCATTTAAGGCCAAATTAAATTTTAAAAAAAATAAATAAAATAAAAAAAATATGTACATATTTAGATGAAGAAATTTTGAAAATAAAATCCTAAATAATTCCAACTGATCATGAATAAAATTTAAAAAAAAAAAAAAAAGTATTATTTTGTTTTTCATCAAATATAAGTAAGATATTTTTCATTTATTTGGTTCTGAGGTGAATTTCTTTGATTAATTGTTTGTTTTTTTTTCCTTTATTCATCCGTCAATCCTAGAAGTAAAAAGCTGCAACTCAAATGTAAGAGAAAAAAAATGCTGGATCATATATACTACTATCTTGTTTTTTCACATTCGAAATTTTGTTTTCTTGTTCATGAATTAATTTGAAAAAAAAACAAAACAAGAAAAAACTAATTTTTCTATTGGGGAGCCCCGACTCCCACTGCTGTAAATCCTAGATCCGCGCCTGCATTCATTCATTGTCTCATGCAAAGGATGAAAAGAAAGTCAACAATCAAGAAACTTTTCCATTCCAAAGAATGAAAGCAAGTCGGAAGCAATCAATAGAAATTGTGAAATTAAAATCTTTAGAAAAAAAAAAATCAAGAGAAAGTGATTTTAGAAATCTAACAATTAACTTTTGATTTAAACATTTTATCTCTCTCGTTGACAAAGATCATGAACATAGAAATTTCATGGATTGATTTTATTTTTTCTAAATTTACGCTCTTACATAGTATATCGAAGCAAATCTATAAAGCATATGATTCTTTTATACATATATACATATATATATACATATACATATATGTATATATACATATATATATAATGAACAGTATGATTTTTTTCTTTGTTTCTCTGTTGAAACTTCTGTTAAAGTGAACAGTTATTACACTTTGATCAAAAGCAGAGGGTCATGGAGTGATACCTTGATCCAAGGTAGATTGCACAGATACTACACTATAATCTTAGGCGGAAGTGCCATTAAGCAATACTTTGATTCACGGCAGAGCATACAGATACTCTAATCCTAGGCAGAAGTACAGATCTATACTCGGATGATCCAGTCATTTTTTTTTTTTACAGGTTCAATACGAGTTTATAGTATTTATAAATGCAAACATGTGAAAAATAAAATTTTTGTTTTTTGAACATCATGAACAAAATATAAACCAACTAAAAACTAAACAGAACTATTTCCTCAGAATTATAAAACTAATTTTTCAAAGCATGTATTTGAGGAAGAAAAATGAAAGGAAATCCAACTACAAATTTTACACATGGAGAGATCTGCATTCCATTGGAAACATTAACACATGGGGGTGGTTGGTTTTTGTTTAGTGCTCTGTGTGTTCATTGTATTGCATAAAAGAAATGTTCGGTTCATGCATAACCTTAAGAGAGAGAACACTCATTATCTTTCAATCTTTTATTCAGTGAAGAAATAGGAAATTATAAATTCAATACTTAATCAATAAAATATTCAACAGAATCTCAATTATCAATACTGAACTGGAAAGAAACTATCATAATCACATTCAGAAATATGCCTTACCAGAAATTAAAATAGATAACAAAATGAATGACCAAATTTTTATACAGCACAAACTGGACATAAGTAATTGCTCTTCTAATCTATATAACAGTTCTAATTATTCAAATCCTTCCCAAAATCAATTTTTTTCAATTGCAAGGAACGAGAATTTTACAAAATTTTAATTTTGCAAATTCAATGATTTTATACTTTGACCAGCATGAAAAAAAAAACAAAAACAATTTCATAATTTGAGAAAGATAAAACAAATAAATTTCTTTTTTTTTTTTTCATAGAAATCTTGATTTTTAAAAGATTAAAGAATAAAAAAAATTTTAGACAAGTGTAAACAGTTTCAAATTCAGAATGGATTTTCTCAAACACGAAATAAAAGGAAACAAAATTATCAAATGTGAAATTGCCAATACTTTCAGTAAATATTAAGAGTTCTATCATCTTCAATGTGACCCACATTTTTTTTAAATCAGAAAAGAATTGATCTGCACGGATTTATATTGAATTCATAAGCCTGAAATTCTCACAAAAAGAGATACAACTGATTAGAAATTCTTGCTAAGAGAAGAAAAGAGAGATGAATGGTTGATACAAATGGCACATGTTGTGGATGAGGAATAAAACAATGTCTGCAAGCAACAGCACTACCGCCCGGTATGAAGACTAGGCATGTGCAGGTGGAACTAGGCAAGCATCTATCTTTGACCATGTGCAAGCAACACAGGCTGAGCATATGTCTGCGAGGACCAAAGCAGCAGACAACGCTCGCATAAAAATAGAGTGAAATAATGAATTCTATTATAGATTCAGTTTGTGAAATTCAAAAAAAGAAGATATCACTGAATAGGAATTTTATATTCATAAGAGAATCAAGGAAAGTAAAATCATTCTATTTTCCTTCTTAAATGAGTAAATAAGTCTTATATTTAGATATGATAGATTCTTTGTTTTGGGCAAATCTTTTGCTATCCCCATCAAAATAGAAAATCAATTTTTACAGTAGGATTGAGGAGAGGAAAATATCTTTTTCTTCCTAATGTTTAAAAAATAAATGAATAAATCAATAAAATCTATTAGATAAAATAAATTCTCTGTTTGGGAAAAATGTTTTGCCTTCCCTATTAACAGTAAGTAATAGGAATCAATGAAAACATCTTAAGGAATTCAATTCTGAAGGCAACAAAATTAATAACTAAATATTTATACAGAATACATTAATTTTCCAAGCACAAATTGCACAAAAGTAATTGTTTATTCTAATTCATCTAATAGTACTAGTTATTTGAATTATAACCAGAATGAATTTTTCTTTTTTAAAAGATACAGAAGATTTATGGAAAGAAAAAAAGTATCCTATTTTTCTTCTAAATGTTTAAAAAAATGAATGAATGAATAAAATCTATATTTAGACATGATAAGGTCTTTGTTTTGGGGAAACTGTTTTGCTCCCACTACAGAGCCAAATTCAACATTGATGGGGGCCCAGTGTATAACATTTCTTGGGAGCCCTTCTATTTTTGTATTCAGTTACTGATTTATAAACAAATCAAAACAAAAATGGAATAATCATAAAATTATGATGTAAGGTCCTTTACAAATCAACAATCTTACGTAACATAATAAATCCTCAAACTAGTTTAGTTGAGACATTTTACTTTTTTACCTGCAAAAGTTAAAAAAATAATATTTTTGGTGACATTTTTCTGAGAGGGCCCCTAAAATCTTTGGGCTCTATTCGGCTGCTCTGTTTTCACTGCCTTGGGTAAAAACCCCGTTTCTTCATCAAAAGATTCCATATCAAACAGTAATAGGAATTTAAAATTTGGCTTATTATAATACACTCCCCCACCCTCTTTGTCAAAGCGCAAGGACAGGTGTGATATTTATGCAGCAGAGATTTTAATTTAAGGAAAAATAATTACCTATAAACAAACATCTTAGCAATTTGAATGATCACTCTAAAAATTAAATGAATAAATTAAGTAAATAAACATTTTTATTAACAGGCTTCATTTTTAGATATCCTGAAAATGTGATAATTGTGTAAATATTTTGGTTAGGGTTTATTGATCATCACCATCATCATTATTATTAGGTAAAGGGAAATAATAGTCAAAAAATAAACATCTTTGATGAATCAACTTTAAAAATTAAAAGTTGATTAAAATTTGAATAATTAGAAATTGAAGTAAATAAACATTGTTAGTAAAAGGCTTTATTTTTTAGACATTCAGAAAATATAATAATTGTATGTTGGTATTTGGGTTTTATTTATATAATTGGTAAATTGTTGTATTGACATAATTGAGAACAAACATCTTACTAGTTTGTATGACACAACTTCAAAATTAAAAGATGGTTAGATTATAATAATCAAAGACTGAAAATAAATATTCTGACAAACAGGCTTCATTTTTAGACATTCTGAAAATATAATAGCTGTGTGTAAATATCTTGGTAACATTTAGAAATTTGTTATCATATTGGCAAAAATGAAAAGCACCAACAGTGAATATCCATGTGACTGAGTCATGCATAAAACAGGAATCCATTCATATCAACAACATGAGGAATTTATAGAAAGAGGTTGAAGGTACAACACATTCTTTCACTCTGTCATATTCACAGAGAAAGCAACACAATCAGCTATGTGTTTAGAAAGCAGAAGACTCAGTTGAAGAAAAATCTGAATAACCACCTGATTGAAATCCGAGAAAGAAATCTATCTATATTATGATCAGTTTGACTTTCACTGTTTCTCTGTAATGAGGAAACCTTCCACTTGGAGGTAACAATTTTGCAGATGAAAATATCTTCTACCCACCATTTGAAACAATGTACTCTTCTGCAAATAGACGCGTTCAGTATTTTTCTGTTCTAAGCAAGCAATTCAAATATATCCGGGAATTATCTAATAGAGAAATCAAAATCGAAACAGATAAAAATCCATTTACTCCCCACCCACCCCACATTTTTGTACTGCAAGACCACATTTTTTCCAACACCTACCTCTCAGTAAAAGAAAAAAAAAATATATGAATATGTATATATATATATATTTATATATATATATACAGGGCTGTTTCTTCTCGGTTGTGTTGTGTAAGGAAGTCACCAATAAGCAAGGCACATATTTTTCCTGACTATTGACAAATGTCTTTTTTTTCACCGGATCACACACAATTATGAAAAGCCCATGTAATCAGTTACGGATCACTCTTGGAATGTCAGGGAAAAACACAGGGACTGTTCCCGACTGCTGCTGCAGCCACTGTTGCTGCTGCTGCTGCTGCTGTGCTGCCTCCGACATCTTATGGGGAGGAAGGAGGCGGGGCGGATAGATCGGGGAGCGGGGGTGGATACATCGTAGGAGATTGGGGGGGGAGAGAGAGAGAGAGGAATTGTGGAGCTGAGTCACGACTTGGTGACTTAACTGTATGGATTTTTACAGCATGGCAAGTCTTCTGTGCATTCATTCATTCATTTATTCATTGTCGCCACTGATAGTAGTCGGCTGAAGAATTGGAGGAAGGGTTTCCACGCACTGGTAGTGAGTTTGGGTCGCTCATATCAACAGGGGGAGTAAAAAGAAAAGAAAAGAAAAAAAAAAGGGTGCAGGGTAATAGGAGATTTCAAGTGGGAGGAAAAAAAAAAAAAAAGATCCGGGATTTTTGAAAATGCAAGATGTGTAGGATGAGGCACGGAGAAAGGATCGAATAATAATTTGATTCCGAGATTTTTATTAGCGGAGGCATCTTCCTGACCTAGCCCCAAAAATCTATATGAAAGAGAGAGAGAGAGAGAGGAGGCGTACGTATGGGGACCAGAATAAAGTCTCAACTTTGGATTTTGGGAAGGAAAAGTCTCAGGAAAATTTTTTTATAATAAAATAAGTAATGTTTTAATCTATTCACTTCATAGAGATAAAACAAATATTCTTAATAAGATGAGTAATGTTTTTATTTCATTCATTTTATAGTAATAGAATACATTTTCTTAATTAAAGAAATATTTTGATTTTTTTTAATCATAATAAAATGAAATTTTTGATAAAATGAAAAATTTCAATTAAGCAAATATCATAAAAAGATGACATTTCAACCTAATAAATAAAATGTGATTTTCATCAACATTTACTTCATTAAAATAAGATACACACTTCAGCGTTCTTTAACTTTTCTCCTAAAATCATAAGCATGTTTGCAGAGCACCAATCCCCACCAATACTAAAAATAAGAAAATAAAAAAAATACTCTGACACATTTTAGGGGTAAATAACTACTATGCTTACTTTCTTACATTTAATTTAGTAATATCACAACTAAAAGCAAATACGGTAACAAGAAAATTAAACATATAATAAGAGTCACGTCTGTTGCACGTAGATCAGAAGCAACCATCAACCCCTCTCATTAAACTACCTAACTTACTTTTCCCCCTCTCATTTCTTCTTATTAAACTACATAACTTTTTTCACCTCTCTCCACTCCTACTGTGTCTGTCAAGATGGTTGTATCCATGATAACTGTCAGTGGAGCGACGGGTCATAGACTAGTAGCTATATGAAGATTTAAATGTATAAACAAAACATTCTCACCATTGTTCTAGATATCTGAAAAAGTGTCGGTATACCCCACTTTGCGAAAGTTTGCTGGAACTTTGAAAAAAGAAAAAAGAAAAAAGAATAGCGTTGTGTTAGTTTTGCAGTGAGCCATAATAAAGGCAGAGCGCAACCTCATCCTCTCTCTCCTACACTCCAGTCCCCCCTTTGAGGATTCAGCCTAATGTACCATCACCACCATTTAGAGGGATCCAGGTATGCTCAAAAAATTTTCTCATATAAGTTAATGGTAACTGCTTCTTCACTTTACACTATTTTGAATGCAGATTTTCAAAATAGGCAGGTCATCTTCACTTGGGAGATTGGCATAATACAATCTTTCCAACCCCATTTGACCTAGTGCTACATTAAGTTCACCTTATAGTCCTTGGGCCTGACTAGATATCGGTACCATCAAAAGTGGCAAAACTTCAATTTGTGCCTTTTCATTTTTTACACCAACAAAAGTAAAATAATTCATGATAAATCGATGTTCATTTGGGAAGGTTCATTTTTCTCTCAGGAAACCTGTTTTGGCATCTATTGCAAGTACTTGCCTGGACGTTACAAATATAACGTTCCAACACCTCTGCTGTTAATCAAAACAATTAAGAGTTTTCAAAATGGATACTTGTTCACTAGGCGTGTATTTCATACATATTCTTACATTAATTCACGCTTTTTCTCTAAATTCAGTGACAGTCTTGAATAGATTGACACCATTTTCCTTCTGTTTCTGGTAACTTGTGGACTCATGATAAATTCACTTATAGGTGAGGCAAGTACTTGTGATTAAGTATTATTTTTGTCTTGTATCTGTTCAGTAAAGATATCTCAAGTGCCAAATTTACCTGCAATATATTGTTAATGCACCTGTTGAAATGATCACTCAAGTTGGTTAATTTTAGTTATGATGAATTTGACTCTTTATTCATTTTGCTTTTAGGTAGGAACTATTTGCTGCCGATAGTGGGGACCCAAAGAACTAATAGATTCATTCAGATTTCGCATCGTACAAACATTGATTTCTAATTCTAAGTTGCACATGAAAACTGACAGGAGATGGCCACTGTTGAACGAGTAGAGACCCACTACCAAAGCGACCACGGTTGGAGCACATCATCCACCGGTCTAACAAAACACAAACTAGTTTCACGACAAAGTCTTGACTCCTAGGGCACTCAGGGCAGCTCAGATACAATGTTATGCACGTTTTGGAACTTGAAAAAGACATTCCCGAGGGACACAGGAAATGTCGCATTATCTTCACCATCCAGAAAGTTCTTGATGGCAAAGGAAAGCAAAGCGCCTGTGGTTCTGCTAAAGGAAAAGGAACGAAGAGAATGGCTTGATGAGTGCCAAGTACGTCAAAGACTTATGACACAAAGAGTAGATTTTGTAAGGAAACCAGTGGATGTGCCAAGGAATAGAAGACACAAAAAGTACAGTTTCAGTGCTGAGGATTATGAGCTGATGAAAAGATTGGAAGTAAAGCCACAAAGATAAGTAGAATCCATGCCATTGTGAGAAGAGATCTTGAAGCCGCTAAAGGGCACCACCAAAAGGTCATGCTATAGGCTGCACATCCGTTATGAGGTTTCCAAAGATGATGCTGAAGCTTCTGAATCAATCATACAATGAATGAGCTGTTCCACATTAGGATGGAGCTTTTTAGCATTCCTCCAATGATGAAAATGACTGATTTCATTTTTAGACTGAACTTTCTTGGTAATGTCCAAGTCAAGGAATCAACCTAGAAGCATACGTGGCAAGAACTAGAGAGCGAGTTTGCTGGAACCTGGCACATCTTTCCTGTTGAAAAAGGAAAACTCCACTAGGGACCTTGCTAAAGAAAACCCAGTTTCTGAAAAAGGAGCTGATGATCTTGAAAATTGTCAGTTCTAGATCTAATAGTCACAGTAGTCATCAAACTGAGAGCAGACATCAAGAGTCAAATTTTTGAAGCCTGGCCACCTGAAGTGATAACAGGAACAGAATGTCCTACCATTCCAGAGTTGATCATTATTTTCCACTACTATCTATTCTAATGATCTTGATCATGTATCCCAGAGGGTTCGACAGTTTCTGCACTCATTTGAACATGGCATAGCGTATGCAGTGAAATGTAGAAAGAGAAAGCCATCGAAGTGCATCTTCCAGTATCAAGTCTTTTACGGAATATAGAGTTCATAAACATTCTGAACTGAATTAGTTAGGGTGTGTCCTATCAACAGATGGAAGAGATTCACACTGCCCTGCCTCTTCAGAAACTGATCATCAGGGAGTGACATTTCCCCTCCAGCTAACATCCACACGGGTATAATCACAACTTTAGCCTGGGACAATACCAATTGTCTTGCAGAAACTGTCTGTAGTGAGGGAACCAAGTTTCTGTCCCACGCATACCAATAATTACAAAAAAACAAAGCAGAGAAGACCTGACACACTGTGCCAATCTCACCAACTGACAATGGGTACGGCCAGAGCTCAATAAAGTGGCCGAGCAGTGTGTGCCGTTCATTGAAACGAGAGTTCCTTCCTCGGAACACATTGAAAATTATACGTTGGTTTTTATCTGCTAAATTGGGAAAAAAAAAAATCAGCCAGATGTAACCGAAAAGTAGCTAATTTGGCAACTGTGTGTTATCCTTCTGTCCCCTTCCTAATTAATCCAGCTACATATGCGTGTCTTCTTTGTTTTTTCTCTTTACTTTTGAAAATGACATCAATCAGAAGATAAAAAAAAACATGTACAACACATGCACAGTAAGGTAACTTCAAAGTATCAACAGTAAAAGCAAATGTTTAACTACCTGAGCCAAAGAAAGGTATATGTATTCAGTCGTGTCTATCTTTCTGTCATACTGTCCATGAGATATCCCCAAAAGTACCCAATCAATTTTGCAGAAGGATGGGCAATACAGTAAGGAAGAGTTGGTAAGTTTGGGAGCAGGTCTGGGAATATATATTTAATAGAGAGATATTTTTCAGTTTATTCTCCTATTCGTTCATGTTTACACTCAAGGGTGTCTATACAATATCTCCGTGAGTTCTCAATGAATTTCAATGAAATTTTGTGTAGGGCTGGACAATAAGCTAAGGGAGAACTCTCAATCATGGGCCATATTTATGCATAATTACCTCTATATCAAAGTAATACGTCCAAAACATAATATCGTCAAAATTTTATGACTCAACACAATATCTCAAAAATTCTCAATAAAATTTTGTGGAAGGGCAGCCAATAGGCTATGGAATAGGTCATTAAATTTTGGGGAGGATCCATACCAAATTACTTCTCCTGACTATGGCATTGGCAGAGGTATATGCTCTCTGAATGCTTCCAAGTTTGATAATTATTTACACATACATTAATTAGTTCAGGTTAATTATTATGATCAGACTGTTAAATACCTAAACTAATCCTCAATAAACTGTTTGATGAAGTTCACATGAAGCAGTAGTCGTTATGTGAAATGCAGTTATCATAGCTGAGGGCACTGATGTCATGGTACTTTTTCTTGACTTCAGAAGGACTTCACCTGTTGCTTCCAGAAAAGGTGGGACATAGAACTGCACATGGTTTGTTGACACCAGCAAACAGGCAAGCTCATTTGGAGGCAGCATCTGTGAGAGACTACTTGGTTTATACACCTTTACAAGCTGTGATATTGTCAGTGCAATTGCTTTGAGCATGGTGAGAAAGGATATTTCCTGCCAAGAGACTTGATTGACTGGGGCAGTTATAGAATGTGAGTAAGGAGCTGTTCAAGAAAATTTAGCAGATCCCCCACTGCACGTATATTACTAATAGCAGCGCTAGTGGGGTGAATGAACTGTACTACCAGCTCTTTGGCACAAAAAGGAGAGAGGTTGAGTCCAGCCAGCTGCCACCACACAAAGACTGTCTGATGATGACCAGCTGACCATTTACTAGATGTGCTCTCCTCTCCATTTGCACTAAATATGGTTCTGGAACTGTTGACATGCAAACGTGTGCCTCCATGCAGTAATGCCAAGCTGCAGGCACTTGTCGAATGGACCGACATGCTCAGATAAGCAAAAACTGTCAGATGATCCAGAAACTGACTCTGAACTTGAGAAGTCAGATGACAAAGAGAGACGAGCACTTCGAGTGGTGTGGTGATCCTATTGGTATTACCATAGTAGTTAGTATGCATTGATACACAGTGTGGTGATTTGGGACTTGATTACCCTTGCTAACACCTTCAAAGTACACACAAAGTTTGGAAACAATAATGTTACCTTCTTCATTACTAACGTTACGCAGGATCACATGGTTTGTTGACTAAGTAATGTCAATGTTGTCTGCAATATTCAAATCATCCCTTACTCTCCTGTATTTCAATTGTGTATTTAGACAAATGTATCAAAGACCAGTTTTGTGACCTGTGACTAGGTTGTTTCCCCCAGAAATAATGCCTATTTGATTGTTCCACATGTCTTTCATAGAGTATGGGTATAGAAGTCATGGTAACTACAACTAATTTGCCAACCCAGGAATGTTATATCAGAAGATGTCCCACACACAGAGAAGATTACAAAAATTATTACCAGACTGCCACCTCAGGTGGTACCGATTAGAGATTTTTTTTTTTGGTCTCTGATCATAAGTAAATATCATAATTGCTGCTGTTTGTATCATCAGCATCACCATCTCAGCAGTTTGAAATATTGGAGTATCACAAGAATGGATAGATATTTTAAAGTTTCCAAAAAGAAAAAGAAAGAAAAAAAATCTAATTAATGTCAAAATATTCAAGTTTTTTTCCTTGAATTTAATGATAATTATAATCATCTAAATATTCTTTACTAGTTTCCTCATTAATTTTGTTAAATTAGTCATGTTATTTCATGCTTATTTTTAGTTATACTTTACAATTAATTTTTTATATGATTTTAATCTTATTTGTCAGATGTGGTTTTGAAACTAAACATACAAGCGTGTGAATCCAAGCAAAAATTCCATGCCACATGCGCTGGTAACAAACATGTTTTCACATTATTATTGATTTTGACTTCTATTTACATTTTTCTTTATTGTTTAGTTGCTTTTTAACACAACTCCAGCTGTCGACCTATGGCAGTGATTAAACAGTACAGATCGGTAATGGAGAGTAGGTTTGAGGGTCAGATTTTATCTTCTGCCAAACCTTACAGCACTTGTAGCTCAGGGATTTCAGAGTACAGGGCATATGCTGGGAGCTTAAATATCACAGAGTTTATTCTCCATTTCTGATCCATATTGTTTATTTACTGCTCTAGGGGGAGGATCACTGTTAAATTGGGATAAAAAGCAAATTGTCAAAATGAAAATAAAATTGAGATTTTTTTCATCATTTTCGTTAGATTATATGAACAATCTCAATTTTTTTTACCACCAATAATACCTGTTTTATTTTGTTTTTAAGATGATTCAAAATTACGAATCAAAATATTATTTCATATCATTTGCTTCGCTTTTATTTGTTAATTTTTCATCAGTACGATTGTTATTATATTCAGTATTTCTTTCCGTCAAAATCATTCGCAGTTAAACAAAATATTTTTGATAATAAACAACTTAATCTATCCACAACCAATGTTTTCTGCTTGAAGGAACACATTTCAGAAATCAGCATGTACTAAGATTCAACAATTGGAAAAATTGCATCAAATAATTTTCCAAGAGAAGCAACCATTTGTAAATCCTGATGCATTCAGTAAGTTCAAAATGGTGGAATTCTTCTATTGGAAAAAAATTTAAAAAAAAAATGTAATTACCAAGTTTGACTTAATTTATGAAGTTTGTAAAGGAGAAAAAAAACAAAGAAAAAAAAAAATCAGTCACATAGAGATTAAATCAACAAATATGATAATACAAGAACATTCAAAATAAAAATAAAGTGTTGTAAAAATGAACTTGTGCTCATAACAATAGCAAACCACTTGTGATTAAAAACCTCCCATTTAATTTTAATATCATGGTAGAAACTATCATCCACTTGATCCGACATTTAGAAAGGTTAAACTCAGCTCAGTTGCACCTGAGTCACTCAACAAATGAGGCAATCATTTATCTTCATTTCTTGAACAATCCATGGAAACCCAGTCATTGTGGCAATTGTGGGTTTTTACAGGACTGGGGTGCTAGCCCAACACCCAAGACAAACATCCTTACAAAGCTTAAGAGCTCTAATTGTCTTGCTATCTATCCACAGCTGGGACGGGGGGGGGAAGAATTTCTTGCCTTTCAGAAAAAAAATTGGTGCAAAGCAAATGCAAAGTGTTCCAGCCAGAGTTTGAACTTGGTTTGTTGATTTCATTTTCTTTGCCAGTCACTGTTAGGCACTTCTGAACAGGTTAAACAGTTGCCATGGATAATTGAAACATGATATTTACTAGACTTCACTTTGGCTAAATGGGATCAAATGTAGAGCAGGAAATTTGTGTGGCATAAACTTTTCAAATAGGACATTCTTTGAAAATCAGCATTGAAAACAATGGCTCTTAAACAAGAACCACTGACAACAGTGAGAAATACTGTCTCACATTAGATTTATTACTGTAAAGATGAATATCTAATTTTCTTATGATTAGCTCGTAAAATGCTGAAGTCCTGAGAGTTGAGCTTAGAAATGACAAATGGAGAAGTTGGTGTAAGTACATAATGCTAGGAAGAAAGTAATTTTGCTACAAAATGAATACACATATGCTTCAACAATTGTGCCATGGATTTTTGATATTGACAAAGAGCTGAATTGTCATAGGATAGCACATTTCACCATTTTGCCTCCTCCAATATCAGATCTTATATTAACAAAACATTTCTAGGTAGACGGGTGAGAAGAAAAGGCGGTTTTTAATACCTACTGCATTTACCAGATTTAAAACCACTTTATTTATTCTTTTCAACATATGTCTGAAACAAAGTACTGTCCTGGTAGATAGGAACACTGCAATCATAATGCTTTTATGTAAAAGAGGAAACCCAGAAGACCTCAACAACTACAGACCAAGGAGTCTATCAAACTGCATCTACAAACTTTTCATAAAAATCATCAACTAAATCGCTAGATGAAAACCAACCACATGAGCATGTTGGCTTAAGAAGAGGCTACTCAACCATGGATCATTGCCATTCTATAAATCAGCTAAAAGAGAAATCAGCAGCATACTAAATGCCACTCACCATAGCATTTATCAATTTTGAGAAGACCTTTGACTCACTAGAAATTCCCATGGTCATGAAGGCAATCACTCTACAAGGTGTAGACCCTGTATATATCAGGGTACTGCAACATATATAGTCACAGCAGCTCCTAAAGACTTGGCACCCTTCCAGCTCCAAAAATGAGTAAGACAAGGTGATACCAGCTAACCCAAACTTTCCACTGCCTGTCTTGAAATGATGAAGAAACCTAGACTGGGAAAACAAAGAAATCAAAATAGATGGCGAATATTAGAACAACCTCAGATTTGCAGACGGCATCATCTTTTTTGTAGAGAGCCTACACAACCACCAACTAATGCTTGATGAACTGAAGGAAGGAAGCAAGAAAGTCAGCCTTCACACGAACTTTAGCAAAACAAAGGTCAAGTGCAATAATCACATCAGAAATAAACATACAATGAACAAAATTGAAAGTGCAAAACTAGAGAAAATAGACCATTACATCTACGTAGGTCAACAAATCTCCATGAAATCCGCAAAAGAAAAAGAAATCAAGCGAAGAATCACTTTAGGTTGGAGAGCTTTCAGCAGGGCAAGCTCAACCATTAAAAACAAAGAGATCTCATTAGTCCTAAAAACAAAGTGTATGTAACCAATGCATCCTCCTGATAGTCACCTATGGAGCTGAAGATACTGACCCTCAACTTGAGAAGAATGTAATGTGCATATGGAAGAATCATGCTCAACCTCACAAGGCAACACAATATGTTAGGAAAAAAACAGGAGCCTAAGACATCATAGAATCTATCAGAAAACTCAAATGGCACGGGACTGGACATGTTGCAAGAATGGCAGACAACCAATGGACATCACGACTCACAACATGGATCTTCAGAGATATGTTAAACCAAGGCCGGCAAAATACGAGATTGAGTGACGAACTTATTTAGAAAGTATTGGCTTGGTGGTGCCCATGATTGCGAGTTGTTGCGAATCACGGGGAAGGTCTATGTCCAACGATGGATGATAAAAGACTGATGATGAATTCTTATCGAGATAGCTTATAGACTGAGTTTATGCTACCAAATCAAACACACTTGTATATTTATAGGATTACAATAGGGGAAAAAAAAAAATTCATAATACAATTACAAGAAATCTACTGGTTGAATTTCTGCATCTCTATCTCTTCAATGTAAGCTCTGCATTGTCTTGTGTTTGTACATTATTGAGTTACTGGAGTCAAACCGTGTTAAGTCTTAAGGCAACTTCTTGGAGGTTCAGGTACAATTGCAAAAAAAAAAGCCATGGATTAAAATACGTTACAAAACATCTGCCTTTCACACTTGCAAGAAACAAGGCACCCCAACTATACGTAAAAAAAAAATCTTGTTTTATTCTTTCTGTCCTCAGAGAGAGAGAAAGATCTTGCTTTCAAAATATGAAACAGTTGGAGCAGATATAAAAAATACATGGATGGCAAACTTGGGAACAGATGGAAGTATATCACTGTTCATATCACCTTACTCCTTGTCTCTATCTGGGCAGGTCTGCTTAGATGAATAGATTTCCTTTTTCTTTGTTCTGTCATTCTCAATTTGGTCTTAATTTGAATTTCCCATTCATCAGAGGCCACTGCACCTCCCACAGAGAAGCCACAATAGATTCCGGCATTGTTATTCCTAACAACACCACACTGTATCCTGTTATATTAGTTATGGAAAGTGGACATTTATCATGATTAAGGTGTTTAATTGATAAGTAGGTGATATCAAACAAGAACCATTAGTTCAACACAGCATCAACCATCTCGGGTGGGGGGGAGCAAGTACTCTATCTTTGATGTAACTGATTCTCATACTTGTAAAATATTGTGATATGAAATATTCTGCAAGTATTATTTCCAATAAAAATCATAAATGGTCATTTTTGGGACTATTTCGGGCTTTTTAGGCTCAGAAATTCTATTATGACAACATTAAAAGCTGGTTAAGAAAAAGTTGATCAGAAGATTTTCTTTCAATGATGTCACACCTCTTTCTTCCTTCTATTGTTTAATATAACCGGGACCGACTAACCTACCAGTGTCTTATAGAGATGTGTAGACACATCTAGAAAGTATATATATGAGAGTGTGCGTACATATACACTATAAGTATGCAAATCACATGAATTTTGTTTAGTGGTATATTGTCTTATACATAATAGTCAAATTGTAACACTGAATTTTTCAGATTTGTAGCCTTCGATCAAATCTTGAGAGCATTTTTTGAATAAATACACTGAACCTCATTCGACCAATCAGAGAGAAACTGACTCATTTAACATTTCATAGAAAGTTGATTTTGAATAGAAGTATTTTCCATACTCAGACTCAATCGTTCCCATGTCTAGTGACATATGTGACAATGATCTTGTCTCTATTTCTTGAATAATCCATAGAGACCCAATCATTGTGTCAGTAGCAATTGTGAGTCTTCACAGGACTACACTGACAGCCAAGATGGACTGCCTCCCCAGTCAAAGAAAACTGCTCCGCTATTTATGAATAACTCGGGGATGGGGAGAATAGGATTCATGCCTTTAAGGCATTGGGGTGCTTTGAATGTAAACTGTCCTCCCTTTCCCGTACCCAGTTGTCCTATTATCTCCTCTTACAAATCTGAAGACTAGACAAAAGGATTTGCATCCCTCAAGATAGAAAAAAAAATTCTATTTTCTCAAGTTACTTTGATTTAAATCCAGCAGACCTTGGGGAAGGCCAATGTCCAACAACGGACTTTGATGACTGATTACTCAGTAGTAGTATTAGAAGTGGTTACTTTGATTGCACACATTAATTCAGATTATGTTCCAGACAACCTCAAACCTTGATAAATTAACGAAGAATAAGAATAAATAGTGTGAAGGTTTGCATGCAGTAAAAATGAACTTCATTGATTAAATGTAAGATTTATTTTGATCTATTCACCTGATATAGGAAGAGTGGGTGGCCTTTTGGTTGGTGGGAGTTCACTTCACTCTAATGCTCTTGGACAAGACATGAATCCACTTCTCCCTCCACAGCTATGGGTGAATAGCAGGACAGCTGGAGCTGTAAGTCAATACATCTTTGGTATTGGTCTAGTTTGCCAGCCTGGTAGTGTCCCAATGGATTATTCGAATAATAATTTCTCAAAGCTGGTAGGCAGGTCCTCCCCACGGAGTAATTTAAAATTAAATGATGAGCTAGACAGGGTCAGCTAAAATTTTCTCCGCCCAAAAGAGTCACTGAGAGAAACACTGAAGTTTAATTCCACTTCAAGATGAGTATACAGTCTAAACATTTTTCTCTGCTCATGAAAAATATATATTTAAATGACTACATAACTAGAGAAATCAAAACATATTTCTCAAGGAACGACTGCTTTCTCTCTGGGCATATCATTAGACACATTGTACAGCGTGCACACACGCATTTCTTACTGAAAGCCGATTAGTCAATGACTGCAATCAATTTATCCTTGTGTACAATGACCGTGGCTCTGACTCATCTGTGAATCTTAGGGGTCGGAATCATCCACAAGACGAGGCGGTCACTGAAGGAAGCAAGAAAGATCCCTGGCTGTTTACAAAATGAGGAAATTGAACTAATCAACACCATGTTATTAATTTGCAACCACTGGTACGCAGCCAGGAGGTCACATCCTAATCCCACTTTGATGAGTACAGTGATAGGGCCTTTAACATAGTGCACAATGAAAATCAGCTCATATATAGATATCTACGATGGACGGGAGGTAACTATAATTCTTGATTTTTTATATATCGGACTACTGTCCAAGCATATGAAAAATGCAAAATTAAAAAAATAAATAAATAAAAATAATAATTCTAGCCTAAATTTGATCAATTCTTCTTTAGCCCAAGCCCCACCCTTGCACAGAACAAACATTGAAATTCAATGAGAACTTTTGGACATATTGTGCAGACAAAAGTGAGAAAATCACTCAATCGAAAAAAAAAAAAAAAAAAGAAAAGAAATATCTGGATCTGCTCCAAATATGAATGAATACATAAATTTATGGAAAAAAATAAAAATAAAAAAAATAAATCTCTCAATAGGAAAAATCCAAGGGCCATCTGAATATTAACTTAATTCTTTCTTAGCCCATGACTCACCCTTCTACAAAATGTCATTGAGAACTTTAGGACGTGTTGCAATGGTAGACGTGGAAAAATTTGCAGAAAAGAATGTTTTGACTGTACACTCGTCTGAAGGTGGAACCAAACAACTTCAGTGTTTCAATCAGTAATCTCAGGACAACTGTAAGGATTGTGGGAATGGATAACATCTATGTTTCCCCCCTCGGAAATACTGTTGCAATATCATCCACACCAAGATCCATATACACAAAGGTTCTTTTGAAAAAAAAGTGATAAGCATGTTTCTTTATTTCAGATTTATTGATCTCCAAAACTAAACAAATAATGAATAGATTTTCATGCTGATGACTACCATCAACATATTTCAACATTAAAAGAATATTACTAATATACACACATACAGGGACAAGATTAAGGAGAATGTGATGAAGCAACCGATGGAGATCCAGAAAAGGACTTTGCAAACTGTCCTAAAAAAATTTTTAAAAAAGTGAAAGGGATGCTGGGATATATATCGGTAGTGATCATCATGTATTAGATTGGTCAGTACACTGAAAGAAACAGTCAAACAACAACATTCAAACTGTATATTAAAGATTGTATTCTGCACGTGGGGACCCTCACAGTTTATACAGGAGAGTATGACATGTGTAAAGTATGGCTATATATAAATGAGTAATAAATTGGATTCAAATGAATTTAATTAACTCTATCCATCTGTTTCCTTGAACATTAGCAGATAAGATCAACATGAGCATTTTTGCCTTCTTGTATCTCCAGAAGTGATTGATACTCTTAAGTAATGTACATATCCATTTATCATAGCCTTATATATATCCTCTTTTTTCTTATGGTTAACTCCCTGTAAGGAATCTAATACTGCTGCTTCCAAAGGCACAAGGATTTTTAAAAAGAATACTTTCGTAGATCTTCACTTTTTAAAAGAAAATGAGCTAACCTTGAACCATTAGTTCTATTGTGTGCCTACGTGATAAATTATAATAAATAAGAACCTTCAACAGTTGAACATAGATGCCTCCGTAAGATCTGCAATATCTCACGGAGGGACAAAATACTAGGCTCAGAGTTAGTTGAAAGCTGCAAGGTAACAAGAATCAAAGCCTTCCTCAGAGCTCAGGTCAGTCCATATGGACAACAACCACATACCAAAGGTGTCAATACAACAGACATAAAGATATCCTGAAGGATATCCTCAAGGACTGCAACATAACCATGGGCGACTTCGACGCCAAGGCAAAGAACAGAACTGAGCTGTGGAATACCTGACAGCCTGGAGCCCTTTCGAGAGACACAGGATTAAGGAAAAGAAAGGAAAGAGTAACATTGAGCCAGCACAAATTAGTGGTACTACACATGTGTGTAAAGGTCTTAATTAGCTGAACCTATCATAGTCACCGGATTGAGGAAAAGAAGCAACACCTGCGTGCATGATATGATGCGGCTAAAGACCAGCCCCCAAACCAGAGACAACTTCATCTACAAAGGCTGCCAGCGTTGGTGTGCCTTATGCATTAGCCTGGTCAGCAACCGCAGACATAATCACCCGCATTAACAACAATAATGTAAGAGGAAGGGATGTCAGTCAGGCCAAACAGCTCAGTCCATCATCAAATTACTAAGAACTTAATCTAGGATTATGTAATGAAGATTACCAGCATAGTACCTGTTGGGAATGATGGGATCATTTACGTATAGATCAGCATTTCTATCTGTTGGCTCAGCCTAGGATCAAAGTATAGCTCCCTGGCACTTCAGCCAAGGACCAGAGGGTAGTATCAGGGAATATTGTAAAGTGTTACACACAAAAAATTATCACAGCTTACATTCTTGAATTGTTGCCAGGCAATGATCAATGTAATTGACAGCTCAACAACATCTGATGTCATAACCAGAGCTCAATAAAGATTCAAGTTTCCAACAAGAGCAAATTTTTCACTGGAGAATTTCTGAAGCTTCTTGATCAAGCATGAAGTGCATGGTAAAAAATCAAAGAAAGGTTTATCAGATGTAAAATTTATGTACGCCCATGATAGAGATGTGTGGTGAATCCTGGGGAAGGTCTATGTCCAATGATGGACATAAAAAGACTGATGATAATGATGATGAAGGATGGGTTACCAAATTAGCCATTTTTAGCCTGATTTTTCCCCAATACAACCAATAAAAAAAATCTACATTTTCGAAAGGCCATTTTTAGCCTGATTTTTCCCCAATACAACCAATAAAAAATCTACATTTTCGTAAGGCCATTTTTAGCCTGATTTTTCCCCAATACAGCCAATAAAAAAATCTACATTTTCGTAAGACAGTGGATGCATCTAAATTGAACTATGCTTCTTTTTCTTGTTTTCAGATAAGAAGTTTATTTAACTATTGCAGTTTTGCAGCATTTCAAAATAACTTGACAGATTAACAAGGTGGATAATAAGGTATATAACAGATTCATGCATAAATAACCCAGTCATTTTTTTGCCAGCACTGGGTTTTAAAACACAGATTTGGGGGTTTTTTGATACATGCCTAGATTTCTGGGGGATTTTGCTTTTTTACACTTCGAAATTCAATGGAATCTAGATTAATTATACATTAATTTCCTAATATTCTTATTACTCAAGTCAGTAGAATAATAAACCTCTCCTTTGTGAAATTCATTTCCTCTCATGTCAACCCGTCATTGATTTTGTCTTTCGATCCTAAACCGTAAACTGAGGACAAGTGTTGTACAAAAATAACTAAAGCAAGAAAAGAGCAGTAATTGGAAACGTTTGAGTGCAATTCACTAACGCCAACACTGATATTAACAGATGTTTTTCCGAAGGTTTTTTTCCAAATATTATGCCCCCCTGCCTTTTCCAAAGAATTATCTCATTTTGACAAGCTGTGCTAGCCGCTTGGCCACTTTCTTGAGCCCTGGTTGTTACTATGTGACTGGGGTGATTTTTCCTTATGTTATTACTGAAAATTTAACATTCAAATAAAAGGTAGGAATAGGCATGTTAATATAGGATACTTAATCATCTTGAAAAAAAAAAAAAAAATTCACGGACATACAGACCCCCCCCCCCCGGCTTAGGGGGTTCCAATAGGAGCTGAAATGGTATACAGCAAAGAAGCAATTACCAATCAGACAAATTACTTCAGGCATGAACACTCAGCATTATACCAGTCATTCTATAGAGGAACCACTTCATCAACAGCATCAAGCATTATCGGTCTCTCCTCTACCAAAGCATCAAACTTCCCTTAACGTTATGGAGATTCATGCTTCACTGATCACATCCTACACTGACCGGTCAAAATTGTTATTGACTGCAACTCAGCATGTGGCCAAATGACCACGGCATTGACCAAGAAATAATTGGTGAGCTAGGCTTGCATCATACATTGAAGTCTTCAGTGCCCACTATACGACTTGCACGGAGATGTACACCCCACACATCAGGTCAGAAACTGTTTCCCCCAAACCGGAATAATGACTGGAGGATAATTTGTACTACCAATATAGTTTTTGGCAGATCAACATTTTTATGAGTCATAGGTTACCAAGGATTGTTTTGATTTGTAAAAAGAGCAAACAAGGCTATTCTTTTGTATCTTTCACTGCTTTATATACCCTCCATGTAAATTGCCCTCATTTCATTTATTGACCATTTAGCCAGATTATCACCTGAACTATTTGGTGCTGAGCCCAGAAAAGTAGAAGTTTGAAAATAAATTCTTTTTTTCTTATCTTTGTTAGTTTTTAGTAGATTTCTTTCGTAGAAATTAAAAAGATAGAAATTTGCATTAACAATCAAATTAAATTTAGAAAGGGCTTCATTCACATACTTGATGAATTAAGGAAACTAGCTGAATATCCAACCTATGAGGAGGGGATAAAAAAAAATTAAATTAAAAAAAATAGATGGTAATCTGATAGTGTTTAATTTGATTTTAAAATTTTTAAAAGGTGATATTTGTAACTTTTGGAGTTTTTTTTTCAAATTATCTTGGAAAAAAAGTAGGCTAAAAAAAAAAAAAAAAAAAAAAAATGTTCTTTTTTAGCATGAATTTATATTTACCCCCCCCCCCCAGTTTGGTGCGATGATTTTCAAAAACTTGCAAGAAAACCTGCCTGGTGTCAAATTGGTAGACATGGAAAATTTCATGGGGATATGCTTTATATAGTAGGCTTAACAGAGACGGACAGACATGATTTGGCAAATAATATCACTATGCCTCATCAAACATTCAAAATGATTTTTATCTTTGTTAAGTTCACATCAAAGCATTTCAATGAACAAAGTCTCTTTGTTTTCTGAAGTTCTGACATGAATAATTTTCATTATTTCAGATATTTTTTTTCTTTTTTTTTTTTTACTCCTGTTGTCATCTTTGTTGTTTTTAACAAAATGTTCTGGTCGATGTATTCTTTGATATCCCTGAGTTATCATTATTTCAGATATTTTTCCAACTAGTGTTGTCATCTTTGTTATTTTTAACAAATGTTTTGGTCAATATATCCTTTGATATTCCTGTATTGTTTCCAGTTTTCATTATTCCAGATATTTTTCAAACTATTGTCTTTATTTTTGTTGTTTTTTGCCAATACGTTATCCAAAGTGAGCAAGTGACGGATAATAGGAGGGACCACTGACTAGTCCGTAGAAGGTGGAATGATATTAGCAGGTTGGCTGATCATATACGGTGGACCACCTTGAATGCTGCGTAACATGAGAGTGTCTTAGGGTGAGTGATTGTTCAGGTGTTTGCATTTAATAATCTTCGATAAACAATTTGTACTTTCTTTTCATCTCCGAGTAACACACCAGTTTAAAAGAGTCTCAAGACTTGATATCAAGGTCTCGAATGAATAATTCTCATGTTAACACCACTAATAAAAGACTTCAAAGTTCAGTTCTCAGGTTCAGTCAAACTGGTGTTGAGGAGATGAAAGACGAAAAAGTAACTTATAAATAAAACAACAAAGGTGAGGACAATGGCCTGAAAAATGTGTGGGATAACATATTCTTTAATACACTAAAATATTCCTTGGCTATAGAAAGGAACTAAAATAAATCTCTTTAATAAAACGCAATGTGCATTGATATATAATTATTTTGTATCAAACACAGCAGATATACTACACTCTGATCTTAGGCAGATGGCCAGGAGCAACACTTTGTTCCTATGTACAGTGCACAGGTACTTTGCAGAAATGTCAATCCAGATGTAAAAATCCTGTCCTTTTTGATGGGTACTATACTAGTCAATAAACAACATGCTTGAAGGTACCCAAGCAAGAAATTGATTTTGTAAGGATATTAAAGTATTCCACAAAATGTTTGAACCTGCATTCTCATCCTTGCTAGTTTTTTCCCCTCTTTCGTATACACTAATAATTGCCATTGTAGAAATATAACGGTGAAATTATTACACGACAATAAAAAAAAACATTTCAGACGTTGTTATGGGCTAAAAATGATTCCAAATTCAACAAATTATTTTTATAAGAAGGAAAACTTAAATATCTTACTTAGCAAAAATACTTTTTTTTTAAAAAAACAGAAAATTTGAGGGAGAATCAGGACAGCAAGTTGCTGACATAAGAAGGGCCAAAATTTCAAATGTCAGAAAACTTTCAACCAAAATTATCAACTGGTTTCTTCAGTTTTGCGTTGGTTTATATATTTTGCATTGACAGATATGGGGAAATAGGTGACTGAAGTGATACAAAAAAATCTATTGAAAAAGTTTAATGCTTTGTATTTAAAGCTGTATAGCTTGCTAGCTAGCTTCGTAGATAAGTAGCTAAATAGAGATATTTCTGTATGTGTGTGTGTGTATATGCATGTATATGTGTTAGTGTCACACTGCATGCATTGGCCTCACCAATGGAGCTTAAATGTTTGAAATCTGAACAGTTACCCCTTATTTTATGTTCAGAAAAATGTTTTTTTGAAAATGCCTCCCATTATAGGTTTATAGTTCAGGACATTCAATTAGCAATGTAAGTTTATGCTAAATTGGTCACATAGTTTGTGTCCAGCAGCATTCATGCTAGTTTAATGAAAAATTAAGATTTTTTTTTAATGATCAATGCTCAACAAAATGCAAGAGGAATAATATGTTCATTGATCACCCCTTTCCAGTTTTTTCATTGATCACCCCCAACATGGCATGTGGCTAATACATGTTGGTCACTTGACAGTGTCTAACGAGTGACTAACCAGACATGGTTATATTTTACTCAGCACCTTGCAAATACTGGTATACATCCCCCCCTTTTTTCAAAAGTTTGCTTAACGCCACTTCTTCACTTTTATGAAACAAAGTAAAAAGACATTCAGCATTTGTTTGACAGCAAGCTCCTCTCTTTTTCTCGTACCTCTCACCACCCCAATCTCTGACAACTCAGTCTAATATACCTATTTTTGGTGTCTAGGAAAACTCAAAAACCTTGCCTATATAAATCTATAATAATGGTAATTATTTGCTTCTTCACTTTACACCATTTCGGCTTCTGAAAGTTTTTCTTTTAATAGGAATGCTCTAGTTTTGGATAATGGATGAAAAACCATGTCATTTACACTGAAAAAAAATTTAAAAAATTTTTAAAAAGTGGGGGGAGAAGAAAGGTACTTCGACACAGAAATATTTGATGATATGAATATTTATGAGTACCCAAATTAAATGGTTTTTAATTGATAAAAAAATGTCTATTAAAAATGGGTATCAGATCAGTTACAAGCCTTGAAAATTACTGAAGCAGCAAGAAAATAGAGCTTACCCAATTTTGGATAACCAAGAAAAAAAATGACATCATAATTTTAAGAAGAAAATAAATTCATAACAAGAGTTATGTGCCCTTCCCGAAGAGTGGTTTCCCTTGAAAAATTAACTTCAATTGATTCAACAATCCTATTTTCATGACATGAGGGTAGAGAGAAAGTTATTCCATAAAACAAGATCAGAGATAGGCTGAAATGGATTAACCCATTGACTGCAGGAGGTGGCGAAAATAGTTATCCATTAAAAGATAACATTGCAAGATAAAAGCCCTGATTCACAGACAGAATTGAGTTGCTTTCAATCAAAATAAATTGAGATTTTTTTTTCACTTAGCCATAAAACTGAAATGACTGAAATTTCCTTCAGTCACAGTTAATGGATCAATGGCCAGGAAAGATTAAATAGGAACATTTCAAGCTTAACTCAGCTAAAATATCACAATAGCAACATGGATAGAATGTCAACCATTTCTTCCTTGTTAAATATTCTTTTTTCTTATTCTACTCAGAGGACAAAATTGAATTAATGAACAAGAGTGAATCCAAGATTTAGAGGGGAGCCGAATAAAATGAATTATTTTTTTTTATAAACAAATATGTGAGAAAAAAAAAAATTACAACATCAAAAACAAAAAAGTGATATATGATCAGAAATTTTCTCTTACATTTGATTCTTAGCTTTATGATATAAGAATTGACAAAAAGCCAAGTGAAAAAAAAAGAAATGCAGAAATTCGTCTCAGCACTAATAAGAAAAATTATATAGAGAATAAAACGTGGACATCTTATTTACATTACATGAGAAACAATATAAGTCAATTTAAAAAAAAAAATTTTTTTTCTCTTAATTTATGAAATTTTTCTATCCCTATAATTCAAAAAAAAAAAAAAAAAAAAAAAAAAAAAAATGTTCTTTGCTGGAGCAGGAGTAGAGAGTCCAAACCCCCTTTATCTCCTCCTCTGGATCCATACATGAAAAGTATGAAAATTTTTGAAAAAGTTCCTATAACAGCTTGAACAGAAAAATTGCACTTTTTAGATATGAACTCTAATTGGAAAAAAAAGAAAAAAAGAAAAAAAAAAAGAAAAGAAATCAGCAAATTGAACGAAAGGAAAAAAAATTATTGTAGCACAAATTCATTAAAAGTATTCTCAGTTCACTTTCAAGTTGCTTCTTAAAAAAAATCAATTTGAATAAATCTAAACAATATCAACATATTTAAATCGCATGAAAATGCTTTAGCTACGGCACAAAAGGTATTCTATTTAAATGAATAAATAATATATTTACCTTTTTGATTATGAAACATCAATTAAAACCTGCAAATAAGAAAAAAAAAATATAGTATGTAAAATATTTTTAAATAGCCCAAAACATCAAAATTCAATAATTTCACTCACAAAAATATTACTGACATAAATTATTATTCTTTCTAAGTTATCTGTTCATGAGAAAAACTGTGAGAAAAATAGAACCTTATTCAACTAGTTCCTTGCCGACTTTACAATGCGTATGTGTTTACTTTTATTTGTTCATTCATTTACTTCTGCCAACAAAAATTCCTCAATTTATGATTCATTATATCTACTTTGTACTCATCTCTTGAGTAACAAGTAGATTTATTTTTTATATATTATAAACAGTTTTGTTCTTAAATTTCCATCAAATGTTTTATACCCTAGGTTTCAAAAACTTCAGTTGGATGAATAAAGCTCAAATAGACGTGTTTTAGAAGCGTATTGACTTGTATCTTAAATACGATTTTCTTCTTTGATTTTCACTGTTTATTTCAAGCACGTATTGAGTCTCGGTCCAGAAAACTGGAAAATCCAGAAATCCAGGTCACATCTGGTCCCAATCTTGACGGATAAATGGCCTAGTGGTGCCAGTAACATTTGATCTTGATCTCTTTACACTTGTTGCAATGATTGAAAAGATAAAAAAAAAAATGAGTCATTCAAGCAGATACCGAGTGACAATTTGTAATCTTGTTGTACAAGGTTAGATGTTAAGGCAAGGTTTAAGGAAAACAAATATTTAGAAACAAGCCTGGCTGCCGCAGGGTCAAACTCCACAAACTTCTATTCTAACTGAAGATGATTACTGCAACTTTTGTATTGTATATATGATGAATGGAAAAATTACAAAAATGCATTTTTTTGGTATAAATATATTTATTTATTAGAATGAAATAAGCCCGTGCATATCTGTGAGATAAATTATGTAGATAAGTAAGACTTGTCAGCATTGCTCAGTTGGTAAGGATGTTGGCTATACTCACTCAGTCACTAACAGTGGGGAAATGTCAATTTTATGAATGTATTTATTTATTAAAATGAAATACGCTGAAAACAAATGCAGGTAGATCATTTCAGCTCAGTCAGAAAGAGACAATCAGTTGGTCGTGATTTCAAATCGGGAAACGTCAAGTTTTGCTTCCATAAATTTGGTGAGGATTGTTATTGTTGTTGTTAGCATAGGCAAACAAAATCAACGCCCTGGTTGGACTGGAGTTTGACAACAACAATAAATAAAAAGAAATAAAAAAAAAATTGAATTTTTTCCTTCAGCCAATGACACCTACATAATGATACTGAAGGTCACGCATTTACCTCCCTTGGAATTTAAGAAAAATTCCTTCTATTCATCTGATGCTCCAGCTCACACAAACGCTTTTTTTTTTTTTTTTTTTCTAAAAGGAAAAAAAAATAAAAGAAAGTCAAAGAGAAAGCTTACTGGTTAGAGCTGTTGAGCAGAAACAGCAAGTTCAACGGTTTAATTTTGCTTCTGGAAAATAATTTTTGTGAGCCAGGAAGACAAGTACTGTACTGTATACAAATAGTTTACAGAGGTATTTGAAGGACTACCACTCACTGAAAATCATCCAAGCCCCATAACTGCCCATACTGAGCTTTGGCAAATGGCTCCTGAGTCATGATACCAATGAATTTGACCCCATGTAATATTTGCATAGTTGAAAAAAAAAAAATAATAAATAAAATAATAATAATAATAATAATAATAATAATAATAATTTGTCTTAAATACCCTCATATATAGTAAATACTCTTTATACATGAAAATTCTTGTATGCACCAGTCACAAGTTACCTTATTACCCACAGATCCATTAATTAATAGTGGGATAGAAAATTGCTGGTGTCATTCAATGACATAGATAGGTAACATCAACAAGCTTGAAATTTGATTTTTACAAACAGTATTTAGCCATAGACAACTTCAAGTTCCTTTTTTTATTACATCTAGTTATTACAAAATGTAAAAATCAGATTTAAAAAAATAACAGTGAAGTATAAAAGGAATATTTTGGAATATAAAGATAATAGAATATTTTCATCAAGTGTAGAGCAATACAAAACTGAGATTTCTTTTATAATTATATTATGAAAATACAAAATATGCATCTTTTGGTAAAAATTGAAAGATGAGCTTGATTTCGTTATGGCAGATCTCATGGAACAATAGCAATCTTAATCTACAACACAGGAAGACAAACTACAGAAGTCATTGAAATTAATTTAAATTAAAAGAGTTATGTCCCTTGTGTCATAACTTGCTTACAGAGAGAGCGTTTGAATTTTGAGAATCACGTAATCGTATTAATTTTCAATTAACAAGTAAAAATTGTTAAACTTTTCTGCTTAATCCATTCCTTTAAAGTACTTTTTGGACAAAATGGGTAGAATAAAGTTCAGTTAGCAGAGGAGAACAGATAGAAACTTTTCTTTTAATCTATTCTCGTTTCTCCAACTAGGAGGAAGGAGATTTTTCAGTATGAACAGCCTGTATAGTCCAGTAAAAATGTAACTTGACCTCTAACAAATTGTAACGAAGAAAAAGAACCAGTCAACCTCACAAATTGCAACACGAAAAAAAAAAACATCTCAGATTTTGAATCCTCAATATGTATTGAATGAGAGAATACAGTCAACTAAAATTGTATGAAGGGGATTTTGAAATTCACAAGGTCCCTTTGATAAAATTTCTGTAGACTTCTTAGTCTCTCATTCAGAGCATATTGTGGATACGAAATCTGTTGAGTTTTTCTTATTGAAATCTATGTGCTGTTGACCACCATTTTGTGTAAAATGCCTGGACTACCAAGATAAACAGTCAATTGGCCTGAGTCAACACTCAAATTCTTTCTATTCATTTTTTCGATGTTACCTCACTTATTTGACATAAACCAAGAGGGAATCAAATCCATGTTGCCACAATTGTCAGACATTGGTGAGAAAAATTTCAGCTAAGATATTCATTCTCAATAGAAGTGATAAAAACTATAATACCCCCACCCCTACGCTGTTGTAACATAATCTGTCATAACTCAGGTGGGTGTTGGACCCTAAAATAGTAATCTAGCTTCAAACATAGCTGGATTTAGCTCCAAAATAGCTCAATTGATTGTGGCTGGGTTATAACAACGTGTCAGTTTTCTTGGACCTCAGCACTTGCATTATGACGTTAGGGTGGGGGGTAATAATAGTGTCTCTAATTTTGAGAGGAATCATTTACTATTCAAGGAGTTCTTCGGACAATCAAACTCGTTTAGGGTGTTCTAAAATATCTTGAACTTACATTACAAGTGTTGTTGTAAATGAAAGAAAAAATAAATTCTGTTAGCTAACATTTTTTTCTTGGCACAACTTTACAATACGATAGTGAACCTGACAAGAGCCGTAGAATGGATCGTCTGGAACATTACAGGAACAACAAAAATTGCAAAAAAAAAAAAAAAGACAACTCTTTGAAGAACAATGATAAATAATTATCTGTGGATCATAGAATAAATGGGAAAGGGTGAAAAATTGAAAAAGAAGACTTGACCCAGTAGCCAAGAAAGGTGTGGAACATGTTAGTTAAGGTTCGTACCAATAGTAGCAGGTGCACTTGGAACAGAGCCAAAAACATTGATATTAACATTGGAGGAGTTGGAAATGAGAGGAAAGACCACAGCACTACTTGGATCTGCAAGAATACCAAGAAGGGGATTGGATATAAGAAACTAACAACTCCCAATCGTCAGCAATGGCCAAATAGCTAGAGAAAAACATGGCATAGGGTTTAGTGAGACAGTACAAACCACAGCACTGCTGTGATGAGCGAGGACAATGACAGGAGGGCCGGAAACTTGGGGAGACTCACTTTCACACAGTCATCAGTGATAACTACTAGACATCTGGTGAGAAAGTGCAAACCACAGCACTGCTGTGGACAGTGGGAATGGAGAGAAGAAGACTGGGGACTAGGGAGACTTGATGTCATCTGGTGTGAACATGTAATAGTAATAATAAGAAGAAGAATCGTTGCAACAAAAAAGGCGATTTCACATTTTTATGTTTTTTTTTATTAAAGTGTACAGAAAACATGTTATACCATAGTTTATTTAGACAAGTTGTCCCAATTGTTTCATTGTTTTGAACATTTCAAGTGATTAGTTATCCTGTTATCAACTAAGTAGCTGAAACACTAGATATAAAATAACAAACCAAGTTACATGAACTCCCTTCAAAATTTCAGGCTATTTTAATGGTTGTTCTAGCAAAACTTTTTTTTTTCTTATACATTTCCACAAGGATTTTTCAGATTCTTTCAACTCTCTCGACAAGTCGTTATTAAAACAAGTCCATGACCCATTGCTTTGTTGACAGCAAACATAAGCGTACATCAACAGGCTAGGCTGACGACTGCTACTAATACAAGTGTGACAGACATGGTGAGAGGGGAGGAAAGAATGTTGTGTACATTTATAAGAGGGTAGAAAGGGAAAGGGGCTGATGTCTGTCATGCATAGTAGCAGACAACTCGTGTATACATGATTTACTTTAGTGAATAAGTCCTCAGCCTGACACAGCTATTAGCAGAATTTTCATCAGAAATTTCCATTGTATTATGTTCTATGTGATTAATATTCACCACTGAATTAAGTACATCGACAAGGAAGGAGATTGTATTGAAAAATGAATATTTGTTGTGTAGAATGAATACTTCTTTCATTATTAGGCTAAAAACTTATTGATGTACATATATATATATATATATATATATATATATATATATATATATATAAAAAGATAAGTTTCAGTGTCTGTCACACTTTAAAAACTACCTAAATATGGGCACAGCCCAACCAAATTTGCTATGCATACACAATAGACCTAGGGTCGGCCTTTTGATTTTCAATATGTAATTTTAATGCTTAGTGGACACATATTTTGAGAACTTCTTTTATAAAATCACGAGATGTTACAAAAAAATATTTGAATCACTCCTCAAAGATATGACCCTATGAGGCGTTTTTATTTTAAGGGACCTTTCTAATCTCTCAATAGTATTGAATCATTTTTTTTTTTATTTTTCATTTTTTTAATATCAACAAGGAAGAAAATCACATGCTTCTATTTTTGGTAGCCAAAACAGGTGATCCCAAACAGCACAAACCTCATTTTGAAATTCATGTGCTGTAAATTAAAAAAAAAAAGAAAAAATGACAGTCGTTTCAGGAAGTCACACATTTTTTAAAGCCTCTCATCCTGTCTCACTCCCTAAAAGTGTTTCAAAAGTATTTCAAGGTGAAACGAACGAAATGTATAAGAAGTTTAGTAGATGATTAATTCTACTTTTTCACAGAATTTTCAGGATGATTAATGGGCTAGGTTGGGAGAACCGAAGTAATAAATTTTGATAGATATCAGATGTGTAAAAACGTTACAAAAAAATAAATAAAAAAATACTCTGAATATGAAGCTGACTTTTAAGTAAGGTTGCCAAATTAGCCAGATCTACTAGAAAAATAACTAATTCGTTTCAAATTTACCAAATCTAAATCTACAATAACTGATTAAATCCCTCAGTTAGGGAGAAATTGCCGGGCAGACTAGGTTCCTCAGCCTGGTAAGGCAATTATGATGCTGCTAGCTCAAAGTAGAGTGATATGAGCTGTTGTCCTTTGAAGATTCAAACTGGTGTAGATGAGTAATTCAGCAAGTAATATACATAATACATATGGTACAGATCAGGCTAGCAGTATAGGATAATATAGTAATATATTAATAATATAAAGCAACTTCTGATATGTGATGGATTTGTTTCATATAGTGCTCAATACATTTAACTTTATACTATGGAAGTTAAGTTTTTTTAGAGTAGAGCTGGAAATAAAGAGTAGAATGTGGATTCGCTACACAAACTAGCTCATGTTTCTGCCCTAGTTTGTGTAGTAAATCCACATTCTACTATATATATATATATATATATATATATATATATATATATATATATGAGGAAGATAACACCAACTGTCTATCATGCATGACCTGAGCATTCAATGAACCTATAGGAAGGTTTTAAAGGAAGAAGATTTGAGAAAGATTTGAAAACAGTTTTAGGAGGTGGATAACTATGAGGAGAATCTTGACTTGCTTTCTGTTCTATATACATATATCTCTAACTCATATGTTTATATGTAATTCTCCAATGGATCACAAGTGATGGGAAAATTTCCTCCCCCTTTGAGAGATCAAAAGTGAATGGTAACTACCCCTCCCCCAAGTCTGAAGGCTACAGTCCTTTTTTTTCAATCCTTAAATATTTAAACCAATGTAGATAGGTAGTGCAGCTAATATACATACATTAGTGTGTGTGTGAGAGGGATTAAATATCTATCATAGATCAGTGATAAATTAATCTCAAAGATGGGCAGTTGGTCTCAAACAATGAAACTGAAAAACATTTCTCAGGATTCTTGTATTTTCAACTCTCACTCCTCCTCCCGAGAATGATGATGCGTTTATTCAAACAGTAATTGGCAAAAGTTGTTCCCCAGGGATCAAAACTGGTTCAGGTAACATTTGCAAACTAAACATACAGAGATGTTCAGAAAATCCAATAGGCTGAGATGAATACTGTCTTCAATTTGGGTCAACATCTCTAAGGAAGTACCAAGACTTCCAGGTGTGGAATGGTATAATGGTTACTTGCTCTTGAAAATGGAATTGGCGAACTGAGTTCGATTTTCAACAGAAGTTGCTTCTGTTCACTGAGCAGTGTGCCCTTGAAAAAAGACATGGATCCACTTCTCCTCCTAGATAATTGGAGGAAATTCAGAACCTTTTAACCTTCTTCCCACGTTAAGCCCGACCTTGTGTCACATATTGCTGTGGTGGGACAGTGATTAAATAGAAAGATAAGGTAACTGACAGGAGAAAAAGAAAAAGACCAAAAAAAACCCAACAAAACAACACACAACCTTGGGCACTGGCCTAACCCAATCCTGAGAAAAAAACTACTTGTAACTAAGATTTCCTGGCAAGCCAAAACCTTTTTATTCCTCTCAACAGATTTATTGAGAGCATTTAGTGGATTCCTACAGAAGAAGACCAAAGAGCTGATCATTAAATTATTGATCAAAATCTTGAACAAAACTAGAAAACTGAAAAAGGAAAGATTTGACGTTAGATTTGGTGAAGAAAAAAAAACAAACTTTATCAAAGATTAGAAGAATCAAAGCGTACCAATCAGAAAGGTGAAAGCCAAATGGAAAACAGACAACCAAATAAAACAAGACGGAAAATAACAAAAAAAAACCAAAAAAACCCCCAAAAACCACAACTCGGTATACAACGATACAATAATAAGATCTCATCAGTTCAGACTGCTAAAAACAATGAGTAGTTACGCTCAACAACTAACAACTTGAAATGGTAGTTTTATAAACACGAGGCACCTATCTCCTTTCTCGATTATATGCTATTACAGAAACTAAAAGGAAAAAAAAAAAAAAAATTAAAGTAGTGGTGCATGGATGGTGTATATACACTAGTGCATATTTGAGTACATTTGTGTGATCACATTTCCCCTAAATAGTAACCCATATTTTATCTACTGACCCCAGATAACTTTTTAGGTAGCTGATCTTGGTCTCGATAATCAATGATAGTTAACACAAAAAAAAAAACAAAAAAAAAACAGATCCTGCACTTTGATCTTAATCAATAAGATGTGAGAAAGCACCTGTCATGTTATAGACAATATATAACAAGTTGCAAACTAGGGAATTTCAAACTGAATTTTTGTTATGAAACAAGATACAATACAATAGGTGTACAAGACCAAACCTCTAAAATAATGCACTCAATTCACTACTAAAATGTTATGCAGTAGTGATCTTGACCTTTTGTATTAACACTATTTTTGGTTAGTACTTAACTAAACACGCTAGAGTGAAAGCATGTAGTGCATTTGTGATTTCTTTTCCCCCCAAATAGAACAATGAAGGATCTTCAAGAACATCAACTGAAACAGGATCCCAAATGTGGCCCAAAGTTTCTTCTTATGAAGTCTGGTGGTCTGAACTTTTACAGGTTCTTACCACTTTGGTAACTCCATGGAGAGTCAGGCGATGATTTCCATGAATCACAGCAAGTAGTTTCTCACGTGATTGTCTTTTGTTGACTTGGGGGGGAAGAAAACTGACAGGCACATTATTCACACAATCATGCTAGCACTCTCAACTTAACCACCAACCAAGATGCGATTCTTTTTAAGACACCTTGTATGCTTTTACTGGGTACTTGCATATGCTGGGTGGAGTAATGATGGGGTTATATTCCCAAAAGACACAATCATAATTGCTACAATCTAGTTAAATTCTGGTTGTTAGTAAAGAGTTTTGAAGATCAGACACTTGGTAAGTGCAGAAATTTCAGGATGTGTGATCTCAAAGGAAATCATTTGCAGTAATTTTCTAACACCATTATATGATTATCAATATATTGTCTCATGATTATCACCTAATTAACATTTCATAATGGAATATATAAAAGATATGTACATATTGGAATCAATACTATTTCACTATTTGCTTATTTCAGTTGATTTCTCACAAGGTTTGAAATTCTAACATTTAGAGATTCTGATCTTTCAGGATTGTGTCTTTTGGGATTATGCTCCAAACCCCACTTCTAGCACACACACACAACCACCCAAGAAATGTATTCAGAGTGCGTCGAAAGAGAAACTGAAATCTCAAGATGGTGCACAAATGAGAAATTTAAGCATACTCAAAAATAAAAGGTTGTGTAGCAATAACCTTGGCCTTTTTGGGTTTTTTTCTTTCCAAACAAAAATTGCATCATGACACATTGGTTAGTGTTTGAGCTACACATGAAAAAACTCAACTAATGATAAGACCTTGGTGGTAATGCTCTAGATTTGTCCTGTTTATACACGTCAACATATTGAGAGGAAGAAAGGATATTTGAGACATTTCGCATCATCTCATGATATCATATTCTGAACAAATCCACACATGGCACAGTATTCCCCAAACAAGTCCACTTAGTGAACAAATTCAGGGACATGGCTCAAACTGCTAATGCAGAAAGTGGAAGAACCAAGAGGGTACTTCATGAATGCCAGAATAACCAATCTGAAGAACGAATGTAGCCTAACAACCATTTGAGAATATCAACAAAGAACATAACCTACTTGAAAAAAAGATTTTGGTCAAGAAAAATTCATCTTTTCAGAGACTAAAAAAAATTAAAATAAATAAAGAAAAAAAAGAATAAAAAATAATTTCAAATATTGAACAAAATTCATCATCATTAGTCTTTTAACATCTGTCGTTGGACATAGACCTTCCCCAGGATTTGCCACAATTCTCTATCATGTGCGTTGTGGAGCCAATATTTCCTGAATCTGTCCTGTTCATCTCTCTATCTGGTGTTCTGTTCACCTTGGTTTCTTATGTGATATCTGGGGATCCATGTTGCGAGACGTGATGTCCATCTGTTGTCTTTCATTATTGCAACATGGCCAGCCCATTGCCATTTGAGTTAATAGTTTCTATGATGTCACAGACACCCGTTTTCTTCCTTATATACTGCGTTGTCTTGTAATCTATCCATGTACGGTTGAGCAGGATTCTTTCATGCGCACATTGCATACTTCTCAGTTAGTAGGTCTGTCTCTTTGGCAGATAACAAATATTCCTACTGGAATCAAGATTGTTATACATTGTGATACATAATAACAAAAACACATAATAATAAAAATGTTATTTCGTCTCAGAATCTCTAAAAACAACTTGAAAGCATTATTACAAATCCTCCTTCCAAGTACTAAATGAACAATATGACTAAGAAAAAAAATCAGGAATAAAGAGACGATAGAATGACTACAGATTAGAACTTCGCCTGACAATGAAAGTTTTCGTAACTGAATGGTGAATTATTGTCCTTGAAATACAAGCCTCGGCAAAAAGGAAAGTAAATCTCATTGGAAATGATTTATCTAAGATTCCAATTTGATTCAACAGTAAAAACAATGGAATGGTTGAAACATTGTGAAGAGACAACAAAATGGAAAAGAAAAAAAAACATACCAAAATTAATGAGAAAAAATGAGCAATATGAAAATACCTCTCAGAATCCGAAAATGACTGGGATCACGGATTTCTGAGAAATTGTGGCTTAGGCACCCCTCTCACTCAATGGAAACACTTAATAACTACAGAAATGGAGATGGTATAGCATAGAATAGTTTTCTTTATGAAACCATTCTCTACAAGAAATTTCTTCAATTTGATGAGAATAATGTTTGGAGGAAAAAAAATGAAAATTTAAGAAAAAAAAAGTACCATCTTTACTTGAGAAATCTTTAAGAAAATTCAAGCTGATTTAACCATTTTGAGACTCCTGGGAAATACGTGCACGAGGGGTAACTAAAAATTCCTGGGTTCTGCTCTAAATTTAATCGATTCTTCCTTAGCTTACGTCCCATCCTTCCACAAAATATTATCAAAATTCATTGCGAAATGTCAGAGATATTGAGTGGACTTATAGCTACTATGGTAATTGTAGAATCGTAAAAAAATTCCACCTGAAAATTTAATCCATCTTTCCTTATCTGATAGCCTACCCTTCCCAAAAATTTCAATGGAATTCTTCGAGAACTTTTGGAGATATTGAGTGGACAGACATGAATGAATACATATACCTCTTCCAACTTGTTGGTAGCAAAGGTAGAAGCTGAAGAAATTCAAATTCCCAATCTCATTCAAACAAAAGAAGAAGAAAAAAAAAATATCAAACATTTGTCGATTGTACAAAGCAGTTTGGAAAAAGAAAGAAAAGATTTTTTGGTCAATTACAAAAGAAAGAAAAATAAAAAAAAAAATTTAATGCTGAAGAAATAAATTGCCGATAGGTTACACTAAGATGTGGCAATCATTATCTTTGATTCAATTTTTTTCTTTTGCAGAAGGTTTGTTCTTTAGTTTTTTTTTTTCGTCTGAGGTAATTGCAAATGCTTTGAGTTAGGATTGATTTTTTTTTTAAAGTACAGTCAACTTGAATAGTAACAAGCCATTGTTCTTTTATATTCCACTACAATCGCTCACCAGGGGGACCCATCATACACGTATATGAATTTGTATTGTTGGATATCTATCTTTACATATAGACATCATATTGACTATATTATCTACCTTGTGTGCCAAAGAATAAAAATATTGGAAACAATTTTTACAAAAAAGATACTTGTTGCCCAGATTAATGCAAATGATTAGAAATCCATTTGAAAAAAATCTTGTATTTAAAAGAAAGGATGAAAGCTAATTTAATGAAAAACATACATGATCAATATTTGATTAAGTTATTAGAAACCATCAACCAAAACTGTCAACATAGGTTTCTTCATTTTCTAAGTTGATCTGGCTGGTTATGTATCATAGGTACAGGTTGCACCAATGAAGAAAAAATTCAAACAATCCTCTTCATTATGTATTAAACCCCCCCCCAACAATAATTTCATTTTTTGAAATTATCCCCCTCAGTAAGTTTTTAGTGGCGGGTTCAATTTGTAAAGTAATTTTATTCTAAATTAGTTCCTTAGTTCTGCATCCAGCATGGTTCACACTTTTTTTCTTCAAGTACTTTCTTTTAGTGTTCACTGCCCAACAAAGAAGTGACAACCTCCTTTTCCAATCCTTTAATTGATCACCCCAATATGTTGCCAAAAGATAATAGTTGCATGTCTGCTGCCCCCTGTTCTGGAGAGAGGGGGCAAAAGGATATATTTCTTGAATATATTTTAGTGGCAACCCTTGTAACAATTCAGTCTTTTTGTATGGCAATATTAAGTTGGCTTACATAAATCAATTGCACAGAAACATTTTCCTATATTGATTATAAGGTTTCAACTTTCATCCCCCCCCCCACCAACGCTTAATGTGAATGCCTGATCCAGGAGGAGGGGGGCACCATTCGCAAAGCAGATTCCCATGATGATGTTTTTTAAACAAGTGTCTAACCAGACCGGTCTTATTTACTTTTATTGAATGAAGTATTGTAAACCATTATTATTATTGATACTACCAGTACAGAAACAAAAAATGGAAATGGAACTGGATAAGTAGGTTCAATGGTTGGATTAGATCCCTTTTGCGGAGGGAAGTATGGTAAACACCCAGCTGTTCTTACCGCCAGAGCCACAAAAACTATGGCTTGACATAGCTCAAGGCTCACCTTGCACTGAAGTCATGCTGGTGAATGAACCTTGTTCGAGAATTAAAAGATTGAAAGCCATGGTAAATAGGGAAGATAAAAATCAAATAGTAACAGATAGTGAACTGGAGTTATGGTTCAAGTAACCAGAAGTTATTTGTTACTTAGTGTGACTAAAAACAACGATGACACAAATACAACAATCATCCAGTCTGAGACGGATGAAACCAGCAGACATAACAAGTTCCAACCTCTCTATCTTATACTTTATCAATAAAAACTGAATCTACACTCCAGATTGACAATTTTGTTTTCCTTTTCTAAAGATTGATATTTTTAGTTTCTTTGGAAACTGACATTTTTAATGGATATTTAATTTTTGAATATTCATTTGTTGATTAATGAGCAAACTTCTCATTTCAATCATTTTTACTCTGAGTTTAGGGTATTCCCAAATGTTTGCAGTATATGGAATTCTATTAAGCATTTGTTTTTAGTAAATTTACGGCCTTGTGCCAGGCTAAACTGTCTTAGTTAACACCAAGGAGCCAGGGAATTCAAACAGGGTGGGACACCACTAAATGTTTAGAAAGAAAGGGAAAAAAAAAAAAAATCGTGGGTACAGATTTTTGTTTTAAATTTTATTTTCAGACAAAACAAAGAAAAAAAAAATGCATTCAAATTTAAAACTCAACGATATTAAATATATTTAATTTAAATTTCTTGTGTTTGTTCATTTCATTCCAGGCGTTATACGAGGAATTCAATATTTTCTGGGGGCTGAGAAATTAGGCGTTGGCTAACAGAAAGTATCAGGAAAAATAGATTTGGTTACTGTGTAAACAAGGAAAGGTTTCTTGTTTTCGAAAGTCGTTGTTGTTGTTGTTTTTTTTCAACAACGTAGTAACAGAAATTATTTGACAGAAACTGTGCAAGAACATTCTCAAAAAAAGGGAAAAAATAGGGAATGTTTGTAAATAAATCTTTCACGGTGCATAAGTTTTTCAAAGGAAAAAAGTAGAGAAGACTTAACATAAACAATAACAGGTGATAGCTTGGGGTTAGAGCGGTTAACTATAGACCATGATGGGTATTGTTCAAATATCTATTGCAGACAGGGCCGTACTTGAGACGGTGCAAGCTATGCAGTTGCACAGAGCCCCAAGATTTTAGGGGCCCCTAAAGAAAAAAAAAAAAAAAAAAAATTTTTTTTTTAATTGAAAAAAAAAAAAAAATTTTCAATGTTTTCCAGTGTTTTAATTTGTTTGAAGATTAATCATGTCACATAGTGATAGATTTGTTTATGGATCACTAATCATAATCTTATATCTTATTTTTGTTTGAATCTGTCTGGAAATAATAGCTATACGAAAACAGAAAGGCCTCCAAGAAATGCTGTACACAGGGGACCAATCAATGTTAAATTTGGCCCCGATTGCAGATGAGCTTTGACCAGTGAAGCAGATACTTGAAAACTATTACGCTGCATCCAATACACTGGCATTTAGATTTGGGGTGGACCCATTTACCAAAGCTTGATATGAAAGGTTACAAGGCTCGGATGAGTTGCAATAAGTGATAGACCTCCAAATACCCAAGTAAACCATTTGCCTTATAATCAGGCATATATGGCAGATAAATATTTTGTCCTATTTGTCAGGTAAAGGAGTAAAATATGGAATTTACCATGAGTTTAGCTCCCAAACTGAGAATCATGCAATATACAAAAGAGAAATCATGCTTAACATAGCATGGAGAAATTGTAAGACAGCACAATATATTGAAGAATAAACAGGTGTCGGAGATATCCTAAAAGATGTTAGAAAACTTAAATGGCCATGGGCAGACCATATTGCAAGAATATCAAACAATCACTGGACATTGCACCTCACTGCATGGATCCACTGAGATCATACGTGAAAATATATCAGACAAAAAAATAAGATGGCTTGATGATTTAGACAAGTTCAGAAAGTATTGGCACCATGAAGCTTTGGAGCAAGAGAGCTGGCAGAACTTGGGTAAGGTCTATGTCCAACAAGGAATATTAAATGGCTAATGATGTTGCAGCATAGAAATATCATTTTATGATAACTGGAAGATCTGTTAAATGCATGTTTGTTGAGAGTGTTATGATGTTGCAGGTGCCAATGTATAATGTTAGATAAATGAACATTGAGGACAAAGACAAAACGATCAAAATTGAGAACGCAGAGTTGAGGAAAATGAACCTCTACATCTACCCAAGAAAATAGATCTCCATGAAATTCTCAAACTGAAAACCATGCAATGTGTACATGAGAGAATCATGCTCAACATCACATGTAGAGATCTCAAAACAACTCAGTATATTAGAGAGAGAACACGAGTTCAAGATATACAATCCATCAGAAAACTTGAATGACAATAGGCTGGTCATATTGGAAGAACGGCAGACAACCGCTGGAAATCATGACTCGCAAATTTGCGGTGAGCAAAAAATAAAATGGTGTGACAAACTACATAAATTCAGAAAGTATTAGCTTGGCGATGCCCATGATAGAGAGGTCTGGCGAATCTTGGAGAAGGTCCATATCCAAATATAGACACTGTAAGGCTGCTGCTGATGATGTAAGAGTCAATGTTTAAGAGTTAATTTCCAATCATACACAAAAAGGTCTGTTGTGTAGCAAGTCATGTTAAGGGTGATCAATGAATAAATTACTATTCTTGCCTTTTGTTCAGCAGTGATCAGTAAAAAAAGTCTAAATCATAAAGAAAAAAGAAAACTACCAAAAAACAAGCATGCATGAACACAGTCGGACAAAAAAAAAAAAAAAAAAAAAAAAAAAAAGGACCAATTTAGCATAAACTCACATTGTTAATTGACTCCCCCTCACTGGAAACCTATTTTGATGGGGAAATTGAAAACAAAACAGTTTTTCTAGACACAAGGAGTAAATGTTAAAATTTTCAACCATCTAGCGCCATTGAAGCTGCCTGTACACATAATATATACAGCCAGACCAACTTGAAAACTGAAAGAAAACTATAATGATGTTGATTGTTTTCTTTGATGGTTTCTAATATGCACTGGTTTTAATGCAACTAGCCTTGTCTTGTCTCAACATCTGGTCATGTATGGCGGGTCATAAAGTTCCTGGTCTTCAGGACAGGCTTAACTTCGGCAATCTTCATAGTATAGCATTATCAACAATGGAAATGTAACCTCAACCCACTTATCTTCCCTCCTAGGCCCTAGATATTGTTAGGACCCTATCTTATCGAACTAAGCATGACGGAGCTAGTCGGTCATGAGAATTTTCATAGACAATTGTTTAGGTCTACCATAACGGAAAGTATTTAACTCAGATATTCCTGAAAAATCTGACTATACAAGGGAATTCTCATTCCGACTTTTTGTTCAGTTTATTCATTTTCCCTATTTGTATTTCGAAAGTGCTTCTGTCTCAGATATAAGCCTGCATTGTCAATACTTTGAGCCAGCTCTATTGTCATGGTAGCAGGAATTATTTACCATTCTTTAGGTTAAGAAAGACTAAGTAAATCAGATTCAAAGATAAGTGGAAAATGGCTTTTTCTGATTATAAAGCAGTCAACAATGCTGGTAAGAATTTTAGATGCTTGAAAAATATATAGATAAATAAATGAATATATATGTATTTTGAATTGGCATAAGAGAGAGAAAGGGGGAACATAGAGAAGAGGAGAGACACAGAAAGAGAGTCTAAAGAAATGACAGAGAGAGAGGTGAGGAAAGAGTGAAATGTTCTCGAACTGACCTATTGGCTGCCTTTGACTTGCGTAAGTAAGTGGGCAGGAAATCCTAAGGGGTAAGAAAATTTTAATTCACATTGCTGGAGTCATAGAGAGATGGACTCAGTTGGTCATAAAAACAAACCAAACCCCGTTTATGAAAACGTTTTTTTTTTTTCGTCTTTCTTTGAAGAGCAACTCCGCCCACCCAAAAATATTTTGGTGATGTGTTCTCCATTAAGGAATAATTAAAAAGAAAGAGAGAATTGGATCGGCAGTATGTTTGCATCTTTCAAAGAGAGAAAGTTGTGAGGGCAAAAAAACCAAAAAAAAACCCCAAAACAAACTACAGTTGAATCAGAATTGACACACATTGGAGACAACTAAAAAGCACTCAGAGAAGGCATTTTCACAAATAAGCGGATGAAACTAAGTTCACATAACTACAAGGCGGGGGGGGTTATGGTAAAAAAATTTCCAGATCCCCTGAATTCAATCAATTGTTTCTTAACCCAAGACCCACTCTTTCACAAAATATCATTGAAATTCATTGAGAAACTTTGGGGATATTCTGGACAAAATGAATGAATACAAGAATGCATGAAAAAATTAAAATGAAAAAAATTTTTCTCTGTAGCACTTTTTGCAAGTAAATTTTGTTTACAATGTAAGTATAATAATAATGTGGGCATATACTTTCTGCCATTTTTACAGAGGTACGGACAGAGCTATAGCTTCCGTGAATTACCTCATTCTAAGATTTTTGAATTTCTATTCTGATAATTAAAAAAAAAAAAAAAAAAAAAAAAAAAAAAAAAATCAGGAGTTAGGATGGGGTTAATGGATTAGAAGGAAAGATGGTCCCGATTGTGAAGTTACGCACCTTAGTTCACTCGATGTTAAAAACCAGAGCACGAATGAAAACGATTACATTCATTGAAAGCAATAATATGATATAAGGCTTTCCTATGCCAAATGGGACGCGAGTTAGAGTCACACCAAAAGTTTATTCTTCATATCTGATATGTGCTATTCACTCACTATCATAGATCGACGACCAGAGTTGAGTAGCGATGAGAAAAGTAAAAAAGAATAAGATGAAGGAGAGAAGTACTCAAAAATTAATATTCTAGTGGTAGGAATCTAGATGTATCCTAATTTTGTCACAGTAACTAGTAATAATAATAAATAAGGAGGGGGGGATAGTATAGATAAATAGGAACATTCAACTTCCAGGTAGCAAGGGAAATCTGTACGTTTTATTGATAAACAAAATAAACAATTGCAAATACTTTCTCGATCTGAGCAATTAAAGAACGAACTGGTTAATTTAATCTGGCAATTTTTCAAACTGTTCCCCCCCGCCCCATAATGGCTCACACATTTTTGTAACCGATTCTTCACCGTTTACAAAAGGTCTTCGTTTTCATTGATTTCCTTCAAGACATCAATACTGAACCATTTTCAGGTGTCAAGAGAAATAGAATTCTTTATTGACAAATAAACCAATTTACGCTTGACAACATTTTTTTTTTTCTTTTTTTTTGGAGGGAAAAAAAAAAAAGGGTGGGAACCTACTCTTGGTTCACCCTGTAAAAAAGTTTTGAACAGAAAAATAGAGGAAAATATTTTCACCATAAAAATTGTCTGGAAAAAAGCTGACATGAAAGAAATTGCTGGACATGTGCTTGGTGGTAGCACAATGCCTTATTTATAAGAAATTTTGAATAAAATCAACAGATAATCATCTGTAACTTATTTACACATTTTTAGTATACGTTTCATGTATTAATTTGAATTTCTATGGTGGAGTATTTTCATTGGTCTCTCCACATTTTGACTTGAATTTTCATCTTTGTTGTTTTTAGCACAATGTACTGATTGATATATTCTTTGACCTTTCCAGTGTTGCTGTAAGTTCTGTCATGTATGACATGAAACCCAAACATTTGGAGAATTTGAAAAGTATACATACTATCAAAGATAATGCAGGATTTGTCGGTACATGTCCAAGGGAGCTACTTTGAAGGGAAACATCAGGAACTAGGTGTTAAGGTAAGTACTTTTTTTATTCTCAGTCAAAATCTAAACTTTTGGGTAGCACTTAATATTTGTTGCAACATTTTAATTTAACTCTTTCTTAAAACTAAGTTATTAAGGTACCTAACGCCTGAACTAAAATGTCTTAGTAGACTTCTAAAACAGGGCTACCATCATCAGCCTTTTAGCATCTGTTGTGGGACATAGACCTTCCCTACGATTCATCAGATTTCTCAATCATGAGCATCACAGAGCCAAGACATAATGTCCAGCGGTTGTCTACCATTCTTGCAACATGTCCAGCCCACTGCCATTCAAGTTTTCTAATGGTTCCTATGATGTCTTGGACTCCTGCCTTTTCTCCAATATACTGTGTTGTCTTATGATCTCTCCATGTAAGGTTGAGCATGATTTTCTCGTGCACATTTGGAGGTTAGTCTCTTGGTTAGGTTCCATGTCTCTGCTCCATAGGTGACTTACCGGAGGATACATTGGTTGTAGACCCTTCTTAGGACAAGTGGGATGCTCTTGTTCTTGAGAGAAGAGCTTGCTCTAATGAAACTTTGCCAACCTAGTGCGATTCTTTGCTGGATCTCTTCTTCTGAGCAGTCTATTGGGATTCGTTGTTCGAGGTAGATGTAGTGGTCTACTTTCTTCAGCTCTACCTCTTTCAATTTTGATCATTGTGTCTTTGTCTTCAACATATTTGTTGTACAAGACATTCACTCTGCTGATGTTCATATGAACTATAAGTTCATAGAAGAAACTAAGAATCTCAAGCCACTAAAACAACAATAGAAAAGATTGAAGCAACCGAGACCGAACAGAATAGGGATATAGGACAAATGTATCGCAGCAGACAGACACAAAGACACACACACACCTCAGATCGTTTGTGTCCCAGGATTCTCAAAAGAGCTAATGGAAATCTTGAGATTCCTTTCATTATTATATTTTCAGTATTATCTCAGACCAGTATCTCATTTTTTTTAATCATAATGCTTTTGTCAGATATATTGTGACAAACATAGAAACCCAAGGATTATTTATATACAATTATGTACTTACATTATATAGATTGTTGGAATTTCAATTTGGGTTGGATATACGGAATCTTGATTCTTAGAGATAAGTCCAAAATGAGTGAAGGTTTGGTAAGCGACAGAGGGGTTTTCTTTTCAGGCAGAACATTCCAGGTGGGGGTTTGTCACATGAACAAATACCTGTGGGAGTTGATCACACAGTTGACTGATCGTTATTCTAGAAATTGACCTAAGCTGTTCCTAGGGGGATTCGGATCGGCAAGATAGCCAGCTGAAACTTGGGTTTAGACGTGAATTTCAGAATTGAGTAGTTTTTCAGGGGAGTTGGAATAGGAGCTTGATGGGGAGGGGTGCGCACACACCCACACCTCTCATCCCTTAGGGGATGGGGGACAGAGAATCTTGAGAATGAAAGGAAAACCACACCCAACCAGTTACAAGGTTACCAATAAGTAATGGAATGAGACTAGATGATTGTGCCAATAGTGTACTCTAATTTGATGTATCAATCAAATGGTATTACAATATTCTTGTAGGAATTTAAAACAAAAAAGAAAAAAAGAAAAAAGAAAAAAGAAAAAAAAAAGAAAAAAAGAATAAAATAACCCCACACGTTCACAGGAGACTTGAACTTACATCTGATATCATAGGAGCTTGCTAAGTTATGTCTATCTATATTTATACTATTTCAGGTTGTAAAGTTGATGACAGCCGTGGTACGGGATATGGGTTTAGGTCTCCTCTGAATCTGCTGGAAGCAATCTAGTAGAGAAGCTGAAGAATATAATGCTAAAAGCATTATTTTTAACCCAGTCGAGAATCCTGTGACAGATGTATCCTGAGGTCTCTGTGACTGTGGAAACATATATGTCCCATAGACCTCTTTTTAGAAGTCTACTGAAATCTATCAGGCATTAGGCACCTTAATAGGTTAGTATTTTTCTTTAGCAATTTCAAGATAAGCTAAAAAGAATGCGAGGAAAAATTGTTTCTATGCCTGTGGAAAACCCTTGAAGTATTTTAAACCAAAGCCTATTCATAGGAGATTAACCTAAACTAAAGAAAAAAATAAAAAAATAAATCCGAAGATCTTTTGATTAATTTTCTTTCTTCATATGGAAATCACGAGAAAGAAATAAAACAGTTTTGCTTTTTATCTTTCCTTACCAGAATTCCAGGTCAGACTTGACTCTGCCGCCTCTGAAGATAACTGGTCTAGGAGAAGGACGACTCATAGTTAAAAAAACCAGGAGCCTAAACCTAGGAGCTGAATGAACCTTAATGCAGAAGCACATTAATGATTGAGGGTCCCTCATAGAAACCTCTTGCCAACCTGCAGGCATGGCACTACCCGTAGAAAAGAAACGTCAACATGCAGCTCAAAACCCTGTCAAGGTCAGCAATAGACAAATGGTGTATGAAGAGCTTGTGTACTAGATGGGTCCAACATGGTCGTGCATTCAAAGTACTTTACATCTATGGGATAAGATAAGGGAAAGCTTCCTCTTTTAGATGTGAGATCCAACAAGCAAATAGAATTGGATTGTTTTCCTTAGAGAGATTTACTCACTGGACAGAAATAGAAAAACAGACTGTTCAAAACCTGCGATGTTGTTTACACATCATTCCTTTCAGTAATAAAACTGTTTCCAACTGATTTTTAAAAAAATGGAAACTCACTGGGTCTTTTCTAGCTTTACTATATTTTTGTTTGTATCAAAGTATTTATCTATTTCTGTCCCCCATAACTCCATACACAATGAGATATTTTCAAAATATATCTTGGCTTAAATTATCAACACTTTTCATGTCACATTTTGTTTTCAAGAATTGATTTAAAAAAAAAAAAAAGGGGGGGGGTATATGACAGTGTGACATTTCCTCTTTCTTTGCCCACTCTCTCTCCCTTTCTTCTGTATGCTTTCAACCTTTCTCAGTTTGGTCTGAATTTCATAGACCTGTCGACGTTCGTCACAGGTAAAGACTTTCATCAACATGACTTATATCTCAAGAGAATTACTAAACGGATTTGTAATAGTTGCAAAAAGTCTAGTGAGGAGAAAAAAAAAATGAAAAAAAAAAAGAAAAAAAGAAGAAAAAAAAAGAGAAAAAAAAAAAAAGAAGTAAAGGAAATGGCAACTTTTCTAAGATAAAATCTCTTGTGTATTTGTTTAGTGAAGGAATCTGGATAATCAGAGTGTGCAATCTGACTTGGTGTTAAAACTCCCAATCATTGAATACCTGGAAACTAATTTGGCCATTTTTTTTATTTTACTTATAATTTACTTATTCACAGTCACAAGATAAGACTAGGAAGATTTGAAGAAAAAAAAAAAAGGAAAAAAATCATTCACCTCAGTGTGTTGTTTTGAATTTGGGAGGTAGTCACTGTAGTGAATGAAATATACCTTATACACTAACTCAACCTTCCAGGTATTGAATATCTGGAGATCAAATTAGTTTATGAATAACTGAATCTAAGTTACAAATAAAGCTACGAGCATCATATCTATCTCCTTTTATTGTGATGCTTTTTTTTCAACATTCACCACAGTGGTTCCAGCTATTGGTAGAGGTAAGTACTATTTTCATAAGCAATCTCACTATCTAAAAAAAATCTTTATAAACTGTTTTGAATTCTTGAATAGTCAGTGTATGGTAAAGTGTAATGTCTAGAACGACCAAAGGAGTATGCTGACCAGGGATAAAGTCCCAGTTTCTGTTGAATGCCTCAGCTTAGTGATAATTGCAAGTCTCGAATCTGGCTGAGACCAAGACTTTATATCTACAAGGCAGGATGCAAGCCCATCAAAGATATAACTGCACCCTAATCACACAGCTTAGAGTGTACTCAATTTGCTGCTGAGTGCACAGGGAAATTTGTCCTAATAAAGAATCAACCCACGGACCTTCTGCATACAAGATAGACATGCCAACCATAAAACTATCCGAGGGGTCATAGTCAGAGTGGAGAATGAAAAAAAAAAAAAAAGAAAAAAAAAAAAAAGAAGATATGAACGCATTAGGTTGTACCTATGGAGATATGGGGCTGAAAATCTGAATGATAATGTCTATGTCTAGAAAGAAATCTTTTTTTTTCTTATTTTTTCCTCAGTAGCTGTTTTTTTTGTTTTTTTGGGGGGAGGGAAAATTCTGCCCAAAATACTTCTTAGGGGTAGAGTCAACTCACAATGTAAATTATGCTTAATCGATCCCTTGATTTTCTTCAAGTTGGTTTTGAAAATTTAGACTTTTTAGAGATCACTACCCAACAGAAAGCCAGAGGAGTAACCTATTCATTGATCATCCCTTTTTCTAATTGATCACACTCCAGAAAAGCATGCTGCCAAAAGGACATTGATCTAATGGTAGTTTCTATTGAGTGACTAACCAGACCTGTTTTATAAATTTATATTCAGGCAAACAGAAAAAAAAAAGAAAGAAAAAAAAAAAAAAGAAAAAGAAAGTTCAATAGAGGACAAAATACATCAGTTTTGCCAGGAGAATGAAACAAAGTTTTTTTTGTTTCTATCAAGAGCCAGTCAGGTTCCAAAAACTTAATGACATTTTTTTTTCACTATGAAATCCACTAAACAAAGCACAATATAAATTAGAGTATAACATATCATTTTTCATAGAACGGAAGCTCATTTACAAGTTTTCACATATTACCAGTAAGTACCTTTCTCTTTATAGGTAAGAGTTATCAGCCCCTAACAACAGCATGGACAAAAAAGGCTTATGTATGATTTTTCTCTATGAATACAGACTGAAACTGTATCAACCAAGTAATTGGTTAATGATTGGATCTTGTTTGCTAACCTGCTGGTTCCAGAGGTTTTGGCAAGAAGATGAGAGTCTCACAGATCTTGAACATATAGGACGGGAGCAATCCTTTGGTGATGACACACTTACAGAAGCAGTAGAAGCAGACACTTGATCATCGGTCTGTGAATCTGCAGAAATAGTAAAAGCATGCAAATCGAGCATTTCTACATGCAAAAGAAAAAACAGCAAAAGATGGCATAGATGGATTCTGTATTGAATGGTGGAAGACTAGACAAATCGGTATTTAGAGATCTGTTCAACTCGGTGTCAAGAGTGATACAAAATTAAACCATTTGAGAATCAGAGTTCTGCCAAATCCATCATATTCACCTGACCTTTCTCCTACAGACTTGGTTTTTCTCTAAATGTTGACAAGTTTACAAAGAATAAACATTTCTAAAACCAAGCAGCTGCAGAAGAAGCTTTCAGAACGTTTATTGTCTACATCGATTTTTACTGTAACAACATAAGTGACCCTGTTAAACATTGGCAGAAATGTATTGAATCACTTGGAAACTACTTTGATTAAACATGTTGTCTATCACTTGCTTTTTTTTTTTTCCCCTCGGCATTTTGATGTCAGATCCTTGAAAAACATCATAACTCTCTGGACAACATAATGCAACTGCCACGACAGTACAGCTTTTTATACAATTACCATGAGCTATTATACAATCACATTTCTTTTTTTCAATAAATTTTAACCAACTAAAATAAATATTATCTTTACTTGCTGAACTACATCTCAGGGATAAAAGGCATAAAACTAACAAAATAAAAGCTAACATCGGAGAAAAAAAAAAAGTTTTTTTGAAAATCACTGCAGTTAGGTAAACATTGTCTTTATCCATCCTCACAGAAATGGAAATCATCGACAGTCTTTTAGTGTCTGCTGTCGCTGGACAGAGAGATCTGGCAAATCTTGTAGAAAGTCTATAATGGGCGTTGCGGAGACAATACTTTCTGAACATGTCTAGTTTGTCCTGCCATCTTATATTTTGCTGGTCAATTTCACATATGATCTCTGGGGGTCCATGTTATGGGTCATGATGTCCATCTGTTGTCTGCCATTATTGCAACATGACCATAGTCATTTGAGTTTTCTAACGGATTCTACAATATCCCTGATTCCCGATCTTTCTCAAATATGCTGCACTGTTTTGTGATCTGTCCATGTAAATGTTGAGCATGATCCTAATGAGTGCATTGACCCTCAAATTGAAAACCATGCAATCTTGATTAGATTCCATGTTTCAGCTCCATAGGTGACAATTAGGAGGATGCATTGGTTGTGAACCCTTTTTGAAACTAATGGGATTTTCAGGTTCTTAAAAAAGTTCAACAAAAAAGTTGCCATCCTCGAGTGATTCTTCATTTGATTTCTTCTTCTTTTGAGGGTTTCATAGAGATTTATTGACCTAGGTTGACGTAGCGGTCTACTTCTTCCAGGTCTGCATTTTTGATTTTTATTGTTGTCACTTGTGTAGCCTAGCTTTCTTTGTTCGGTTTGTCTACCATTGTTTGAAGTTGGTGAAAGTTTGTTTTTTCTCAAAAATGACAATATCGTCAGCCAATCTAAGGTTGCTTAAGTATTTGCTGTCTATTCTGATTCCTTTATTTTCCCAGTCTACATTTTGAAAGATCATCTCAAGGTAGGCTGTAAAGGGTTTGCATGAGCTGGTATTTCCTTGTCTCACTCCCTTTTTGAGCTGAAAGGGCTCAGAATCCCTATTGTAGCCTATCAATGAACTGCTGAGTTGGTAAACATGCTGCATACATAGAGTCTAGGCCTTGTTGTACGATAGCATCGATGATCTTTTGGATTTAACCGAGAGCTGTCGACAAATGAGAAAGCGGGTGGCATTTTATTTTCTGCTGCTTTCTTTGTTAGTTGATTTACTGAACGGAGATGGTCAATGGTTGAGCAGCTTTTTCTGAATCCAGTCTGTTATCGTGGTTGGTTTTCCATCAGATGTTTTGGTGACTTGAAGCACATCAAATGTTAGGACTCACGGGCTCTGGAACTAACTCTTAAGCAAGTACCAGCTATGGGTAATAGGGAAAGAAAAATCTAATTTGAAAACAATGAATAAACAAGTCTCATTAGTCACTCAATAGATAGTCTTATGGACAACATCTTCTGGCAGCGAACTATGTTGGGGTGATTTGGGGTGATTTATTGTGGTGGGGGAGGAAAAAAGGAAAGAATGATCATTGAAAAATTCACTCCTCTCGCCTGTTGTTGGGCAGTGATCTTTAAAAAATTCTGAATTTAAAAAAAAAAAAAAAAAAAAAAAGAAAAAGAAAAAAACAGGCAGGAGGGCTGCTGAATACAAATTGGGGGATCAATTTAACATCATCTTACAATAAGAAAACACAAAAACAAAACGTTTTTTTCTTGACCTAAGTAGTAAATGCTTAAATCTTAAGCCCTTGTTCAGCCTGTAAGCATGATATGTATATAGCCAGTCAGAGCAGCTTGGAAACTGAAGAAACCTTCTGTGATTGTCTGATAGTTTCTAAAAAAACAAAAAAAAAACAAAACAAAAAACAAAACAAACACTGTCAACAAAGCCGAGAACTTGCACAAAACAATTTCCTTTGTGGCATTTGTGCAGACAGGGACATAACTTTAGGGGGGAAAAAAATTTTCCTTTTCTCTGCAACTTTTGAAAACAAAGGGAGGTAATCCCATGAACAGGTGGATTAAAATAATCAGAAAGGAAAAAAAAAAAAAAATAATGAACAAAAAACAAGAAAGATGAATTAAAAGGGATTAAGCAAGGTATTATAAAATCTAATTTGCCACTGGAGAGATTTGTGCAATGTTGAATGGAGCTGGGATAGGGGGGGGAGCAAGGGGGATTTATTCACTCATACCCCACCTCCTGTTATAGGAGGAGGGGGGATGGTACTTGATATTTCATTTTGGGGGTCTTTTACATTAGTCACCAGCAAAAACCAACTTCTATTATTTTTAATTCATGGACCGCTTGTGACCAACAGAGAAAGTCATTAATGAATAATAGATTTAAAGAATAATGGAACACAGAATTAAATGAATTTTTTTTTCTATCACAAAATGGTCAAAGGGATATCATTTCAATCAGCAAATTATCTATGAATTTGAGAGTTAAAGTACAGAGGCCTGAAAAAAAAAAAAAAAGAAAAAAAAAAAAGATTTCACGCAGAAAATCTAGGTCTTTCTGGTAAGTCCCAATCACAAATACCTAAACAGAATACACTCAACATATCAATTCCCACTTGTTATGGAAATTTTAGCCGGGTAGGGATGAACAAAAAAGCGCTCAAATGCTACTCCTGATATTGACAATTTTTTCTAACTTTGAAAATTTGACAGGATTAGCCTCTTCAGGTGAAAATGCAAAAATCTGACCACTTGACTGATCAGAACTCTACTAAATAGATATGCAAGAGTGATCGTTCAGGAGAATCTTTTTAAAATTACACCCAAAACTAACACCATCAGTTGAGTTTCTAGTTGGAAAGAAAAAAAGAAAATACTTTTCAGGCTTTCATTCTTTAAATTCATGGACGTTAGCTTTTAGTGGGGCCTAACAAAAAAAGCCTCCAAGACCATATGCAAGTATTGTAATTTCGAATCGTTTACCCGTTTTCAAACAACATTTTACAAGTTTTTTCACTAATGTGGTGCACTGATCAACAATATGAGAAGATAACTCAAGAAACAAAATGAGGAGAAGATAATTCTGCCTGTCTTGATGATCAAAGTTAATTTCATTTATTGTAAAGAACTTTTCATAAAGGAAGATCATTCAAATTTACCAAATTCACAGGCATGTACACATAATCCAAAAATATAAATACATACTTAATTTGTTACTAGAGGCTATGATAACATTAAAATTGATTAAATACTTTGATAATTAAGAATGAAAGTCATGACAAACACCAATCATCAGAAATCTTATAATTGTGCAATTGTAATTCTCTTCAAGCTAAAAAGGATTCTTCATATTCGATAAGCTTCTTTGTAAAGCACTTTTCTAAATATTTTGATAAATCTAGAAAAAACCTCATTTGAATTCAAACATCAAATGATTTTCTTTCCAAAACTTATTTTTTTAAAATTCTTTTGTGAAAGATTTTTTTGTACTTCGCACTTTTTGTCAAGGTTTCAAAACTTCACATGATGTAGTAACCAGAATAGTTAGTAGAGTGCCACAGGGTTATAAACCTATGCCATTTTATTAATAGGTACCTGTCAAAAACAGGATTATTTATATATGGATTGGCACTTCTGTCTAGGATCAGTGCCCTCTTCTTAGGATCAAAGTGTCACTCCCAGGCCTAGGATAAGGGTAAAGTATCTGTGCAATCACTGAAAAATGTTACACACACACACGTACATTTGAGGATTGAAGGCAGTAGCCACAAAAACAGTTGCAAAACAGTAAAAAGATCGATATAAAAAAAAAAAAACAATCACAGAACCCCCTACTACTGAACTATCAGAGTACAGACTGAAACATTGTGATTAAAAAAAAAAAGGCAACAATCAAAAATGAAAAAAAATAAATAAAAAATAAGATCACTGTCGATGCAGTTCAAACACCAACACATCAAAGTACCGCTCAATTCTCAATGCATGCTTGACGAATTCAAAGGATTCAGTTGACAGAACTAAACTTATATCAGCATTGCTTGAGAGAAAAGAAAAATTATTTTCCTGTGGTGAAACACAGAGAGCAGTCGATACATCTTCTCAGATGGTCTGATGCATTTGGAACAAAAAAAAAGATTCATTCTTCTTCAGATGAAATGTTTTTTACCATGTTAATAACTTTTTTCTTGAGACTATGTAAAAGAAAATTTATATATATACAATACAAATCAGGAATACAATATAATATAGTGCAATATCCAATGTGTGATGGGTTTGTTTTGTAAAGAGTTCGATACATTCAACTTTGAGTAGAGCTCAAAATACGCTGAGATAAAGGATTCGCTAATCAAACACGTTTATGTTTCTGTCCTGTTTTGGCTTTTTCTTGCACACACACACACACACACATATATATATGTGTGTACTGTAAAAAGTAAGACAGACTCGGGAGTAAAGTGTTTAGAAGTAAAGTTTATTAATCCTTAGATGTAAATTGTTCAGACACATTTCGGGATTCTCCCCATCTTCAGTGGTTGTGTGCTGTGTGAGTATGTGTTTAAAGATCCCATGTGGAACCAGAGTCCACTATCAGGAGCTATGCCTTGTGGGTAAAATATATATATATATATATATATATATATGAGAGTGATATCTCACACACATGTTATTAGTTTGAGATCAAAATTAAATTGGGAGAAGAAAAAAAGTTTCTAAACATGATTTTATAGACCGATTTGTTTTAACATCTGAGTTGAAAGAAAACAAAGGTCTGGTTAATCATACAATAGAAACCATCATGCGACCAATGTTTTTTGGCAGGATGCCGTGTTGGGGGTTATCAATGAAAAATTTATATCTCTTGCTTTTTGCTGCATCACCGGAAGGTCCAAATTTAAAAAAAAAAACAAGCATGAACGCTGTCAGGCACAGACTATAGGACTAAGTTAGCATAAACTTAGATTGTAAATTGAACTCCTCAAGAGAAAAGTTTATTTTAGGGGTGGTAATCTAGACATAAAGAGTGCATATTTAAATTTTCAGCCCTATAGCCATCGGTGCAGCCTGTAAGAGTGATACATACATAAATAGATAGATAGATAGATAGATAGATAGCCAGCCAGAATCACTGAAAAACTGGTGAAATCTTTGTTGACAGTTCTGGTTGATGGTTTCCATAAAACTTATATACTGTGCAAATGTTTTCGTTTTATCCGACAAATATAATTCATCTTTTGAAACCAACGAATATACAAACCAATCTTGGTAAGTTTTTATCAGTGAAAATTGTCTGGAATAAGTCTAACATGATTCAAGGAGAGTGAAGGGCAAAGGCTGGGCTGATAGTTGGAAGTCTGATTAAAACACCGATCACAAACACCTGACGACACGAGAGGGAGTTGAGAAGAAACAATAATGATTCGTAAGAAAAATAAAAATATCCTAAGATGAAAGTCTGGCGAGTCTCGGCTACACAACAGAAATCAGACCCACCTCTTGCTGGTTCCACCAATATTTTGAATTTATTTGAAACTGTCAATCAATATTGTTAAGATGGGTTTCTCCAGTTTTTAAGTGATTGTGGCTGGTTATGTATGTATCACTTGTACAGGTCATATCAATGGAACTAAAATGTTGGAAATTCTAACATTTTCTCTGCATTATACCTATGAATGAAAAAAAAAAAATTGAAAAAACAAAAAAACATTTCGCTCCCCCCTCTAAAATAAATGGGTGGGGGTCAGTTTACAATATTTTTATGCTTAATTGGTCCCTTAGTTTGTATCTGGCAGCATTCACCCTTGTTTTGTTTCATTTTTTAATTGGACTTTTTAGTGATCACTGCCCAAGAAAAAGCTAGAGCAGTAACTTATTCATTGATCGCCCCTTTTTCCAATCTTTTTAATTGATTGCCTTCAACATGACATGCAGTTAAAAAAAAATGGAAATACTAAATTGGACCCCTACTTTTTGTGTAATATACACACACACACACATATATATATATATATATGTGTGTGTGTGTGTGTGTGTGTGTGTATGAGGGGCAAGGATATAGATCCAAGCATGTTGTACAATAGAAAAGGAAAAAGACTCGAGATTACTTAGTACATCTCAAATTTTCTGCCGAAGAGTGTAATTACTTATGCAATTTCCAATCATTATCTAAGGTTTCGTCGAAGCTTTCTCACAAACTAACTTTGACTTTCAAAGCTCTGATGAGTCCCAAGACAATGGATGAAACGTACGTAAACTATTACACTCTTCAATAAAAAAATTCAAGACGTACTTAGTAGTCAAAAAATCTTTTTCTTTTCCATACTATGTATATAAAGAATAGTTGGATACTGCCTAATAGGGGCAGGTTTTAGCTAGTTAATGAATATGTGGGTTACATACCATACTATAATTAAAGTGCACGTGAATCTTACGGACTGACTGACGGACATAGAGGAAGCAACTGAAATGCAGTAGATGAATTCAGGGAGTATTAAGAGGATAATTTCATAGATGAAGCGACGAAGGTCAATAAAGAGAGTTATTGTAATGATTAAATCACATGGTAGAGAAGCACAGACAGGAATATTTTGATGGTTGAGTAGCGAATTAGGAAAACATCAACCAAAACAGTCAATGTTAGTCAACATAAGTTTCTTCAGTTTTTAAGTGATTCTGCCTAGCTGGCTGTACTTGACGCACCAATCGATCTAAACATTAAAAATTTAAACATTCACTCATTATGCCTGGACAGAACTTTAAAAAAAACAAAAAAAACAACAAAAACTAGAAATAAGTTTATACTTGGAAGGGTGTTCAATTATGGTAAATTGGTCCCTTAGTTTGTGTCTGGCAATGTTCATATATATATATATATATATATATATATATATATATATACACATATATATATATAATACATATATATATATAATACATATGGTACAGATAAGGTTAGCAATATAGCATAATATAAAGCAATGTCTGAGGTGCGATGGATTTATTTCATAGAGTGCTCAATACATTGAACTTTATACTTCGAAAGTCAACTTGTTTTAAAGTAATAATGTATAATAGGATGTGGATTCGCTATACAAACAACTTGTTCGTGTAGCAAAACCACATTCTATTATATGTTTATATTTTTTTTAATTCATACTTTTTAGTGATAGCTGCCAATTAAAAGACACGAGAAGTAACTTATTCTTTCAATTAATCACCCCTATAAGGCATGCTGTCAAAAGATGTGGGTTAAATGACAGTTCCTACTGAGTTACTAACTAGAGCTGATTAGGTTTTCTTTCATTAGTCCCCATCATAAAAATAATTATAGGTATTACAGCTCATGATATATTTTCGTTGTCTAAATAGAAGTTGATAAAGTACTGGACATTTTGGCAAAATGGCTGTTAACAATGAGATGATAACCTATGTGGTAAGATAATAATGCATTTAGGAATTAGAAAGTATCCAGAGAGCACATATCACTGCCAAACTAACTAAAGACTGAATAAAAATCAGTTTATATATAGTTACGGTGTAGGAGAAGTAACTGTAAGTTTCAATTTTTGGACTATTGTTTATTTGATATATGAAAGAAAAAAAAAAAAAAAAAAAAAAATCTTTCTATCAAATATAAATTCCTAAATCCACTTAAAATATGGTATTATCTTCCTTGGCCCATAGCTGACCCTTTCAGGAAAAGGCCATTGAAATTCATTGAAAACTTCTGGAGATATTGAGGGGATATAAGTGAATAGATAAATATACAGGAACTGGAAAAAAAAAAAATCCTGGATCCGTCCAAAAATTCAATCAGATCTCCCTTAGCCTATAGCCCATCCTTCTAAAAAAATATTGAAATTAAGAACTTTCAGAGATATTGGGTGAACAGACAGACGAGTGAATATATGTACTTTGTTGGCAGAGGTAAATGATAGAAGGCACAATATCAAGAACATGGTGTTAACAACTTACAATGTGAGCTATGAGTCATTTGTGGTTTTATGGGTATTGCAACTATTTTAAATGGACCCCTGCCCCTCCCTTTTGTTGCTGCCCTTGTTAAGGTTTGTGAGAAAATAAAGATTCCTTCCGTTCCCAAACCAGTAAAGCATATCCAACCCAAAATAACCAATTCATGCAACAAATGCTTTGCAGATAGAATGACACATTGGATCAAATGAAAAAAAAAAAAAACGAAAAAAAAAAAACATTTGAAAATATTTCCATAATACAGGCCTCCCCTATTATAATGTGGGTGTTGGGGTCCAAGAACGGCATCATAACCGAGCTGTGATAAGTGTGGGTCGAGTTAGGGTGATATTCAAGGGCGGGCGTAAGATGAAAGATGGCAAACATCGTCTATACATTCCTTTATGTAACTTTATGACCCGGATTCCACGGCTCAGTGGTCTCAGGGAAACGGGTAGCACAATGAAGAGTATAACTGAAAAACGTGTAGCACTGAAAGAGTTAATTAAAAAAAAAAAGAAAAGTTGTTTGACTGGTGAAATGATTTTGTCTAATTCATTTCATTTTCATAGTTGCTTTGTTGGCATAAACATATTTCTTCAAAGGGAAATTGTATTTTTATTCGCGGGTTTCTGGATGAATGAGCAATAATATAGATAAAAATACAGGGTTCCACCAAACATCCGCCTTATACCACGAACTGCGTTATATCAGGGGAAACGAGTGGCGAATTTCATTTAATGATTATCAGTCGTAATGAATTGAGCAAAAGTATTGACAACCTTCAGCTTAGTACATGTATGGATAAATCATGGATTTGTGCAGTACACCCTTCTGAATGTCATTTCCTTCCATTTGGCTTTGCGCAGTATTATGTACTGGATGTCAACAAAAGCAGTGACAGGCAATACGAGTAGAGTGGTAATCAGCAACAGCCATTACGCTGACTGTTTGCTTGGTCAGTTGCAAACCTCAAACCTGATTTTGCCGAATATTCGAGCTTCAGTGATGTTGGCCTAACAGATACACTTCCTTGGCTGCCTCCAGGTCGGACATTCAAATCATGGTAGGGTTGTGTCCATTTCATATACATGTTTGCTTTAGCATGACAGAAACCAATGAACAAGTGACCATAAGATAGAAAAATGGAAAGGGAGGTATTTTATGGACTTCACAAACTGTCAGCAATGGATATCATTTTGGATATAAATCAGTCTGAAAACAATGATCATTTTATCAAATCTGAAGCACAAGAATAGAAATTGGTTTTTGTCACCAACATTTGAGATAAGACAAAAGAAAATCATTATTCAACAGGTCTAGTTATCTACTCAAAACAAAAACAGAACAAAAAAATAAAAAAGAAGCTTTCGCATGGTGGTATTAAAAAACAACAACAAAGCCGTTTTTCTAGACATGAAGAGTAAATGTTCACATTTTCAGTCCTCAAGCTCTTTAGGTCTGGCCTGTATATATGATACATTCATAGACAGCCAGCCAGCCAGAATCACTCGAAAAGGCAAAATTGGTTACTCGGGTAACCCATGTTGGTAGTTTTTCTAAACAATTTCTAAAATAGTATCAATAAACTGAAATTGACCATTATTACAGGAGATTTTCTCGACTAATTATTCTCTCCTTACATGTTGGGTTCTTGGATCAGAAAATTGTCTGGGAGTCATATTGGGTCCTTTGTGGCATCTCTAGGACACATGGTTACTTGGCAGTGCCTATCTTCTCTCCAAGTAATAAAGTACCAAGTTACACAGTATCAATAGCAAGGACCTGACTTCAACATTTTACAGGCAGCAGAAACACATTCCATATGATTAAGTTGAGCCAGGTGTATCTTACTGGAGTGATGGATGCAAACCCAAGCACCAAACCATCCTTCAAACAATTTTTCCTCAATTCTGCTTTTAACTTGAAAGCAACTTTTCTCTTTAGTGTGTATTATGTACAGATGTCTATTCCAGGCCTGTAAGAGTCCTGTCCCCCCCACTTCACAACTTTTGCACAGCTAAAAAGGAAATAAGAATAAAAGAAAATAGGAAAGTGACAATAGACCATTTCAAAATGAATTATGCCATTATTAGCCATTCCTCAGTCTAAATTATACCGAAATTGCAGAATTTCTGAGATTTTGCCTGGAAACCAGATCAGCAATTAGAAGTAGTTTCTTCATGTTTCACGATTCTCCAAGTTAATGTTTTACAAATGGATAGTTTCCCCCTCTCCGTTGTGAACTAAATGATTTGATTACTGACAATGCAAACTTGAATTTGACACTTATTTAACATCTGGTGAGCATCATTATGTAGGTAATGAAATCGGAAGAATTATCCTTATTGATTGCTTACATGCCTCTTCTCCGACCCTCGGCTGCAGTTGGTTTGGTTACCCCTTGTCCCGGCTACAAAAAAAAAAAAAAAAAAAAAACCCCAACTTTTTTCCCCCCTTGTTACAGGCCTGTATTTCAATAGTTGGCACTTTTCGCAGTGCATGCCTTTCATAATGGAACTACTAGTACTAAATAATTCCTCCAGTTGACATTAGATTCAAAACTAATAAAGTCTGATATCTCAAAGCCACTGAGTCCTTTCTGAATCCTGTTGTACAAACTGAATGAAGAAAATGGCTTACTTTGATGCTTTGCCCAAAGCTTGGCGAAAAAAACCCCGAACATATTGGAAAAAAAAACCAAATCCAAACCATTGTTTGACAGGGGTTTCGTATTTAGCACCAATATAACCAATTTACAGGAACTGCAAGATTAACATTGTTTCATTTAAACACTGTAGAATGAAAAAAAAAATAATTGCATGAAAAAGAAAAAAAAAAAGAAACTTATGATATAAAGGCAAAATAAAAATATTGTACATGGAATTGCTAATGAAGTGATTTTTCCAACTAGTCGCAACATTCAAATAATCTCGATTCATATACTTGCGTCTATGGTAAATTCTGTATCATTTAATGTTGTTCCAGTTAAAGTCATCATTTTCGGGAACCTGATGACAATGTTATACAGGGAGTTCCTGTATATTTATGCTTTTTAAAATATTACCTCTTCTATATCTATGATAATGCTGTCAATGATTTTCTATAAGGCATCCTTGCAATATGATTCCTACAAAGAAAGCATCTTTTTGATACCAAGAGAAAGTACTAATTCATCTATGATAAATTGCATTGTACAATTACGAGGTTTAATGTATTGCTATGGGAACAATACGATTGATTTTATTGAACTAGATATCAAAGAATAGATTATATATATATATATATATATATATATATATATATATATATATATATTAGAGAGAGATTGTGCACCCAGTGATGTGAACATAATGTTGATTCAAAGTTGAGAACAATACGAAGTTTAAAGCAATTTATTTTGAGAGACATGACAAAGGGAAAAAAAAATCATTTTTGAAGTAAGGCAGGATATGCTTTTTAAGTACACAATAAATGTATAAGTATTGTGATTTATCTTGAGCCATCATCTGATACACAGAAAATATAATTTATTTTTCCAGCACTGGATAATATTGTGATACAAAACATATTTTTGAGGAGATAGTTTGATTAAACTTATTGGATCAAAAACATGCAAATGTGTTCCCATCAAAGAAAGGGGGTAAAAAAAAAAAAATACAGGGAATTTTAAAAATGTATGAAATGACAAGGTATAACATGCAAGTTCAACATGAAGCTATGGAGGTAAAAACATTTCTTTGTAAATGTGATAGTCACACAGTACATAAGCTCACTCAGGAACATTCCACTGAAGAGTGTTCTTCCATACTTAAGTAGTAAGGTCTTCTCCCATTGGTTGCCAAGTTACATCAAGGCCACACAAACAGTTTAAGATATTCAAAATGTCTGAATACTTTCCGGAAAGACCTCAGACTATGAGATTTGGCAAAGAAAGAAATTATGGATGTTTCAGGAGCTGAAAATAATTGCAATATCTCCCGGTGATTATTTATTCATACAGATTCACTTCAGTTTTTTTGTTAATTCCCGTAGACTGCTTGTGGAACATCAGACTATGAATACTCTGTTGCAAATTCAATAGCAAGTATTTTTTTTATGGGAGGGAGTGGCTAGCCTCACATCCAACCTTCCTCTTTCACCTAGGCTTTGAACCAGCCATGTCAACTGCCAAGCAGTTTTCTTTCTATCAGAGAAACCTTTTTTCAGATTGGCTACCTTACAGGGTTAAAGTGCTCTTATCACCTGCTATTTACCCATAAATGGTGGTGGTGATGGGGGGATTCCTATCCTCTGATTCTCCCCCCCCCCCGTGATGATAACAATTAACCTATTATCTGCATTAGATGGTCAAGAGTAATGGTTATCCATTGCAAGATAAAAGCCCCGACTCACAGATGGAACTGAGTTGCCATCAATCACGATAGAAATGAAAATTTTATTGAGTTAGCCACGGGACTGCAACGACTGAAATTTCCATCATTTGCAGTTAATGGGTTAAGCCACTCTGAACCCGATTCTTTACATACAAAACTTTTAAAAATTTCTCATTTATCCTTAGAAAAAAGAAAAAAAAAAAAAAAAAAATTAGCTTGAAAGAACAAGTACATAAACTGAAATTGTGCTGTTCTTTGAAATCTACAAGACCTAGTGACAATGATTAATTGCTTTCACTTGAGAGATTCTCATCTGCTGAGAAACTCAAGATATCAAGACTGATAAGGTGGAGTAAGATGGGAAAATTAATCTCACCCAACTCCTGCTCACTTTACTAAACTCAATTTAACTTGTTAAATGTTGATTTTGAATGTTTTCGGCTATACTTCGTAAACCTTGTCATCGAAAAAAAAAAAAAAAAAATGGTTTCAAAAAGTCCTGCCATGTTCCATGTTTGTTCTACTAAACCATACATACAAGAACCATATCTGTCACATTCATAGTATCAATGGCAGCCATCAGCCCCTTCCACACTCGATAAAGAGCCCAACTTCATTTTCTCCTTTTCTACCCGCTTACTAAACTACCTATTTCTTTTCATCTCTTGCTAAACCATCTGAATGTTTTTAGACCTTCATCGTTCCTGCAGTGTCCGTCACACTTATAGTATCAGTAGCAGCAATCAGCTGAGCCTGTTTTTGTAAACATGATGAAAATTGCATGGATTAGTCTTGATAAGAGGAAAGGAACAGACCCAATATCTCCTCAGATAAGTTCCTCTTCTTTAGCCGTATATTTGGTGTCTGGACTAGTTCCAGTCTTTTTCTAGTCTTTGGCAGCAGAAGTGCAGCCTGATTGGTCAAAATCTGCTAGTAGTAAAAAACTGTCGAATAAAAAAAAAACCGTCAGGATAAGTTCCTTTAGTTTTTAAGTGTTTCTGTCAAGCTATGTATGTATATGTGTCACATATATAGGCAGTACCAATGGAGCTCAAAGTTTAAGCATTTATTCATTATGTCTAAATAGATAAAATTAAAAAAATAAATAAATTACTCCCAAAATAAGTTTTTGAGAGGGGAGGGGGTTCAATTTAAAATGATAATTTTGGCTAAATTAGTCCCTTAGATTGTGGATGGCGGCATTAACAGTTATTTTTGAAATTTCAGACTTTTCAAAGATCCAACAAAAGGCAAGAGAAGTAACTTATTCATCGATCAACCCTTTCTTCCGATTTTTCAATAGATCACCCGCAACATGGCATGCTGTCAAAAGAAGATGATCAAAAGACAGTTTTTATTGAGTGACTAACCAGACCTGTCTTATGAATTTATGTTGCTTTTTATCACAACTCTATGACCGTCTGAAAGTTTGGATGAAAAGCAACTGAAATAAAAGTACTAAGCAAAAATTAATAAATGATTGATAATAAAATTCAAGATGATATCACTACTAAAATTGAGGATACAATACTCCACTTATACAATGAAAGTAAACCAGAATTTTTCACTATTCCATAGTTGAGTTTTTATACTCAGTAAACACTTGCAAAAATCATTTCTACAAATTTTTTAATGACCTATCATTTGGGGAAAACATACTCAGAAAATCTTTTTCCGTTCTAAAAATACACTAAAAATGAAATAACCCTTGCTTATATGCGTGCAAAATAATGTTCTTTGTACGTTGTGTTTAGCAACCCTATCCTACAATTGCATAAGCAAGGATTACTGAAAATGATTTGCTTCAGCAAAATGTAATAAATCTTAAAATAATGGGCTATCGATTGGTGAAAAAACTCACATTTCTAGCTTCATTAGTTTCAGAGTTATCAAGCTTCAAAAAGCATGACAAATGGGCCGGGTCAGGTTGATTTTTGAAATCTAAATGAATCTTCAAAACATCTTTATCGAATGGATAAATCTGCATGTTTTTTATCTCTAATAGTTTCCGAGATACGGAGGAATTCTGAGAGCAATCCATTTGATAAGAGAAATATATTTGATGTGAGCAACCTGACCTACAGCTCAGTCGCAACAATGAATGTATGTTAACGTCAGAAACAAATACGTTGATGAATGAATCTTTCAAGGATTCGAGCTTCTAAAACAGATAGTTTTAAGAGCCCAATTGGTGAGCTGCAAAGGGCAGGCAGGCTTCCCGATTAAAAGGAATGAGAGTTCAAATCTAACTGAAGACTCATCTTTCATTTCTGATCTATGCTGATCATTTACAACCATAGGATGATGGTCTAAGAGTTACTATAAAGGAGATAAAGAATGAATTGTTCTAATTTTTGTTAAAATTCAGTGTTATAAACAACTTTTACATTATAAAAAATAAGATTTATTGATATCATTTATATAACAGTTCATGAATATTATAAAGTAGTGAAGTGTTTATGTGTGTTTGTACACCATACTAAAGAAAGAACCCCCCCCCCCCAAAAAAAACCAAAACAAACTGAAGGCATAATCAAAATCAGGTCTCAAATACCTACAGCACAAAGTTTCAGGTTGAATTTCGGACAAAGAAAAAAAAATACATCAAATTTTTTAATCTGCCAATACGCTTACATGAAAAGAAAAAGAAAAAAGAAATTATTGCTCAAGATATTATTGAAAGCAAAAACACTCCAGTGTTTTGAAACATAGTATATACAAAACACAGAATGAGTGCAAAAACTGATGGAGAAAATTTTTATATTTTTTTCCTTTTAATTTCATGTGTTTTCAATATAATAAATATTCAAACCTTCCGGTATTTATCAGTTCTGAGAAAAGAAATATTTAAAGGTTTAAAAAAAGGGGGATGTGTCTATTAACAATGTAGCTATCATGATAAACTGTACACTTACTTTCCGTACATCATAGGTAACAGTGTATATGAATTTCTATTTCTCTCAGTGTTTATACTAGTTTGGCAGCATTTCTTTCTGAGAATCTCAAGCAGACTAATGCCAAAAGTAAGCGAATGAATTCTCAGTTTTGACAAAAATGAATTAATAAAGTGTCAAGATGGCCGGCACGCATCTGCACTGGCATGAACCCTGGAGTGTGTGTGTGTGGGTGGGGGGGGGGCACCTTGTCTGATTCCATGAAATTTCTATAAAATATCATTTTGATTTCAGAGTGGTTAGATTTGGAGTCCCCCCCCATCCCAGACGGTGCAAAGTACCCCAGATAGTTTTATATAAAGTGTTTGGGACAGACTGATTTTGACAACCGTTTGATAACATTATCTGTGATTATAATAAACAGCTTCCTCTGTACTTTGTGGGGAAATGCACTTTCACCATTTCTTGAGAGAGGGAGAAGAAATGAAAAAAAAGAAAAAGAGGGAGAAGAAATGAAAAAAAGAGGGAGAAGAAATGAAAAAAAGAGGGAGAAGAAATGAAAAAAAGAGGGAGAAGAAATGAAAAAAAGAGGGAGAAGAAATGAAAAAAAGAGGGAGAAGAAATGAAAAAAAGAGGGAGAAGAAACAAAAAAAGAAGAAACAAAAAAAGAAGAAACAAAAAAAAGAAGAAACAAAAAAAAGAAGAAACAAAAAAAAGAAGAAACAAAAAAAAGAAGAAACAAAAAAAAGAAGAAATGAAAAAAGAAGAAATGAAGAAAAGAGGGAAACGAAATTAAAAAAAAGAGGGAAACAAAATTAAAAAAAAGAGGGAAACAAAATTAAAAAAAGAGGGAAACGAAATTAAAAAAAGAGGGAAACGAAATGAAAAAAAAAGAAGGAGTAGAAATAAAAAAAAGACGAAATTTTCATTCATTTTGAAAAATACTGACAAAGATTAATAGATGCCAGTTGCAAAATAACATTCAGAAAGAAATTCTAGATATTTTGTTGATAACAGTACCCTGCCAAATGAATCTTATTTTTCTCTTCAGTAGGTGGGCCAAATGTTTTCATATATATATATATATATATATATATATATATATATATATATATATATATATATATGCACAGGATGATGGAATAGTCTGTTAGGTAGGACATTAGTAAGTGGAAGTGACAAAAATCAAAAATGATTTCCAATTTAATGTCATTGCATGCTATTGCCTTTATGAGAGTTATGAGGTCAAGCTTCCCTGTACCATCAGGTATTATGAAACAGCTCTGGAACAGAGAGAGAGAGAGAAACTTCATAGATCCAATAAGAATCTTCCACCAGCAGATTTCATTTGTTCAAGCATCAAAGTCTGTTTTTTCTTTCAAGAAAAAAAAAAAAAAAAAAATGAGAGCAACATAGAGAGGATGGTCAGTGGGAGACACGAGAGAGAGAGAGAGATTATGGTTGTGACGAACAGACAGATACAAAGAGAGAAAGGATGGTAGGAGGGACATAAAGAAAGAGAGAGAGGATAGTGGGGGTAGCAGACACAAAGAGAGACAGAGAGAGGGAAAGGCTGGGAGGAGATGGACACATAAGGAGAAGGGATGCTGAGGGATACAAAAAGAGAGAAAGAGGTTGATGGATTGAGAGAGGTGGGGATGGAGGTGAGAAACAGGCACACAATCAGAGAGAGGCTGGGGGGGGGGGAGATAGGCACATATTGTGAGAGGAGGAGAAACAGAGATAGACACGGTGCAGATAGTGTATGAAAGAGAGAGAGAAAGATAAAGGTAGACAGGGCAGAGAGAGAGAGAGAGAGGGAGAGAGAGAGTGATACAGACAGACAAACAAACAAACAAGGAGAGGTAGGAAGATAGACACACAATGCTACCAAATAACAAAGGCAAGAGAAACCTCTATGGTTGGTCATCCAATACATCCTGATGCTAATTCAAAATTTCCTGCTTGTCATCAATTTTTGTGTCCAAAATGAAAAAACAATCTACCTATATAATGAACACTGATTTTCTTGGTTTTTCTAACTGTAACATTGGGCTCTTCCACCCGAAGGTAACAAATTTGCTGATAAAAATACCTCCTTCGCACTAATCTTGCTGGCTGTTGTTAGTGGGTTTGATCCATGCTAAGTGACTACATGAGAGAGAGGGGGGGGAGATCAGGATGTATGCCATACAACAATGATCAGCAAGCTTATCTTGCTAGCCATTGTTAGTGGGTTTGATCTACATAGGATCTCCCAGTACGAATGGGTCAAAATAAACTTGATCACGAGTTAATTTTCATAAATAATGAGCTGTGTAATTTTCTTGGTTCGATTTCCCCAACACCTGACTCTTCCACTCAAAGGTAATTACTCTGCTGATGAAAATACCTCCTACCAACAATTTGAAACTATAGGCTCTTCAACCGAAACACATTAACTTTTTTTTTCCCCTTCAATAATCCTTTCGAAGAAATTCTGATACATCCGTGAATTTTTTCACTCGTATCAACAGGTGTCATCTTGTTGAATGAATGGTGTAATTTTCTTGATTCTATATTGATAACAATGGACTCTTCCACTTGAAAGTAACCATCATGCTAATAAAAATCTCCAACTCACAATTTGAAACAATGGACTCTTCTATTGTAATGAACAGGTTCAATTTCTTTGCTTTTGCTTTTTCGATTAGAAAAAAAAAAAGTTGAAAGCGAAAGCAGAGTTCAGCTTTTGTTTTGCAGCAAATCATTATAGAGGCAGCACACACCCTCCTCCTTTCATGCGCACACTCTCTTCCTTCTACATACTTGTCTCCTACCATAACAACCTATGATAACTCAGCCTGACATCCTATACACACTATTTTGCCGGTCTGAGAATACTATAAAGAATTTGCTTATAAAATTTTTATAGGAAGTCTCCACTTTCAGATAAAGGAGGAAACCTGTACAACCGTCTTTTTTCTTTTTTTTTTTTCCAACGGGTATTTACTAGTCGATACATAATCTTAAAATTACAGCAAAGTTATCGTACTAGAGTAAAAGTATAAATATATCTTAATTTACAGATAATTATAACTTGCAAATTTTGATGGCTAAATCTGAAAAAATTAATTTCATTAATATGATAGTTTCAACTGTGTTTAAAAATTATTTTGTACAGAGTATAATTCTATAAAACCGTTCTTTCTCTCACCACCAATTTCAGAAGCTCAAGAGGATTCCTCATGTTTTTTCCTTTAGTACATGTGATCTACTATAAGGCAGGGGTTGGGGTCCAAGACAGCTAACCACATCATAATCATGCAGCATTAAATTTTGACATCAAGCTATTTTGGAGTTTGATTGTAATTTTGGGGTTCACCAACAACCTAATTTTTGTGAACCACACTATAATGAACAGCGCTATTATGGGGAAGGCCTGTAATACATAATAACTTAGAGTCCCAGTGTTGCCTTGCAGAAACAAATTTTGTATTGAATTTGTTCTCTTTTGTGTTTGATGTTGACAACTATGATGAGATTGGATTTTGGCATCTAACATTTTTTGTCAAAGATTAGTGCCTTAAAAGATTTCAACAACTTATTGTGTAGAAACCGTATATTAAATGAAGAGCAGCAACACAGAGCTTGCACATCTTTATTACTTTTCATTATAATTACTAGCATATTGAAAACTTAGTTTTTTTCTATTCTGCAGTAAAATGAAGCTCTTTTCATTCTTCAATCATCTTTTGTAGAAGTTGAAGACTACATATAAAAAATATATATGTGTGTGTGTATCTGTCACTATATCAAACTGTATTAAATGTGTTATTAAAAACCATCAACATAGATTTCTTCGGTTATCAAGTGATTCTGGTTGATTGACTGGCTCTGACATACATACAGGCTGCACCAATATAACTGGAAGAATGAAATATCGGTGCTTTGTTTTGTCTGCGTTCATGCTCATTTTTTGAAAATTCAGACTTTTTAGTGATCACTGCCCAACTAAGGGTGATTGGAGTAACTTATTCATTGAACACTCTTTTTTCCGATTTTTTCAATTGAGCTCTCTCAATATGGCACGTGCCAAAGTTTCTATTCAATGACTAACCTGACCCATTGCAATATTTCTATTCAGATATTTTAATTTCATTTATAAGAGGGATGATGAACATGGACATCAATTATAAGGCTTTGGTATTGAAAATTACCTACAAACAAGTTTTTGAGTTACACACTTCATAGCTTCAAAAATCCATTATATATATATATATATATATATATATATATATATATATATATATATATATATATATATACACACACACATATATATATATATTATATATATATATTATTATTATTATTATTATTATTTTGTCATCCACAGACAGCTGTTTTGTTGTATTACAACTCTTCAGTGTGGCTATAGACTATCCATTATCCCATCTAGTACCACGAGGCAGGATCAAAACCTTAGCTTCAAACCCAGAGGCTGGTATCCTCCCTCTACTCCATGGAACTGGACCGTCAGTGAGGTTGAATTTAAGTGATATATTTATCTATCATATAGATTCCTCATTCACCAGAATGCTCCATTCCGTGTTGGAAGAGCATTGCAATATATATATATATATATATATATATATATATATATACACACACACTCACACAAACAGTCCATTAAGTATCCAGCAATTCAATATTTTGAAAAAAGAAATAAAATAAAATAAAGAAAGAAAAGCCTAAATAGGGCAATGGCACCCTTGTCCCCTTAAGATCTCACATTTATCTCAGTATCCCTTTTTCTTTTTTTAAAACAGTTTGGAAAAATATTCCATCGCAATCAGCTGACTAGTCACATTCTGGCCAATGTCGTCTACAGTTTGAAATAACCTTCCTTTCAACAGCAAAAAAAACAGAAGTAACAGGGAGCAAAATCTGGACTGTGAGTGAAGCGATGTTTCACTTCTTTTAAAAAAACTCTGCACTGAAAGCTCGGTTACTGAATGTTGTAACCACAATACATAAGCTGAATAGCTTCTCACTGCTGACTGAGTAATCCTATGGGAGAGAACCTGTTCACACATGCGCAGTAAGGTCTTGTCTGATTGGTTGCCAAGTTATATCAATGCCATGCAACCAGCCCTCAAGTTACTCAGAATAGCTGGATACTTTCCAGACAGATCTCATATCTTTATGAACATACATATATGTGTATGCTCATATATGTATGTTCAGTTTTATTTTTCTCTCGTTGAAAGTCTTTCTGAGATCTACAGCTGCCTTCCGGTACAGCCTTCTATCTGGAAACCATTAGGGATAACAGTACAATGTAGCAGTTTGTCAAAGCAGGATAAAAAACAATGTCAAAACTTCGGTATTTAAGAAGAAAAAAACAAAAAACAAAAACTGAATAGTAATACTAATAACAAAGTAACATTAGGAAGATTCAAATGTTCCTTTTGTGAAATTTGATATGAATGCCTTCAAGGCAAAGAATCGAATAAGCCTGGGTTTTAGTTCCATAAAATACCAAGTGAACATCTCAGTGGAAAAATATTTCAATAAAGGATATTCACAAAGATGTTACGAATTATTTTCTCAAGCAAGTTTCATAACTAATAGCTTTTTCTTTTTGATGTAGAAAAAAAAGAAAAATAAACAAACACCATTACTGAGCAGCCATATTGGTTTGTTGGGATTCACTTTAAAAAAAGAAAAAATAAATAAATGAATGAAAATAAATAGATCTTACGTAATAACTAAGGGGATGAATAGTATGCATCACAAGAAGATACACACACTCAAAAATATCATCCAATGGTAAGCTTACTTGGAGAAGAAAAAAAAAGTGAAGAAAATAACAGTCTGAAAGAAATGTACGTTATACGTTGAAGTACTGAGGAGGCCGTTTATTGTGATCATTTAGGCACAGAGTCTTTTAGATAACAATAAAGGGCAATAACATTTAGCAAAGGATATATAGAAAGTGGTACAATTTATATTCAATGTTTTAAATCCTTTATATTATTAAATTCATTGAAGAGAGAATGAGAGGTTGGACAAGGGATGAAGGTTTCTTTTTCTTCTTGATTTGTCTGACTACTCCCAATATTATATTAAAAGTAAAATCTGACTGTTAAGTAGCCCCTGTTGCTCTTTTTATAAGCATTCATGGCCAAGGCCACGTTTTTCACATGTTTACATCCATCGTGTGACCAGACTTGTACTTCATTTTCATTGAAGTGTTCCTCTTGAAGACACAATTCATTGATTGCTTTTGATATGTTAATCAAGAAGAGAAATTAATGGTAAAAATCAAAGCCAAGGACTTGACCAAAGCAGACCTGGATTGATTATGCTTGTTTTCTTCTTCTAGATACATTATGATAGAATTCAAGTTTTCCCAGCTAAATATTTCAAGGTCAAAGACGACATGAATATTATAATGATCAGAAATTTTCAGTCAAATTTGCAATTTAATAATGATAGTCTGGGGTACACTATCATGCAAACCCTGATAATCTATACTATAATGATCCTATTTCTAATAAGGAGATAACTCCAGGTGTATTAAATGCTAATTATAGAATAGTTTCCCTAATTTTTTTTGCATATAATTATAATATAAATTCAAGAAATAAGAAGTGACTCTACATCAAGTTTAATGAAGGCTGCCTTTAAGCGAGTATAATCAGGAAAAAAAGAAAAAAGGATGAGTAATATACACGGTAGGAAGGGAGAGAGGAGAAAAGGATGGAAGATAGTTTAGTTAGAAGGTAGGGAGAAGTAAGAAAAGAAAGTAAAGAGGGTAGGAAGAGAGGGGGCTGATGGCTGCTACTATATATGACAGACATGGCTCTCCCTCTCTCTCTCACACACACACACATAATTTCTGTCAACTATTTAGCCAAAGACATTTCCTAAAAATGACAGGTTGTAAAGTGAGGGAGGAGGCCTGATCAACCTGTTTTTGAAAGGGTGGAGGTTTTAAAACACAGATGATTCATGAGAATGATCCAACTCAAAAGGTTGTTTCCTCCCCACCACCCACACGGGTAGGTGGAAGGGGGAATCTCTTCCCCAACCGCCCCCTACACTGTCTCTTCCATGACTTGTTTTACCCAACCAGCAATGAGAAAAGATGCAATTAAAAATAGATGCAGAATTTCTTAAGAATTAATTTTACACCCACCCCACAACCGACCCCCACCCACACACCGACTGACAAGGTGAGCAGGGTGTTATCAAATAAATAAATACGACACGGAGTGAAAATCAGCTTGATCTTAGAGTTTTGGTACAAACAGGAATAACAAACAAAATTTCTTGATAAAAGAAAAAAAGAAAAAAACCCAACTCATTTGCTATTAAGATGGCATGGCTGGCTGGCTGGCTGGCTGGTGGGAAATTTTCTTTCAAACTGTCAAAGATCTTGTAGAACAATGAGAAAACAGATTGACTTGACTTCAATCCAATAAGGAAGGAAAAAAATTATTTGACAACACAAAATAGTTTCTTTCAAATGTAAGTCTAGTTTCGAGGGAAATACATTGCATTAGTTGATATCTAAGAAGTTTAGCTTCATACTGGATAAAGGCAAATGCGAGATGAAGAGAAGAGGGGGAAAAAAACGGGGGGGGGGTTGGAAGGACTGCATGTAATACAGGTACATTATCTCTTATCCGAAACTCTTGGGACCAGACATGTTTTGGAATTTTTTTAATTTTTTTTTTTTACTTAAAAATAATAGTACAAGTACCATAAAGATAATAACAAATGCTCTCTTCACTACAGCTTAAAAAAAACAAAAAAAAAACAAAAGAAAAACCAACACTTTCACAGCCTTCAAAGTAGAGTAAAAGAAAAAAAAAAAAAAAGGAAAAAAGGCGTTTCCGACTAGTAGGAGCATTGACACAACTGTGTGGCCTGGGTTGAGCCAAGACAGTCTTGAAAAAATAACTTCCGCCGTGCTCTACATAGCTTGGTAGAGTGCAGCAGAGCATTTATGGGGAAGAAAAAAAAGAAAAGAAAAAAAAATGGTTTTCAGAGCTTCAAATTTTTAGAATATCAGATAAGAGACTGTGTACCAGTAATCTTCTCACCAGTCTCCTTGCTGGTATGACATCGAAAGTTTTTCAATAAATAATGAGTTGAGAAACTGCCAGACTGTCCTATGTAACAGCTACGCAATAAACCATGGGAGCTTTTCATTTTTTTCTTCCATAGCTCCTTTTCAGGCTTTTCAATTTCACAGGAAACAAGTATTCATTGCAAAGGCCAAACATTAATCAAAATCATGCAATAATTCCATCAAACATTGCGTATATATGTTGTCAAAATTTAGTATCATTTGTAACAACTGAGAGGATAGTATTAACAGTGTCATTTATGATACTAATGTCAGAAGGGTAAACTCAGGTTCTTTTAGTATTAATATTTGCTGTTGACTGTGGTTCCAATTTTCAATAGAAAAATTTTTTCTTCCTCTTCCTGGTGCAAATAATTAGGGAAAGAACAAGCAAGAACTCAAATTGTTATATACATATCAATTATCTGAAGGTATAAGATTAGTGATGTGATATATTCAGCAAGGTATCTGAAACAAAAAGTATTATGGCAGACACGACTAAAGGAAAACATGACCTGTAGAAACATGTGACCAACTAAGGACACTCCACAAGGCTCTGATGTGCATTTGGCAATAGAATGCAAATATAATAGCAAACAATAAAGGGTAACTTCCCTACAGTGTTCAGAACTGCATTTCAAGTTCTGAACACTTCATATGCAATGCGGTCCTTCACTATTCAAAATATCTATGAGCACTACTCGCATTGAAAAAGTAAGGAAAATCCTTGGAGACCATGTGCATGGTTGATAATACCAATAGGTTTCACCAAGAGTAGTGAGCACACTTCTTTTGGAGTGGAACACCAAACTGCATTAAAACTCAGTTTTATTGTGAAACCCCCTTTAAATTTATCTCTAAGGTTTATGTATGCAGCTTCTTTCAATTTTCTGACTCTAGCAATGCTTCCAATCTATCACATGGAATTCTCTTGATGCAAATAGTGTAACCCCCCCCCCCTCTCCCATGATATAGGTTCTGCCATGACATGTTTTTTGCTGTTTCAATCCAATTTTGGCCCATGTGTTCCTAACGCCCTCTTTAATTTTATACTGAAGTCAAGAGTTAAATGTTTTTGTTTTTAATTTCTTTACAGCAACAAGAAAATTTCAATTTTACCAAGTTTTTTCTTTTTCTTCAATAATAATTTTATTTGATTATCACAACATTTTTAAAAAAAGTGTTTGGGTGTCATATGCTCTGACAGAGATCGATTGAATTAGTCACAAAATGCTTACCTACAGAATATCAACATAAGTGACATCAATATAAATATTTGCAGACTTTGGACTAAATGTACAAGAAAAAAAAAATTACATAAATTGACATAAGGTATGAAAACCTCACTTTCAATCTCTCATTAATCACTAAAATTTCTTGGTAAATAATAACTGTCTTTTGGAAATCTTTCAGTTTATATAACATGATGAGGACAGCTTGCAATCTAAAAGCCCATTTAGTGGTGAAAATGATTGCACGTTTGCTATTGGTATCAGTAGTTAGTACAGAGAAGGCCATTTATTGTGATCACTTTCGGAAATGGTTTGTTAGATAACAATATCCACTGTTAACATGAAACAAATTTACACTCATGGTTATAATTTATCACTTTTTTTTGTTATTAAGTTCAATATACAACTCAAAATTATATATATAAAAAATTAATATGAAATTTATATACTGTTTTTGATTACGGTAAAGGTTTGATAATAATACCCTAGGTTATAATAAAAGGCTTGCTCTGTACTAAATTTCAAAATAATATAAAAAAGCTAGAATTTCTAAAAATGATTTTTTAATCAAACAAGCAAACAAAAAAAAAGCTCTCCTCATTAGGTACACATATGCGACACAATGCTGTTACCCCGATTCAGAATGTAATGTATCCGTAATATTTTCATACAGAGGGTATAAATATCTATCCATCCAAGAATGAGGGACATGGATTCTCACAAAATGGTTACCCATTCAGAAATCGACCAAACTAAACATTGCTTAATTTTTTTGGATAAAATAAATATCTTTTTTATTATCAGGCTACAAAATTATTTATGTACCAAGATACGTTTACACACACACACATATATATATATGTATATGAAATAAATACACAGACAGAGACATGAATATATATGTGCATGCACAAATGTGGAAACATGAATAGATATTCACACATGAAAACGCATGATACAGACATGAATATATATGAACACCCACACATTACGTGTCACACATAAATATGCACACATCTATATATACACACACACACACAAATGTGTACACACATGTATCTACAGACATGAATACACACACAAATATAATTACATGGCAAGTATACACATATACACACCCAAGTGCATACACACGCACACACACGTGAATGTACGCAGAGGCTATATTGTAACTATAGTCAACCATGTCTCTTTGTTCTCAAAATACATTTTCTCAGATGAACAAATGACACAATTGTTCAGCAGAAACTCATTATATTCATTGCCTGAAGAAACGCGACGAGATTTTGGACAAATGAGCCTTTCTTTTCAATAAGAAATGAAAGCTTAGCAAAGAAGTGCATCAAACAAATGTCCGTATTTTATTTTGGGAAAGGAGTTGCCCTTACCACAACATTTTTTTAAAAATAAAACATCATGTCACCTGCTTCCGATTTACCTCAATGCAAATTTAGACTCAAGATTAAAATTACAGTCACTTGTTGCAGTTTCTAAGTGACAAATAGAAGTGAAAAGTGGCCAAACAGTTGATGGCTCTTAGAATGGAATCGGTGAGCTGCGTTCAAACTCTGGCTTGAACAGTTTGTGTTTACATTGCCCTAATGCCCTTTGTAAAGGCATGAATCTATTTCTTCTGCTGCCAACAATGGGTATATAGTAGAGCAGACTGGACTTTTCAGTCATAGTTGGCAACTAGTCTAGGAGACAAGACAACTCTGATACAAACCAGCCTGAAGAGGTATAGGCCTATGACACACCCATCATGAAATCATCTGTGCCACTTCAGCTACCTTGCACTGCATTATGGGATAGGTAAAGGTGAGGTAAAACTAGACATATAACCTAGATGGAATGTGAATTGTTGTATATTGAAATAAATTGTAACTCATTTCCTTAGTTTAAATAAATTGAAAGTCAAACACGGAAATCTTTCAGAATTGTTTAGGGTTCAGGGAACACAGTATATGGTAGGGCCATGTTTGGGGGAACAAGGTACACGGTAGGGCCACATTTTGGGGGAACAAAGAATACGGTAATGTTTCCATAAGTAGACATTGAACTGGAAATTGAGAAGAAGGTACATTCCATACCTTGCATATAATTTCTTTGAGGAACATAGGGTGACAATCACTGCTTCAGTTACAGTAACAAGTATTGTTTTACAGGGTGGAGTTGCAGGCCCCACGCCCAACCCTCCTTCAATCAGGTTAGGAACCAGCTATGGAGACTGCTAACCTGTAGCATTTTTTCTGTCAAAGTAACCTCCGCAGATAGACTGACTGCCTTATAAGGCTAGAAGGCTTCAACTGCCCTGATATTTACCCAGAGCTGGGAGGAAAAAATGTACTCATGCCTTTCCCGAGGGCATTAGAAAAATCTGATTACCAATTCTGTTTTTCTTGCCAGTAACTTATGCCCCGCTGTATCTCCTTAAATAATGTCAAGTCATTATTTCAAGTACTACAGGGTATGTGTTTAGAAACTTCTGTTCTGCACACTTGACCATGAATATCTAAATATTCCTTATTGAAGAGTATTTACATGGCAAGTCTTCAATAGTATAGTAAGTGTCCTTGTTTGTCAAATGAGAAAAGAGATTTTAATCTGTCAGGGAAGAGTAAGAATCAATTTTAAACTTTTCCTTTCCATGTGCATACATGAAATATCATCATACCTTGGCTTCGCAAATTAATATCTAAGAGGATTTCCCATGTCTTGCAGACTATCAAGTGCCAACAAGGCCTGTAAGTGAAACAGCCCCCAAGCCTGTGTAATGAAGTGTTAATAGCATTAAAAAAAATCTTTGATATGAAGTAAACAAATTTTCTTTTCTTTTTCTGAGAAAAATTTTCAAGAGGCATAACCTGTAATCTTGACACATGGAAAATGAATCGATTATCTTGAAGATAAATTTTAATGAATGTAACGACCGATTCTTTCCGAGATAGAATGTAAAATTAATTGATTTTTCTGAGAGGTGAAATATAATTGTACTTCAAAGCATCTGTGATAAAATCCAAGTGTGATTTAATTACCCGATACTCCTCAGAGGCCACACAGAACTTCATGACAGAAAATATTTTCCTCTTAATGTTCTATTGACCTTAGATTTCAGAAGCCAAAGGTCGTTCGTTACACATGAAATGTTATTTTTTTTCTTTACAACAGAGAATTTTTAAAATGAACTGATTTACTAATGCAATTGCATACTTTCGCAGATTTAAATGTAAATGGGAGTAAAATTCATTATTATTGAAGGTTCATTAACAGCAATGTTGTCTACACAAGAAGTTGCACTAATTTCAAAAAGGTTTTCAAATTAGGACAAAATGTAGTTGAAGCTGCTGATAACATTAACTAAGCATTGGGTGTGAACACTTCTACAGTACAAACTGTTCAGAGTTCATTCAATACGTTTAGATCTGGGAACATGGATACCAATAATGAGCCTATAGGGAGGACCCAAATTTGTTCTCAATGATGAAACGTGATCAATAGCAATGGCTAATGACCCATGAACTATGGTTGGAGCACTTTCTAGAGACAAAGAATTATACAGCAACCATCCACAAAAAGACAGGGGTCAGGGACATTATAGAATCCATTAAAAATCTCAAATGGCAGTGGGCTGGCCATGTTGCAAGCATGGCGGACAACCGATGGACATCGCGACTCACAACATGGATCCACCGAGATCACAAGCGCAACTGAGGCCTGTAGAATATTAGATTGAGAGATGAGCTAGACAGAATTCAGAAAGTACTGGCTCTGCGACGCCCATGATAGAGAAGTGTGGCGAATCCTAGGGAAGGTCTATGTCTATGTTGAAAGACTAATGAAGATGATGATATTATGTAGTCTTCCAGCAATAACAAAAGTTAATATTTTGGAAAAATTGTTCCCACATGTATTGAATGAAATGCACCATGACAGTGTCTAAGCTTAGAGAATTTGGATATGAAGTCTTGTAGCATACTCTATATTCACCTCACATTTCTTCTACTGAACTTTTCAAGTATTTTGAACTTCAAATCTGTAATAAAAGGTTCAATAATAGGGAAGTTATAATATGTGTTTCTGAATTAGTGATCACTAAACCTCAAGAATTTTTATAGAGACTGCATATTGTTATTAGATGCTCGTAGCAGAAACCAACCAGTTTTTGTTGTTTATATCGTACATCATGTTATTCAAAGAACGACATATGACATAACCCAATATTCTAAATCATGGAATACAAATAAAACGACTCATAAGTTATTCAAATATATCCATGAATTTTTTTTCAAAAGGAATGACTAGTCACTGATATTAATCAGAACATCTATCAATTCACTCTAGACCAGTAGTTGGCAAACTTTTTGGAAGCGAGCCAGATTAGAAATGTTTTTATATCTTGCAGGCCAAAGGGAATAGAAGATGAAACAATGATGCGAATACATAGATACAGAAACGGCTCATTTTCAATTTCTTTGATGTTTATTTCGCTATATGACTATATACCTATGCACTATCAATCAATGCAAACTATTGAATTCTTTGGGGGGGGGGGCAAAATAGTCAAATTTTGTTTATATTGATCAGAACAGCAGGAATATATAGCGTTGAAAAAAAAATTCTAGCATTAAAAGATTGATTCATTCGCGGACGTGGTGAAAATGAGACTTTGGCTCTATTTTTCTAAATTCTATCGTCTGTTAACCAAAACATTTTTGAATTCAGCATCACCTATTCAAAGAATTTAGCAGGCTTGATAAAACAAAGCTGCGGACCAGATTCAGCCTGTAGGCAATAGATTCCAGACAATTGCGACAACAGAGATTCAAATTAAAGTTTCTCGAAGCTGTGAGTCAAAACTAAAGTAACCTTTTGCTGTCCTTCCATTAAATAAATCATAATTTGATTATACTGGAGCAATGACTGTAACAGAAGCTACAAAAATGTTCAACAGAGAGTATTTTCAAGAAAATACAGTTTTCAAGAAATTTTCCAAAAGGAAGTAAAGCCATTTCTAATTTGAGGCTCTTAAGTAAAATTCAAAGTCCTCCCATAAGTATACCATCTCACTCACATCAACTCTCAGATAAACAATTTAACATATATCTTATATCTTGAATTCATATTAAATAAAAACTCAAGGGAAACAACTCGGACTTACTTCCCTCACACTTTTAGATAAATATTTTTCCTTTTTTAAAAAAAAATTCAATTCCCAAAATGATTCCACTTTGAAAAATTCCAATCAATGAAGAGTTCCAGTGTGTTTAGGAGCAGTTCATGAATTTAGAATTTAAGGACGAAATATTTTTTTTTTTTACTGACAAGTCAGTATTTCTTTCCCGCTATTAGTGCCATGTAACCCAGTACTACCTGTCTAAAAGGAGAGAAGGGACAGGCAGTACCAGAGGGCAGTGGCTAGCAAGCTAATCTCACAGACCATCGATAGTGTAGTGTGTTTGTACTTCACTTGGTACTTCACTATGATGGCAGGCGAAACTAAGCTTTATAGATATCTAAGGGTCTTTTTAGTGACTGATATAATCGCACAATTTCCACTGGTGCCAGAGGTCAGTGTTCCAGTAAAGGTAAGGATTTCAAATGCCAAATTTTAAAGCAAGCAGTCCCCCCTACATGGGAGACTGGTGCAACACAATATTCCTATCTCCATTTATCTATGTATCACATAAAACCAAACTTTCTTTCATCTTAATTTCAGCTATTTTTTTTAACTACAACTCACTGATAGCCATTCCACAATTAATGAGCAGTGTGGATTGGAGGGGGGGGTAGAATAACCCCTCTGGATCTGAGACATGGAGAGCGACAAAAAACATTACAAACATACTTCAGACTTTTGTCAATAGATGCCTTCAACACATCCTGAACATCAAGTGGGTTGAGAAGATTTCCAATACCAACTTATGGGAGAGAACTAAGCAGAACCCCATCAACCAGGATGTGAAATGAAATCGGGATGGATTTGACTCACTAAACCAATTGACAATGTCACAAAGTTGGCACTAGATAGGAATCCACAGGGTAAGTGAAGAGTTAGGAGGTCAAGGCAGACCAGGGAAAGATTGGTCCAGAGAGAGGCAAAAAAAGGTGGACAGACTGACATAAGCCCAGCTGAATGAGTTGCCCAGAACCAAGTGCGGTTGTGGCCCTATGCTCCACGAAGAGTCTACAGGAATAAACTCCAGCAAGACTCAAATTCACATCCTTGATCTTTGGTAGCCTGCCAGTCCAGATTAGGCTATGAAGACCAACCAATTATAATAATTCAAATCTAACCATGTAGCTTCCATTCATTATTTTCCTTGAACACCTGATATGTCACCATCTTTGTTTACACACTCCAGTAGTATAAGTAATATCATTTGAAATTTCCCACATGAAGCATTATCAATTATTAGCTGTTTTTTTTTCACTAGTATTTCTTCCATCTTAATTTCCATTGCTTTTTATTCCATCTCTCAGATTTCATTCATTCCAGGATTTTTAGTGAACAGCATATGGCAGAGATGAAAAATAAGCCTCTGATGGGAATTTGCATTTCATCAGAGGCTTGAATCTTATTTCCAATCCTCAGGGTTTACTAAATGATCCAGAAGATATGATAAAAAGCAACAGAAATAAGATGAAAGGAATACTATATAGCCAAATAATAGACAATGCTCCATCAAAGAAATTTGAATGCTATGGAATCCACATCTCTAAAAAGATATCACAGAACTAGAAAACATACAAAAAAGAAATGGGTCTCCGGAATCAGAAATCTCCCATCTGAAGATAGATTTCAAAAAATTAACCTATTGGTGGAGATGAAACTTTCACAGTAATAAAAGGTATTAGATATCCTAGCTGAAGACTTCATAAATTAACCAATTAGAGGAGATGCAGCAGAAATATTCAAAGTAATAAGGTATTAGAAATACCAACTAAAAAGTTTCTTCACAATGGACAGAAAAGAAAACAGAATGCATATTAAAAAAACAAAACAAAAAAACACTAAGAAAAAACTTCTCAAAGAATTATGAACTGGAACTCTCTAGAAGAGCAGGAACCGAACATTCTAAAAATGAAAACAGTAAATCACTCCAAGACCAATTACAACAACAATCACACAACATGAATTGACACTAGGTCATAATAGCAGAACATGCAGTGAATTGGCCTGTAAGAGGAGCAGGCTAACCATTGTGCTATGGCAGGCACCCTACTTCTGTTGTTATATGCCACGTTCCTGTGTTAGCCAGATCGAACACTGTAGCCTTCAGAAGGCAACTTAATAGGAACTAATGTTGCTGAGAAAAGGATCCTGGATGAAAAAAAAAAAAAAATGCACATTGGGAAACCATGGGTGTAACCTTCATTCCCCCCTCCTCACTTCCGGTGGGAAAGAGAGAGGATCCCCTCATTTTTTAAAGTTATGAAATGGTGTTGGAGTGAACAGTCAGAAGAGGGGTGGCTGGTAAGCTTTGCCAGGTGGACCTGTCACTCTTCAGATCCTCTCTGGTCTCTACTGCTCTATCTAGGATGGTCTTGGTCTGTCCTCCAAAGAGCAGTCCCACTTCCTTTTGTCAATCCCACCAATCAGCGTCCATAACTGACTGAGACAAATCCTGTTACCATCAATCTTATCTTGTGACAGTCTACCCTTATCAATGTACATGCAATTACATAAGAGTGAGAAAACATAATTAAAGGATGAGCCAATAGGTCACTAGGATGTTTACTCATATCTTGTTATTCCTTCCTGTATTAAGGAAGAGTAGAATTATTATCTATGCTGCAAATACAACTGACTGTAAGTTTAGATTCTTTTTAATTTACATACACTAGCCAAGTACACATCCCATGTACGGGTTATTTGGCTAGTATATATGTACATATTGAACGGAAAGTAAGGGTTCATTTTGCATTATAGTTTCATTATAAATAAAAACTCTAAAATGTTTAAGAGTTTTTTCAATTTAATTCAGGAAAAAGTCTTTCACTTTTGACCACATGAAGAGGTACCCTCACTTTGAACCCTCAAAGAATTATTAATAAACATGAAATAAGAAGATATGTATATGGGTGGAAAGTAGGACCACTTTAGCATTATAGTTACATGGTGAATAGAACACTCCCTTTGAAGCCCTCCAATATGTTCCCCCCACCAAAAAAATTGTTTAAAAATCTCTCCTAGATCCATTATAGGCATGCCAATTTTGGTTTGGCTGCACCTATGTTTAGGTACATCCCATAGCACGACTGACAAACAACTCTCACTTATAGTTAAGATTATAACAATCCACACCTTCTTGATGACTGGTACCAGGTATATTTTGGGTCTATATCGGTAGAAAGAGGAAGTCTTGATTTAGTGCTTTCAGGTCATTACAGACAGAGAAATTTGCTTTTATGATTTTTTTTTACTTACTTACTCCCTATCTTTGCCTATTAAAGTGCTATCTATTGTATTAAGTTATTTTCGAGGGTATCACACCACAGGTCTTTCTTCACTCATTATCAGTCAAATATCGGCCGTATTAAAACAGGTCCTGCTTCAACATTGAGTGCATAGCAAAGGCTAAATAGTTTGATCACCAAATAAAAAAATCAACCTAGTTATCATGCAAAGCACATCTTGAAACCTGCAACCAAAGAAACTTGGGTGGAAACGTCCCAGAGGTCATGCTGACTGAACACCATTACCCAGGACCTGAACCATATCAACATGCCTATCTACCAAGCCAGGAAACAGGCAATAAACAGTGGCCAATGGAGGTGGGTCTGTTTGCCTATTTTTCCTATGTTGGAACCCCAGCAGGCACAATAAATAAAATAAATGATTAACCTCTCAATTCAGGGATTGTTTTCATACTGATAAGTAAATTAATGTGCATCACTAGCTAAGCATTGAGTACAGAGCTATAGAATTTAAGGCCTTCAGTGTAAAGAGCTAACCACTGAGCTATATTCTGGAGGTCAGGAATTTAGTAGGGATCTATAATTAAAGAAAATAAGTAAAACAACCTACATTACAATAATAGCTATGTAATTGTAACTTAGCAAATTGTAGGTATGTGCATCACTGCATTGGTATGGAATGCAAGAAGGGCAATAATCAAGATTAACTTATGATTTTTAAGAATGCAAAGCAGAGATAAGAGTATTTGTTTGACATGTTCGTTCAGAGAAAAATATATTGATGCAAATGCGTTTTAATTTTACTCAAATGATTTCATTTATATGTATCATGGCCAAGAAGGTACTCCAGTAAAAAGGTGTATTAATAATCTTCTGCGGACTGTGTGTCCTGTGACTGGATTTTGTGGAAAGAAAAAATAAAATAAAAACTTGGTTGTGCATACTAATCATTTTTAGAACAAGAAAGGATAATTTTCTAATTTAAGAATATTTTCTGTCAGGCCTATTCCTAGTTATAGAAGATGTAAATTGAAAGGAATCCATCCATTCTCTCCCCAGCTATCAATAAATAGTGGAGTAAACTTTAAATGGCAGTCTAAGAGATGGACAACTCTGAATTCAAACTGGAAGAGTCCAACTCTTCATCGAGCATTGTGAAGACAGAGCAAGGAACCATTAGTGAGGCTCTGGTGAAAGTTTTGTAGGCCTCGCAAACCGGAAGTGAACTGCCATCTCTACCTCCCAACAACACCTTGAAGGGAAAAAATCCCTGTCAAATACTTATACTAAGCAGACAGAAAATTTCATTACCGATACAACTATGATTCTTGGGTTGGATGCATACTTCAAGTCTAAAGAAAAATATATTCAATCAAAATTTGCATCTCCCAAGATCTTATTTTCATCTTTATCTACTTACAAAATGAACAGTGTGACTCTTTCTGTTTTGAGGTCCGTAAAAATGGACTCTTTCACGTAAATGAGTAGTAAGAGTTTTTAAGAAAATCTCAAAGAAATTTTTTTTTTCCTCTCAACGAGGATCAATTTTCATATTAAACACGTCCAGATTTATTTCTATACTCAGAAGATCAATAACAATGAAACAAAACATAGGCAGAGTTAGTGTTTCAATTCGATCACCCTACACTTTTGGAGGATATCATTCTTATCGAAGGAGGAGAAATTATGATTACAAAAATACGGTCACTAAGTAATAATGAGGTGTGTGTATACGAAGTGTTGACAGTCATAATGTGTAATCTAAACAGGTTTTTAAGCTATCTGCTATGACAAGAATTTTAATAATCTTTGCTGGAGTTAGATAAAAGCGTACAGAGGAGGAGGTGACCGACAAACCTTAATCTCTTAGGGTTTTCTTTACTCAATTCAACTCAGAACGACCGACAGGTATCAAAGTAAATGTTCTTGGTTCTGATTTGGATGAGGTTCGCAAAAAAGGGAGGTAATTATTAAAGACGCTATACTTGACAAAAGTGTTTAGCGTTAATTACACAGACAATGATTTTTGATCAAACAGTGGCTATTTAATACTAGATTCTATCAAATTTAACTACAAGGACATAATTTAGGGTTAGCGTTAGGGCTGGGGCTCCAATTTTTTTTTCATGTAAAAGTGAATTAATTCATAATTCAAATTATGATTTAATCATTTTTCTTTGACATTCCCAACAATATTTCTTCACACCACAAAGTCATGTGAGTAAAACAGACTATTTGTTCTAAATTGTATGCATAATTTATGCTTTGTAGTGTCTGAACTAATTACCTCCCTTTTTTTGCGAACCTCATCCATACATTTACTACGTTCTGATCCTTCATTATGATTGAAAAAAAAAAAAAAGGAATCTTACAATAAATGTCACCGTGAAGAAAATCAAATCATCCAATTCATTAAAGGGTTTTCCTTTTTAATCAAAGAAAAACAGCTCGACGAATCATTAATTTTCATGGAATGACTGGAACAGTCTTTTTAATTAGTTGTACTTTAATTTTATTTCATTTTAAATCGCAGACACCAGACAGGCAGGAGATCTTCCATAAAAAAAAAATGAAAAAAAAAAAAAATGATGTTTTTAAAACTTTACAGACGTCTCTTGATTAATACACAGAACATTTTAATTGGTAATTTCGTAAGAAAAAGAAGGGTCCAATTTGTTTTAGCATTGGTTACAGTTCGAACAGAACTCCACTATCAAATCTAGTGGGATATTTTTCTTGCATTAAAACTGACCAATTTCGGGGAGAAACTGAATATTGGAAGCCCCCAAAAGAAGTCTTTTGGTATTTTCAGAAACTTATATTCAATTTTAATTTATATTTGTGTGTATGTGGGGGTAATTGTAAGTTAAAATAATACCAAGATCAAGAGGGAACTAACAAGAAAATAAGCATCTCACTTACTTTCCCTTCTTTAATGAGCACTTAACAATTAATTAACACACCTTCATTTAAAGAATTGGGCATATGGCAATCAAAGTACGTCATTACAAAAACGTTTCTCAGCCAAATTATAGTAATTTATTATAAACCTGATTATTATTTAAACAAACACAATGATTACTTTTGTGTAATTTATCGATAGGAAAAGAACAGTGGATCTTTAATTATCTTTAAACGACCGGTAAATAACGCTCGGCCCGAGAAAATAAGAACATTTAGACTGTGATACTTGGGTTTAGACTCAGTGTTTTAAAACCAGAAATCAAAGCGGTTACATTAGATGTGGGATACTATTTCTCTGTGTGATGTCGGATTCAAAAAAACAAGGAAGACTTAGGTCACGAGGGAAAAAACATGAAATAGAAATGGAATTAAAAAAAACTCTAGTTGAAAAAAAAAAACTAACATGGCGGCAGTCACACGCCGAAAAGAAAGAAGATATAAAAATGAATACAATGCAACCTTAATTAAACGTGAGACGGACTCTCTAGCGACGAAAAGGGTCCGTTAAAAGGTGGGCACAAAAAAGGGGGGAAAAAACTCACCTGTTTTTTTTGGAGGAGTCAATCCAATATAAAAGAACAAGTCGTCATAATCATATATCTATATGCGTAGATCAGAACTCCGTTGTGAGGCCAACACACTTGCACTGGGGTCGATTATCACTCGACGACACGCCCATTTACCTGAACAAATTATAAAACTTTGAAGAAACGAAACTTTTACTTCCTGTCGGACTGATATCTGATTATTTATTCGCCCGATCAAAGCAAATAAGTTCTTTAATAGAATAGATACGCTTCCCAGGAAAAAAAGCGATATTGTTTTGTTTAGTTTTTACAAAAAAAGAAAAGGAAGGTAATGTACATGCGTTGTCAATTTCAACAGGTCTTGGCAGCCAGGCAGGCCGGCCTTTGCAGGTGGTTGTACGTGAGGCGAAGACGAGCGCTCCCCACACTTGGCGTACCTGTTCGACTGGTGTCGGCTGACGTCATTTTAGCTGGTGATTGTTTTTCCCCTGTTCTCTATTCTGTCTTCTCAGGTAGATCTTACCTTTATTTAATATTTTAAATCCTTAGTTTTACTCTACCCTGACGCTTTGATTACCTCGTGATTTAACCCTGAAGATTTTCTTCGAAAATCGATAACTGAGCAAAGGTACCTCAGAAGCGATAAATTAATTACAGATCATGTTTTACAAGGCCATTGCATTAGCATATCGTTTCATTTATTTACTTCTTCAGTAACTTGGAGATATTCGCAATCTCGTTGTTGAGTGGCGTCCCAACAAGGTTGTTGTGAACGTGTGGGTTCTTCCTAGGTCAGTTTTATTTGCTACGAAATGTTATCAAATCTATTATAATCAAAAGATTGAAGAAGAAAGGAAAAAAACTTTAAAGAGAAATCTTTTTTTTTTTTCCTTCTCGACTGTATCAAGTGTTTGTTTTTCTTTATTACTGTTTTTATTTTTATTCATACAATTTCGAAGACATTAAAACAAATTGTGTGCTCCCAACTTTAAAATCTAATTATAATGAAAATAGCTGATACGTGGACTTTAATTTTATATTGTATTTTCTTACGCTGTTGGATCCCTAAGTTATTTTGTTGTTGTAATTTACCGAGAACCCACATGACATTTAGGATGTTAACTACGGGATCGCCGAGATTTTTTATCTCTCCAATAGGTTGTTTTTGTGTTGATTTTTCTTGTGTGTGTGTTGTGTGCGATTCAAAACAATGATCACCAAAAACAAAATGGTCTTTAGTATCTCAGTGTATTTTTCTTCCCTTTTAATCTATTGTCAAGAACTAGTCTAAACCGTCTTTAATCTAAAATTTTCTTCTGATTCAGAATTAGAAAAAGGTGGTGTTTGCCTCTCTTTTATTGCACTAAATATTAAGGAAATTACCAGAATAATAAGTTAGACCATCATTGAGTTTTTAACCGTAAAAATTGGATCTGTTTCAACGAACTGATTTTGATACTCCACCGTCTTTATTTATGAAAATTTATTCGTGAAAAATTTCACACTTGCGCACACCTGATGCTAAAATTGGCGCATAAATAAAAAGAAAAAAGAGAATCTATGAAAGTAAAATATTAGAAAAAGTCTGGAGTGTCAAAATCGATTCCATTCAAATGATCGAATTTCAACGGTTAAAAACTTCATGACCAACTTGCATGTATTAGTTGTCTGACCAGAGGTTTCGAATTTCTTTATCTGCATTTATTTCGGTTCAAACTGATTCAAATTTTCGATGTTGAGACATTTGGTTTTTCAAGCCAGATGATATCTTAATGGTCCCTAAAAAGTGCGACCTTTATTACGGGGTCGTAGTTCACTTGATTTTGGCAACTGATTTTTTCCCGTATGATCAAACTTTGCCCCTCATCTCAACAGTCGGCAATGTTTTTACCATGTATTGTACATGTATTGTAAAATATGTTACGCCTTGAATTGTATTAAATAAATAAATACTATTTTGGATTCATTTTCATTGTTGGTAACACTTACAATTGTATTGAAATAAATGATTACTGCTTACAATTTGATTTGGAATTTAATTTCGTTGTAATGCCCTGAATTGCAAAAAAAAAAAAAAAAATCTGTTTGTAAATATCTGGTCTACAGTCAGTGGGATATGAGATGTAAAAAATAAACCAATAAACTCTGTAGGAGGGACTGCACTCCTTTTTAGGACTACATCTCTTATTTTGATTTTTTTTTTTTCAACAATTACTGGACAAAATGTTTTAAATATCACGCCTTGTGAAAAGGAAAGTTCTTGAAACCGTTAACAAATCTAGCATTAAAACCTTTCATAAGTGACTCCAAAAACAGTCTTGTGAAGTCTATGATACTCGGGGTGTCTTAATTTTTTAAATACATCACAATGAAACGTCGTGATCTTTGTGTGTGGGGAGGGCGAATCGTAACACTTTTTAGATGCGCTAGCACCTCTAGTGCTAATCGCCATCAATAACTGATGCGCCGAAATAAGAGTAACGTCCCTTACAAGATCTTCACCCGGGAATACCTTATTTACTCGAGAACCATGCGTACGAATGTAATGCGATCCCAACTTTTGTAGCTAAAAACAATGTGTATATATATATATATTCTGATACAATGATTCCCGAAGTAGGTGCTACCAACCCTTAGGACGCTGAAGTCGTCAACGGGGCGATAAGGAGATGTTCGAAATTGGCAATAGCGGCGTTGGAAGACACGAGATGGTGAAGTGACAAGGTTCAAAGAATACAATTTCTTCTCAAAACATCATTTTTGATCGACTTTACGGTGTGGGGATGGAGCTGATGAAATATATGCTCTAAAAAGTTCTGGTATATACTGCTTAAATATGCTACCCGAGCGCACCTATGGTCTGACTTATTGAATCATGTTTGTCTTTTTTCCTTTTTTTTTTTCAAACTGCTCACTTACTTATAAAATCTGTGATGACCGAGATGTAAATATTTGATAAGGCAAAACCGTCAGACAGATGCCATCCTGAGGTTGTCAATCAAGTCTTTTGGACACCTTTACTAACAATGGCAGCAAAAATAGTTTTTTCCTAATCCTAAATTTACACTGAGAAAAATTTCTCTCCCATCTCCCGAACTGTCTCCCTCTTTCTTCTCTGAGAACTTATAAATTCATTTACTTTAAATGTCAGACACGTGACATCTGACTTGGGACGTGCCTTATATGGTTACGTCCATATCTCAATATGAGCGGACCTTGTTTAACAAGTACCTAACTATAGTGGCTTAGTGTGCACGAGACAGGTGATCTTTATGAATATAACTAGTGTTGTCCGTCATATGACGGTATTTTAATGTTGGGAAATTATTTTTGCTATTGTTGTTGATATCAGATTTTGTCAATTTTTGTCACTGATACTACAGCTGTCCCGTAATACACTCGTTAATTAAAACGTGCTTTCATTGTGTACAGGAAGAGAAAGCTGACTCGATACTGGTGTGGACTAACAGAAAACTCCAAAAATGTTATTTTATCAAATGTATTGGTAAGAGAACTGCTCCATATCTCGGAAACTATTAAAGATAGAAGCATGTGGTTTTCACTATTTGATGTGTGTTTTGGAGATTCCGAGATTTGAAAAAAAAAATGACCGAACCGGCTCGTTCATCACACTTTTTGAAACTTAATAACTAGGAAACTAATGAAGATATAAACCTTGGTTTTCACCAATCGATAGTCCTTTATTTTAAGATTTATTAATATTGCAAGTGGGTTGGTTTTTAGTCGATGGAGAATTAGGGTGGTTTTCTGAAGCTTTTTTGGTTTTCCTTGCTTCTACAGATAGAAAATACAGTTGCTAAACACAGTATCAAAAAAATAAGCGTTATTTGATAATATAAGCAAAGATTGCTTCATTTTTGGTATGTCTCTGTAATGGACAAAGTTCGTCTGAATATGCTTTCGTTAAACGATTACTAATAGTCCTGACCCAAATTGTCCCGTCTTTTGTGCTCAATAACTCGGGAACGGATTAGGATTTTTTTTTGTCTGCGTTGGAAAAAAAGCCAGGGACTATCATTCGCTATTGATGTCTATCATCGTCACAACGTCGTTTTGTCAATCGGATAATATCGTCATTCCTTAATATATTTTAAAAAAAATCTTATATGCAGGCTTGTTGAGAGATTCTGGGGGATGGAGAGTTATGGCCGATCCAGTTGTTCACATTTTATAAGCAAAAACGTTGTTTTTGTTCACGATAGGGAAAAATCCCCAAATCTTGACCGATCTTGCTGAAATTACTGGCAAAACCTACAGGGATTGGAAAATCGTTTGTTTACATTTTATACGTCAATAACCATCTATCAACGTGAAAAATATTGAATTTTGGATCTGCTGAACTGATTAGAATAAGAACTGTTATACGGGTTCTTGGACGCCTAATTACTGAAAATATATAACATTGAGTATTTTATGGTTTGAATTGGAATAAAGAAATATGGTAGCTATGAGTTGATGGTCCTAATAAGCAACTAGTCGGTATATTTTCTCTTTATTCCAATCGTTTCCTGCGGAAGACCTCTATACTTGATTTAAAAAAAATGAGTTTAGCGAACAATAAAGCTCAAACATAAGTAAAGCGATTTTTTCGAGTATGTATTTATTGACTACTATGGCAAGCCTTTGGCAGAGCTAACTCAACCTTCAAAAATAAGAAGATCCAATTAATCCTAAAAAGAAAGGTGTATAACCAATGCATCCTCCCAATAGTCACTTGTGGAGCTGAAACATGAAATCTAACCAAGAGATAGATCCGCAAATTGAGAACCATGCAACGTGCACATGAAAGAATTATGCTGGGCCTCACATGGAGAGACCAAAAGACAGCACAGTACATCCGAGAACAGACAAGAGTCAAGGACATCATAGAATCCATTAAAAATCTCAAATGGCGTAGGGCTGGCCATGTTGCAAGAATGGCAGTCAACCGATGGACATCACGACTCATGACATGAATCCCCCGAGACCACATGCGCAACAGAAGCTGACAGAAAATTAGATGGAGGGACAAGCTAAACAAATTCAGAAAGTACTGGCTCCGCGACGCCCATGATAGAGAAGTGTGGCGAATCCTTGGGAAGGTCTATGTCCAACGACGGACGTTGAAAGATTGATGATGATGAACACAAATCTGTATAATATTGAAAATACTTCTTCACATTCATTACGTAAGAGAAGCTACGTTATTATTTCCTTTTTCATAGATGATTTATCAATAATACCCTTTGTTTATTTCGTTAAAGATTAAGTGTAGGAATTTTGCTCTGCAGTAGGGGACTAAAGATAAAGATCCATATGTTTGGGTCTTTTCCAGCGAGAAAAATGAAAGACTGCAAAACTCAGAACGAGAACGTTTTTGCAATGGAAGCCAAGTACCATCAGTTATACAGGATCAACTTCAACACACAGTACAAAAAATACGCGCACGGAAGTGAGAGGGCAGACAAGGCAACAGGGTACATCGGCCGCCCGCTATGCATTAGAAATCTAATAGGGTGGTAAACCGTCATGTTCTCAGGAATGTGATCGATTGTTAAAAGGTCGTCCGGTTGACCTTCCTCCACAGCTTGTACATTGAGAAGCTAGAGAGTTAGTCTTCCCAATACAATCTACCATAGAAAGTACTCGATAAGCTATTTGTAATGAGACAGACATCTTCCATGGACTTGCCTTTTCCAAGGTTCTGCTCAGCAGTTGTGTTGAGCTATACCTCGTCTACGGTTTGATCAGCCGTAGCTGCAGCAGTTTTAAGGTCACGTCGATTTTGGTATTTTCTGATCTAACGGAAATGATTACACCCTCTAGGCTTCAAATTTATGTACAAGGGTAACTTGACCCCAGGATGAACATAGATTACGTGACAATGACCTCTGGGAACTCATAAAGGTCAATTTTAGGTCATATCAATTTCGGATTTTTTAAAGCCAACGGAGACGGCTGCACCTTACTGGCTGCAAACTTGTGTACAAGGGTTATAAAGGTTGCTAACCGATGGACATCACGACTCACGACATGGATCCCCCGAGACTACATGCGCAACGGAGGCCGGCAGAATATTAGATGGAGAGACGAGCTAGACAAGTTCAGGAAGTACTGGCTCTGTGACGCCCATGATAGAGAAGTGTGGCAAATCCTGGGGAAGGTCTATGTCCAACGACGGACGTTGAAAGACTGATGATGATGATGATGATGATGATGCTCTAATGATATGTAAAGGTCAAGTTTGGCATTTTCTAAAAAGTCAAATTTAGCATTTTTACGTCTAACGAAGACGACTGCACTATACAAGCAGCAAATTCGTGTACCAAGGTAACTTGGTCTCAACATGAACATTGGTTAGTGTCACCTATCCTATTTAGATCTCAAAAGATGGGCATTTTCGACCCACCTGAAGGGTTTCCATTCCTACTTTGACAAGCTCTGTGTCATAATTTACTACGTGACCTTTTAATATTGATTGCTTTTTCCCTCAGGCAAAGCCCGATACCTCGGGTAGAATATGTATATGGGTCATTCCATATTGAGTGGACTGGTGACCCCAACTTGACCATCCCTGATTTTGCTCTCACTTTGGTCACGAGTTCTTTTGGATTTGTAATGAAGACTCGTGAAATTTTAGCTCAATATCTTCACTCATTCAGTCACTATGGATCCAACAAAAACGACCACTTTGTTCTCAGGGTCAACCTTTTATGCAAATTTTGAAATTGTTATCAGCCTATCCCTAGAAAATGTATTAATTTTTTCTAGAAAAATTTATCAAAGTGGGCTCCAAAGTTAATTGGTATTTCAGGGAAGCTATTTCAAGTAATTTCTACTCGGAACCTTCAAGGAAGCTATTTCAAGTAATCTCAACTCGGGACCTGTCTCACGTCGTGAGCCCTGTCCGACAAAGAAAAAAGTCGTACTAATAAACTGCAAAATATCACAATTTGAATCTTTTTAGCTTTCTTAGATCCCAAAATATGAGGTTTCAAAGATGGCTATCTATAAGGTATGGTGGAGGATCCGTTTTCTAAGCAGGAATGACCGAAGCCGTAAAGGTGCCTTTTATAACACGATGTATACGAAAGTTGCGCCTTGGCTCAAAAGTCTCCAGTACTAAATTCCAGCCCCATCCGACCATCTTTCAGGCATGACAGGGGATCAGTTTTCTAAACAGGAACGGCTTAAGCCGTAGACTGCATAAGGGTACTTTTTGTAATATCCTGTATGCATAAGTTGCGCCTTGATCCGAAAGTATCCAGTATCAAATTTCAGTCCAATCCAACAATCTGGTAGGTAACTCCATTGGAAGAAACTACAAATGGGTTTTGTGCGTTGATCGTCGCATCGCTCCATTAATAAACTGACGGATATGCGTTGTTGGAGCTAATTACGCCCCATGGATTGTGGAAAGCTACCGAGGACTCTTGAGTTATGCGCCTCAACGAGCGTGAACCAAAAATTGCAGCATTTAGTAATTGATGCGTAGGGTAAATTTCTAGCAACTATAATTATTTTTCAAGGAAATATTTTTCTAGATATCAATGCATACCATGAATGATAAACCTATAATATATCGCTTCAGGTAGTTTGATTGAAAAAATAATAATATGAGTCTCAAAGAGATTTTTGAATATTAGCGAAAATGCTAGCATTGCGGGTCATTTCGTTGAAATCAAGGGAGGTAATCTGAATAGTCATTTGATAGAGTCCCGTAGGAATATTTGAGTTGACTGATGAAAACAATAGAGTGGCGAAGTCTGGCGTTATGAGGAACTTCCGGTTCCAGCTGAGCTAAAATTAATACTAAATTTATACTTGCACATTTCGTTTTCCGTCGTTTTTTTTTTTGTAGGGGAGGGGTTGTATTTCGACCGTAATTTCGCACATTTTGTCAGTGTAGGAGATCCAGTTTACACTTGATGAAGAATTTGATAACTTTTAGTGATTTTTTTTTTTTTTTCAGTTTTAAGAATGTTTAATATTCCGTCACTGGCGCTTTTCAACGACGATATCGTCTCCTCGTCTTTAGGAAATCTGTTATATTTGCAACACTGACAATCAGATCTGTGATTGCCAGAGGGAGCAAAACATTGAACCAATATGACTGCGTACTTTTCTGTCTGCTTTCCGATGGGGGGAAAAAAGGGTGAAAATCGATAAAAATTGCTAAAAGTGATCAAATTTCAAAAGTTAGGACAATTTATCTTAACGTCAGATTTTCACTGTGGTGTCCTATTTGAAAGAAAAGAACATATCAAATATGAACATGTTAGAATAGAATCATATTACTTGCATATGAGAACTTTTGGAGATATCATGTGGACAGACAGAACTTTCAGGGATGTTTTACGGTTGTGGACAGTTAGCTAGGAGGTTGGGGGCAATAATTTTGTGTGAATCCGCCTCAAAGTTTTACAACTTCTTTTGTAGCCTATTGCTCACCTTCCCATGGAATTCCACCGAAATTAGTTGATAACTTTTGGAAATATCGTGTGGTAAAATAGACGGAAAGAATAGTACCAAAATTTCAGATCGTAGTGTTTTTTTAAAAGTTTTTTTCTTGTCCTAGCGAGCATCGATGACCCTTCTACAAATGTTGGGTGGCATCCCAAGTGCGATGTCTTGAGTGCAGGTAAGCCCTGTTTTTCAGAAGATTGCTTCACGCCACTTTTCTGCTTTTACTGAAAAAAGGCGAAAATATACGTCCTCTCCCAAGCCCATAATTTGAAAGAACGGAAGCCTGAAAAAAAAAAAAAAAAAAATCAAGTCGCATTTTTTTTCTCGCTGAATAAAACACAAAATGCTGGGTCTTTTTCATTCGTCCCCTCCATGAAAACCAAAACCAAAACCCTCTCTGGTCCCAACCTCTGACCTTGGGAGGAACTAACAACTTGACATTTCAATTACAATGGTCATGAAAATTTTGGTAGGTTGTGGGAACTAACGAAAAATGCCCTAGATCTGACACAAATTTATTAAAGTTTGGGTTGTACGATACATTGAGATAAAACTAAATACCTTTAGCATTTAGATTAGAGCAGTGGTCAATGACTTTTTTAACGCCACGCTCTCTTAAGTAGCTGGACCTTGCCTCTGTGCATCACAGTCTTCCATCAAATGAATAGCTTAAAATGGATGTTGCAAACCCATGAAAAAATGAATTTTTATCTAATATGTTCATCATGATATCATACAAACACATTAAGAGAATGCCCAAAATGATTTGAGAAATTCTTTTTTTTTTCCTTTGGAGTCGCGTCCTCTTTTAAAATTATTCACGCCAGGTGGCATGTCCCTGATTAAGAATCGCTGGATTAGTGGTCAGCTTTTCCTCAACTCTCCAGTATATATGCATAACACACACATACACAGAGATCTGGTACTTGCTTTACAGCGGTAGTTAGCAATTACAGGTACATATTATCTCATTCAAAAGCTCTGGGACCGGGCACCTTTCGGAATTGAAATTTTTTTTTCGGATGTCGGAGTAGTAGTGCAGGTACCGTATCGATAATGACAGATAGTTTCATTTGTGCTTCACACTGTTTCCCATATGGAAATCTGAAGCTCTAAATATCTTCAAAGTAAAAAATGATTACCAAAAATCAAACAAAATATCCGTACGCTGTAGAGGCGCATCCGTCTAGCTGGAGCACTGAGACACAACTGAGTGGTGTACGTTGAGCAAAGGTCGTCTCGAAATAACTTCCGCTGTGCCTTATAAATTTGGTAGTAAACGAGACGGCGTTTATTGAGCGTTGGTCGCAATGGGTCATGGTTGGCACCAATCGTAATCTTTTGTGTGAATTAAATTTCGCTTTTGGAACTTTTCGGTTTTCAGAATTTCGGATAAGATATTGTTTACCTGTTGTCTTTACTTCAATAGCTTATACTTGGTTATATTAATTTGTATAGCAATACCTTAACCGTACTTCATCATAACCCACACAATTCAAGCTATTGTTGTATTACATCATTCGCTATTTACAAAACCCACAGTAATGAGGAACCTATTTGGGATCGATTTCCCTACAGAATAGAATTAACTAAAAGATGAGCTTGGTAAACATTGCACTACAGTAAGCGCATATCAAATATTCATCTCCCTCCAAATGGGTCCTGCTTCAGCTGCACCGAGTGCTTCATGATGTCAAAAACAATTTTTGATTATTTATCTGCAAAAGGCTTAGCCCAAATAAAAGTTTTCAAAGCAAGTGTTATGGAGTGTCATGCAAACAAACATTTGTAGTTTTTTAATCGATAGGGCTGACCCGGCATTTCTTGCAAGGTTGGGTCCTAATGAAAAAAAAAATTCCAAATATATACGCGAAGAAGAAATAAAATTTTAAACAACAAGAAAAGGGAAGTAATATGTGATCCCCTCTTTTTTTTTTACTTTCATTTGAGTTATGGCTTTTCTTTTTTGGACCTAGAACTGAAAAAAGAATTAAGAAGTTAAAAAATGAAAAGAAAGGATACTTATCACAATCCAATACATCTATAAAGAATAAGACCGAAGACATCTTACTTATATAATAGATGAAAAACAAAATGTCACAATTTTATTTTTAAAATGAATTTATGATTTATTTGGGAAACATTTCTTCATCTACATACTTATGATTAAAAGAAAAAATTGTTTTTTGTCTGAGCTGGGGTTTGGGGCCCGGAACCTCTGGCCTGTCTGGATCATCGCCTGCAATTGTTTTGGAAAGATCGATCTAATCGACCAGAGGTTCCCATGGAGGGGGGTACGTGGGTACAATGCACACTTCTCAATTTCTAGGTTTTGTATATGTTCAATATTTACTAATGGAGATATTTATTATTAGCTATCCTTTGTCAAATCACCCACGGGGGCTTACAGAATCCTGACTGCAAGGGGTTCACTTAATCCCTGTGATCACCGAACATAAATCCTAGATAGTGCCTTATTGTATACCTAGTTACTAAAACCGATTTCCATCACTATTATTGACTGGTAAATGAATATGAAATTGCTGTTCTTTTTGATAAATCTGAATGGGCAAACAACCTTTTCCTTTAAACGCCATATCTGTTTACGTAACTCTTGATCCAACTCCACGTGACCAAACCTTCTGATAATAAGTCGAAATAATACACATCCGTGTTCTTAGAAAAGGAAAAACATGATATAGATATTTACTAAGATCAGCTTACTCAAACAAAAACAAAAAGGTAAGCGAGAAGATTGTGTTGTTCCGATTGGGGTGGGGCTGACTGTCTTGAAAATCAGCAAACAAAAATTTTGTCTTTCATCTGACTCCCAAAACTGACTACTGGTACCATCGGGAGATAGGTGACTCTCCTAGAACCTTGTTCCAGGAGTATCAAGTTTGAAAACTATTTATGAAATACCTATCGCAATGAAAAACGGGGATAATCTAAGTCACTATGTACTTAGTCTGTCCAGAAAGTATCCAGCCATTTCCAATATCTCGAGAACCGGTTGCATAGCCTTAATGTAACTTGGCAAACCAAGTAAAGGAGACCTTACTGCGCATGTATGAACTCATTCAGCAGCCAGGCGCTATTTAATGTGTATTGTGTGGCTGTTGCATCCACAATGACTGAGCCTGTCTATTCTTCATGTCTCTTGCAGTTTTTTTTGGGGGGGGGGTGCGAAACATCACATCATCTAGGTTGGTTACCTCTCCACATTCCAGGTATGGCAGCCTGTTACATCTGACCGTTTGCCGTTGTAAAGGAAGAGACTTTGGACCATGGACGAGGCAGCTGATAGCGATTTTAATAGAGGACTTCGCTGACTCTTTCAAAACTTGGAAGTGATGCTAAGATAAGTCTGTCTGAAAGGTCTCTTGCGGAGTACTTTTGAAGAGGGCTGAAGTATCATTGTCCGAGGTAGGCTATTTTTCGTCGTTAATATCAAATGGCTTGGTACTTTTCCAGACAGACTCGGCTTTGTCAGGTTCACAGTCAAGTGGTGGATAGAAATATTGTATTGTACCAATGATCCAAATAGGTGTGGTCAGCTATGAGAAAAAATATCATTTGAATCTTCTATGCCAGGGAGGGTAGTATGTATGTAACTACTTCAGCTCTCAAGCGCGATTTTGTTCAACACACGACGGACTCGATATTTACAGAACCAAGGTCTTTTTATCATAACTCAACTCAGGCCGTTGATCTCCTATAGCGAAGGAACATTATGGATCGAAAATTAGGAATAAACTTCGGTTAAGATTCGAACTCCTGTAGATCAATTTGTTGTGATAGAAAGAAAATAATTCAAGAAAGATGTTGGGTGGAATCATTTATTCATGAGATAAAGAAAAAAAATTTTGTCGAACATTTATAATGGTTTACAATACTCCATCAAATAAAATCTACCTATATGTTACAATAAACACTTCCACTTAAAAGTCATAATTTGGCCGATAGAAATATTTCCTACCTACCATTTAGAACGAGGAATCTTCCACTGAAATGGGCGCTATAGTTGTTTTTAGCTTGTTTGTTTTTTCTAATAAAAAAATCGTCTCATGGAGATTCATATATGCTGGAAGCCAGTTAAAAGCCGCCTTCTGTCTCGATAGACAATGGAACGTCATTGAAGTTACTCATCCAGGGCGAAAACCTGGGCAAAGCGTACAGAATCTGATTTAGTCCAAAGGGAAGCAACACAGGAACTGCCGGAAGCTGTCAGATTTGGTATCCAAGGCCCGTTAAGGGACTCCACTCCCTGGTTTGGGATCATTGTTCTAAGGGTTGTTCTTCTAGACTAGTTGCCTCCCCAAGGCTAGAGGGCCCAGCTTGCCTTGTTATCTTACCCATAGCTGAGGAGCAAGGAAAGATGTATTCATGCCTTCCCCAGGGCATTAGAGCCAAGTGAAGGTAAACAGCCTGAACCAGAGTTTAACCGCCGCACAACTCGCACCTTCATCGTGAAGATCGAGTAGTGAATTTTTAAAAAAAGAAGATAAAGCTGGGTCTTAATTTACCTCAAGAGAACACTCACTCGTCGGAAAGTCAAAACCTATGACGAATCTCTTTCTCCTACGTACTTAGAAGTAGCACCTAATTCCTTTTACAATGTCCTTGACGACAACGATCCACCCGATTGAAGAAATATGAGAAAGTATATGAGGAGAACTAATTATATCTTCTTCAGTCTCGTGACCTTACGGCTATTTTGTTCGCAGGTGTGTCTTACTTGCCGTGTAGGAAAGAAGTTGTTGAGAAAACAAATCCCCAGAATGAACAAAAAAAAAAAAAAGACTTGTCATTCTTTAAATACTAGCAATTTTATTACATTTGCTCTGTCATAGTGAAATGGATACACCGGTTTTCGTAAGTACGCCGTAGATAAGCAACAACGAATCTGGTCATGGCCTAAACGGGTAACCGTAATAGAACAAAATATCAAGGATCTATGACCGTTGTCTGGGAAACTAGGTTCGAAAGCATTTTCTAGGTCCCGAGATCATGCTGATCAAAATTAGCTGAGGCAGCCCTCTTGAAGATTTGCGCATAGCCCATTGGGTGCCTTTTCATAATGGCCACCGTTTTTGTAATCCTTAGTTCTTCGAGTATAAAATATGATGAGCACAGTATACAAAGACTCAAAAAAGTCATACAAAGCCCCCAAAAGTATAACTGTATAAATCTTAATGGCGTCTAATTTCATTATTATGTGGATAACTGACCGATGTGTTGTATAGTTATACTTCGTATAACATTTTTGGGCATTTTTATGCTGTATAACTATCGTATTTTACGATACCAACACCAAGGATTATCGTGATTTTCACTCAATATCTCACACTTTACTAACATTACAAAACACAGAAACGTGTTATTTCCTTTAATCGTGGTAGGGAGTTATGTGACACTATGGGAATGAAGGGTTAATTAGAAAATAATATAGATAACTTTGCGAGGTTGAGTGTACTCTACAAAATCAGAACGCTTGCACAGGGGGTTTTCGAGAGAGACCAGACTTGGACTGGGAACGGATGAAAATCCAAACTGTAAAGCAATTAATATTGAATCCGGGAGTAAAGTATTAAAAAGGGTCGAACAAGCGAAGCCCGGATAGAGTACAGATGTATGATTAATAGCCTTCCTTTGAGAGGCTTATGAATCCCTGAGTTCAGAGAAATTCTTCTGAGAGGGATTGACCATTTCAGCTTCCGGGTAGGTAAATTGATTGCCAGAGGAATTGGCCCACCAATCGCCTACGCATATTTCTAAAGGAAAACTATGGATTCTTAAATTTGGTGAGAGCGGAAGCAGTTTCAATTGTTACCAGCTGAGTGAGGAAAGTCAATCATAAACCCTTCAGCCATCGGCCCCACAATCAAAGGGAGCTAACCATCATATAAGTCAGCTATTTTTGAGTAGCAGTAGAAGAGAAGCCGCCGGGACACTGCTGAGGAATCGACGTTCCTTGTCACCACGAATAGTCCTGACCCCAGAAGACTAGAACTTTGAAGCTATACAAGAAGACATACCAAGAGACATCAAGTAGACTGACTGATAATCATTCCATAGTATCCTCACCCGCATTAGCATATATTTTGACGTCATCCTGTAATAATACTGACATAAATCTTGTTGCATATTATACACCCTGTGTCGATTGTCCCTTTTCAATTTGTGACACCTCTGGGGTTCTTTGTTCCAACGCTGCAGAAATCTTTGGTTGACAGCTGCACCCCGTGGCGAGGTGGGAGCGACGCGAAGCTGAGTTCACAGTAATCAGTCAGCTACGGCCTGACCAGCGTCGCAATTCACCAACCGACGAAAGGTTACAGAGACCAGCCTGGGGGTACTTTCATCGTTAAAAATTAACAACCACTGCAATAAAACATAATAAATTTAACCTGGTTCTATTTTTAGAACTTGACACGTTACCTTATTTGTAATTCTATTGATGCCTTTAGTGGTCGTGTACCGCTTGAGTGATCTGGAATTTATACCATACTTTTATTTGCAACCCGAGACTAACATGAAAACCAGATAAGATTGTCGTAGTGTCTTGAGATCTAATGATTTATTGACTCCGTTGAATACTTGTGCACGAGTTTTGCTCCTTGTGCAAACGTACACATGTATCTGAGTCAGACTCTTTGACCAGCAGCAGCAGTGGCTTCGAAAGGACGTATTTTGTGGCATCAACCTCGTAGTGAACGTCAAGCATTCGATTGTGTAAATGAAATTGCCGAACCAACGTATAAAGCACCAGAAAGTTAACAAGAACATTATACGTCATACAGGAACTTCAAATCAAAATTGAAGGTAACTTTTCCATCATCTTGCTCTTTTGTTGGTGATATCAAGCTAAAACAATCTCGAATCTGTTCCGAACTTTGTTGGGCCCAGGGTCTTTGACCAAATATCAAATAAATTGTTCCTGCAATCACGGAACAATCTAGTGACTTTCAAGCCTCGTAGAGCAAAGCTGATCTTAATTTGTGCTGATTATGTTTTCCATTAGTTCTTTATACTTCCTGCTTGTAAAGAACCATTTCAAAGCCACTCTTTGTTGTGAAGAAGTGAAAACTTGAAGATGTGACTGGGAAGAGAGGACATTGCATCCTTTGCAAACAACGTTGTAATAAAAACACACATTTTTCATTTTCGACGTTACGTCCTAAATTATAAGATCTAGCACTGTGGTGGAAAGGTTTAGATAAGTTTCACAACGTTCACTATACAGAAGATTGAGCTTTAGAACCTAATGGCTCCACTACGCCCATGATAGAGAGATCTGGCAAATCTTGGAGAAGGTCTATGTCCAACTGTGGACACTAAAAGGCTGTTGCTGATGATAAGGTCTTGCTGGAAGAACTACCTGAAGTGGCAACCAGTCATCTGAGAAGATTCATCTTCAACATGTTCAACGACCGGAAGTCAAACTCCTGTTCACAAAGCACGTCAAGACACCTATCTCTGAGAATGGGGAACTCAAGACTCTGAAAGGATTTTAACAAGAATTACACGAAATTGCTTCATATTTTTTTGACTTGATGGCAGTAGCGTTAAGATTTCGGCCATCAAAGAAATTCTCCTAGGTTGATGCGCGTGCAAAGACGTGCTCTATAATGAAGGGGAACTCAACAGCTAGTTTTCCACTACATAAATGATCCCATTAACTCAGAGCTCTTCTTGTTGCATATCAAGTATGTTTGTGTCTCCACTTTAACATGCCTAATGCTCAACCATCTCCATTACAATACGGTCGGCAAATGCTTGATGGGAAATGTATACTACTGTCTCAGCAAGTAAGGCAATTATGGGAGAATTATTTGCCCAAATGATCACTCAGCCATTTTTATTTTTCAGCAATCATGACATGCCAATGACGAGACGAGACAGGGCGGGATGGATTCCTGCCTTTATCAAGAGCAATGGGAAGGCAAAATAAAAAAAAAGGTATTTTAAAAAGTTGGGAAGAAGAGGTAAAATATTAACCCATTTTAATTTAAAAAATAATAATATTAAAATTTTAAAATTTTTAAAAAAATATTA
>OY735208.1:40002482-40018545 GCA_963457665.1 Thysanoteuthis rhombus | reverse complement strand
TGGGTGAGATGAAAGAACAGGGAAACGAGAGGAAATAAAGGCGAAAAGGATAAAGAAGGAAAGAAAGAGGGATTGGATGAAAGAAGTGGTGAAAAGGGGGGAGGATGGTAAATCATGAAAGAACGTCAAGAAAACAGGAAAAAAAAAGAAGTGAAATTTCGTGACGTCATTCCCTCGGCTGGCAACCACCACACTCGCCGTTTTGCCTCGGGATTAAAACAGCAACAAGAAAGAACGTTTTAAAAAAAATTGTTTTGAAGTGATGTCAGGTAGATCGTAATTTCTAATAAAAAAAAAAGAATGATTTTTAATCAATTCATTTTGGGCAGAAATCATGCACGTTGACGGAAAATACAGAAAAAAAAGATTTGATTTTTGCTTTATAATATTTCTTTCATCTCAAAGTAGGTCACTGGCCTTGGCATAAAATTTAGGAAGAAATAAATAAGTTTTTGCTTTTTTATTTCTTTTTCCACGTACAATGTACACCTATAAATAAATATACAAAAAAGAAATATATTGCATAGCTAGATAAATGTATACAGTTACATACACGCACAATTAGAAAGAGAACGTATTTTCAGCTACATAATGAGCATGATATGTTTTATTCTGAGGTCACCTAGTGGCCAATTAAGTAACTCCCGGTAGAGTGAATAGATACTACACTCTGATCAAAGACAGAGGGCCGGGGAGCTACACTTTGATCGTATACAGAGTGTAACGAGCTGTGCATAATGGCATCATTCTTTTACGGGTAATTTGCTAGCATGAGTACAAAAACAATATTTCCCTAATTTTGTCTCTGTAAATTACTTCAAATTCTCTCACTGATTTACTTTCCGGCATTTGTTTGTTCTGCTGAATATGTTCTTAATTGACGTTGACGATACATGCAACTGGATTATACGAGGTGATGCTCGCACTGAACAACCGTAGCCACTAAAGGTGGCGAGGGATTCTCTCTTGTTATATGTGCATGAGCAAATGTGTTCCAGCGCTCCTGGTCATACTGTTTTGTCTACAGATTTGAAAATTGGTTTCAGTGATTCACCAACCCTTTCTGAATATGTTTTATTTTGGAGAAATAAAACTGTTTTGACATTTCTTTGGCTTTATCTTGATGTATTTATTATTAACAACCAGATATCCAGAATATGGATGTTCCTAGATGTTTTGTTTTTTTTTTACTCAATTTAGATATGTTCCAGTGGAAAAGGACAATGATGTCATAAATATACTTTATTCATATTCATCCTTCAATGGAATATTTTCACATGACTGCGATGGCAAGTGTTCTTCACTTTTTTCTCCATCAAAGTATAACACGGGCCAGATTTATAAAATCAAAGACTCTCAAATCGCAGGTAAATACGCAAGGTCTACCCGAAAAGTATCCAACTATTTGATATCAAAGAGAAACACCCCATCTATGGTACACACATATTCCATCATCTCTTCCACTTTTCAAACAGTCTGCTCAGTCCTCTTTCGGAATCCCCCTCAGCTGTTTCGATGCATTCTCCTGAATCATGTCCACGGTCTGAAATCTCTTGAAAAAAAAAAACCAGATTCGGCAGGGGTGGGGGGCCGATCTGGGTGATGCGATATTTTCGGCGAAAATAATCCTGCACAAGACATCGAGAATGATTCGCTCAGACATTCTGATTGTGATGGTTATACAGCACACAAGTTCATTCATTGGCATCTTACTCCGTGTCTGTTCATGCTTGGGCAGTAATGTCTCTTCCGGTTGGTTGCTAAATTCATCAAGGCTGCTAAACCGATTCTCGTGGTATTAAAAAAAATAGCTAAATACTTTCCGGAAACACCTTGTAAGTTCATGCCTCATATCAGGTGATAAAATTCTTATAATAGCGAAAAAATCAAATTGAGATCATTCTTCTGCTCTGTTCGCTGACAGCCTATCCGAAATACCACTCGAAATATTCGCACGCATAAACGTACGCCCTATTTGTAATGGTGACGCTATTATGTAATTAATGCACCTTTTAAATGAGTTACCTGTGATTTACATTTAGTTTGTATTTATTGCTTTAAAATGTTTCTTATTCATTTCTATTGCAACCGCCAACCCGTTTTCCTTCTCACTTTTCTCTCCTTTCCTTTGAATTTTGTTCCAGCTCTTCACAATAATCAGCCAACAACATCAATGCTTCCCATTCGAACGCGTGAAACAGTGCACACTAAGTACATTCTCGACCGCTTTTATCAGTGCATTATTCACTTAACAAACCCAAAAGGCTTTTTTCTGTCTCTCTTTATGAAATAAAACAAGATAAAAGCATAAACGCAGTTGTACGCCATTTTGTTTAATCGAGAGCAGCTAATAGCGGGCGCCACTCGTGAGCGTTCGTTTTTGACAAAAATAGCTCGACTCCATGATTCTTTCAAGTTACAACAAACATCGTTATTTGAACGAAACTTTTCTAATACTGATAAAACAGTAACTAATTAAATAAAATCGATTAGAATAAATGTCTCTATCTATATAATGAACAGTGCGACTTCTTCTGTGTGTTTCTTTGTTTGTGACAATAGACTCTTCCACTTAAAGGTAACGACTTTGCTGATAAAAATACCTCTTACCAACCATTTGGAACAATACCACTTAAACGAATTCGGTCACTTTTTGATAAAACCTCAGATAAAAATGACTTAACATTTATTTACACTATCAATAGCGTTGAAGTAGTTAAGGATTGAGACTTGAAGTTAGAGAATGTGAAAAAACTGCTCAAATTCCATAGACATAGCGTTAGATATTCAATGCATTACGGCCTCTAGAATATATGAGTGGTAGTGCATGATAAGTGCCCAACGCACCACCTTTCGCATAACACTATTTCAATCCTTCCCCCATCATTTGCGATTAAAATCAACTTACTTACCACACTAAGAGCAGGTTTTATAGTCACGTAAAAAGAAACACTCAAATGCTCCTTATCACTGAGCAGTCAGTCATTCGAGCCATTGCAACGTTTGTAGCAGCCCCACAACCAATTCGGTCGGCGAGATATTAGGTGCACTGTGATTGGCTTGCGGTCGGCGTCTCGACATGAATGTCCAACGCGCAATTTTCAAAAAGATCAGTTTGATGAAATTTCACTCGAGATGTTTTTCGTCATTCTTAGAGGAACAATGCTACTTTTTTTACGTATAAATTACCATTGGTAAAAAAAAGGGTATTGATCATAAGTATTTGAGCAAAATCTCTTTTAATTTTCTGAGATTGCAGGGATCATTACGGGTATTGAGAAAGGTGAATCAAAATTAATTTACCAGTTTGGCCACTCTTATAAATAGCAATGTGTGTTCAATTCGGAACAAGATTTTAGAAACTTCTTTTTTTTCTATTTAACTATTTTACTCTATTAAAAAAATTTTTTTCAAGAAATTTACCATTCAGAACCACAAGACATTATTATTAAATGCGTGTCTTGATATGTTGTTAGTAAAAAATGATTCTTCTTGCGTGAAGGGAAATTTTTAATTCTCTAAACCAAGCAATTAGAGACAAATTAGGTGTTTGTTCAAATACTTATGACTGTTACTGTACATTCTCTATTGTTTCTTTTCTTCAAAAAGATCTTTTCAAAGAAATCCGGATATATATCCATTTTTCAAGGGTAGTAACTAGCTAGAAAAAAACATTCCTTTTGTACAGATCCATTGTGTGTTAATTATTGTGAATGATTCTTTGTTTCATGCAATCTATTGAAAGATGAAAATAAAAGCGAAAAAATCTGCGACCAATTTTTGCTGCATTTTGCTTTGACGAAATAAACATAATTTTACTGGCATAGGTCATAAAATATACGTCACCTATTTCGTGCTAATTTCAGACTTTTGATTGTTACCTTGCTATTTCTTATGTTGTCACCCTGATTTCAGTTCTGCTTCACCAAGGGATTGAACTCAAAACTTCCAAGAAATGAGACAAACTTGAAAAAATATTTTGTTTTCATTGGTTGTTCAGAACCATCATATATGAGCTGAGGGAATTGGCATATCTGTTTGCGCGTTCTGTATACGTAGTTCGAGTTCTTCCAACTGAGAGGCAAATATCTCCTGTCTGCAGAAATCTTCGTTAGGTTGGCCGGTGTATACGCTTCCGAATAGCACCTTGCTCCATTACTGTCTGTGTTGACCCAGTGGAAGCTTTGTTTTTCCTCATGAATATTACGACGCATGGAAGCTACCTAGTGTTATTTTCGGTCAGGTTGTTTAAAGTGTTCGGCTATCTGATCATGAACGCCTGGCTTCGCTCTCAGATACCGGAATAGTAAAAAGGTGCGGTGATATTAATGTTATCAGATTAACTCAGTATCACTGAAAGGATAGCTTATAGTAGTCATGTTCACATTTCGAAGACCTAGTGGAGCATGATAGCTTATCTGTTTGTTCAACGATGGGGATCCAGGGAGTACAGAAATATCTTGAATGGTGTGGTTTTGATTCGCGCCGGTTTTGATGTTATACAGTCAAGACATTGCTATACAAATCAATGTGAATAAGTATGAACTGAAAAAAATCAAATTATTACAAGAATTGAACAGTGCAGAAAATTTTGGAACGAATTAACCCCTCTAATCAATGTATACTCATACTTCCTACGGCAAACAATTTGGCTGTAAAATCATAAATTTTATTTTCAGATCAATCATGATACACTGCTGGATATATATATATATATATATATATATATATTTTTGTAATCCTTTCTCTGGAGCCTATCTAAACCTTTATAAACAGACTAAAATAGATAAAATCAATAGCTCATCCGAGGCGACAACAAGCAAATGTCTCTTAGCTACTCGCCAACAATGCGGCCATTCATTTTTTCAACACTAATTTGATAGCAACCTCGGAAAGTGAATAATCTCACCTCGACAAATACATCGCGACATGGCAGACTTACAAACTTTCTTCAGTCATCGTCGTCGTCGTTGTCGTCGTCGTTGTCGTCGTCGTGACTAAACTTTGAGGTTGAGGATGATGGTCTGTGTTCCGCTGAGTGTTGGTCCACAGAACGAAGGCGCCTGTACATGTATTTGTTTAGCGTGTACTTGCTACTGCACTTCGAGAAACACGTGATACTTCATAAATCAACCAACTGATTCTACTGGCAAGAAAACCAAGATAATAAGTGCTGATGGATCTGTTATGTATATTGACTTTAAAAAGCCGCAAGATTTTTTTACCTTGTTTTTTTTTTTATTTGTTATTACATCATCATCATCATCATCATCATCATCATCATCATCATCATCATCATCAGTTTTTCATCGTCCGTCGTTGGACATGGACCTTCTCCATGATCCGCCACGATTCTCTATCGTGGGCGTTGCAGAGCCAGTATTTTCCGAATTTGTCTATTTCATGTCTCCATCTTGTTTTCTGTCGGCCTCAGTTTCCCATGTGATCTCTGGGGATCCTTGTTACGAGTCGTGATGTCTATCGGTTGTCTGCCATTCTCGCAATGTGGCCTGCCCATTGCCGTTTGAGTTTTTTAATAGATTCTATGTCTTGGGCTCCCGTTTTTTCCCCGATATACTGTGCTGTATTATGATCCCTCCGTGTGAGATTGAGCACGATTCTCTCATGTGTGCGTTGCATGCTTCTCAGTTTGCGAGTCTGTCTCTTGGTTAGGTTCCAAGTTTCAGTTCCCAAAGTGACTATCGGGAGAATGCATGGTTGTATACTCATCTTTTTAGGATTATTGGGATCGTCTGGTTTTTGAAAGTTGAGCTTGCTCTGCCGAAGGCTTGCCATCCCAGAGTGATTCTTTGCTTTATTTCCTCTTCTTTTGAGGATTTGAAGAAATCTATGCGTGTGTGTGTGTGTGTGCACCGTGATTTCTCGACAACTTGCCATCATATGTTACATCGCCAAATATGTTACTCACTACACCAAGCTGTTCAATGTCGAATTGAAAGTTTCTTTTTTTAGAGATCAGCGGTTCTCGAGACATCTAATAAAAAATTACCGATTATAGGTCTCTCTCAATCTTTCCCATAAATCATCTCCCTTACCTTTTGCTCTTTAGAATGATCTAAATTTAGATACAAAATATCTAAATTGACAACACCGAAGGAAAGTTACCGAAATACTTCGATGCTGTAGTTTCGTACGACGGGCGGAAAAAGATTTTACATGATAGCATATTGTTAAAAACACTTGTTCCTTAAGAGCTTCGAATATGACGCCTGTTTTCTTTGATTGTCAGACCTCTTCAGTATACGATTATAGGAAGACACTGGAACAATACGTAATAAACAAGCTGAACTTTGTTCAGATAACCATTTCAACAATGTACTTGAGGTGTAATAAATTCTGTGTTGTTATAACTTTTACTATCTATTCACTCTTATCATTTCCTATTGTTAACACCAAATAGCATTGTACCTGCTGTATGTCGTTGTTCACAACTTTGTTACTCCGCTGATTTTGCCTCTGTCGGCGATCGGCTTCGAGCTGTGTAAACATCAAGTGTAATTAAACAACTTGAGTATAGGTGAACAACACACTTAACGCTAACTCTCCTTTATAACGATATTCAAAAGTAGAGCTTTGTTTTATTTAACCTGCAAATGCATAATATTGACGTAAATACCTCTACAAAATTGATGAAACCTGACGTTAGCCATTATAAGGTCTCATGTTTGTGAATCGACACAACGACGGAAGAAAAATTGATCCAGGAATAATTGACTACCTGTAGTTAACGTGTCGTATTCGTAAAATCTATGACTAACAAGCGATGGTTTATCAGTGCCTATCGTAATTCTGAAAGACACAATTCCGGACGCCATAATTCCAAATATTCATGCTAAAAAAAAAAAAAAAAGAAAAAAAACTGAATCCCTTGAGGAAAAAAATCCCAAACGCCACATTCCCGAAAGATCAGATTTCAGGATGGCTGAAATCCTGGAAGGCGAAATCCAGAAAAACTGCAATTCCCATCTAAAAAAATATGTACACGATTTACTCGCTAATATTTCATGTAGTTTCATATGATTGATTCCATAGAGATTATCGCTTGATTGATGCTATATTTCATCTCATGCTTCCTCACTGTATTTTCTACAACACAATGGGTCTTCCTTTCTGTATTTCGTATAACATTATGAAATACAGCAGAGTAAGTTTGAGGTCAGGATTATTTTTAAATAAATGCATTTTCATGTTTTCTTAAATTAATCCCTTTTAAAACGTTTTTTTTTCTTTTTTTTTTTTTTCAAAGTCATTTTTCCACTATATCATATTTTTGTTATTTTTGACCTCCGGGATTTTAACTTTTGGGAAGTCTGATCTTTTTTGGATTCCAGCATTCGAGATTGCGTCATTCGGGATTGTGTTCTTCGGGATCCGAATCCATGATTCGAACAATAGCCAAGATGGTTCAGGAGAGTTTTTTTTTTTCATTTTTTATCTCAAGTGTTTTCTGGAAAAAAATCAAAATCCAAACTTGAGAGAAAGAATCGACTCAACACTTCACTTCGCACCTAACAGCGTTTTCTTCGCTTTTCATGTTGAAGACCCCCGCCCCCAGGCACCAAAGTAACTGAACGCCACTTCCATGGAAAATGATTACGAATAATAAATTGATTGAATAAAGTTACATTTTGGAAAATATGACATTTCATTCAGTGATGAATAATCTTTTCAGTACAACTAATGAAAATAGTGAAATTAGTGAACCTGAACATAAAAACGTAATAAAAATTGCTGATAAAAACCAACAGACGGTCAGGTGGTCTTGGAGGTTGTTTTTAAAAGCTTTCAGTTAGAATTGACAGCTACTTTAAATTCTGATGCTTCCCCATTTAGATCTATTACTATGAACTCATCTTTGAAAAATTAAAATCATGAGGAAAGAACGCTGGCCTACAGGCTCACACTTGTGAAAATCAAGTTTCGTATTAGTACGAAATATCTAATCATTTTTATTGGAGGAAATATTGTAACACAAACATGGTGCTATTCATTTTTTACTATTATCTTTCCTTCATCTCAATTCCGTTTAAAACAAAAACAAAAACAACGATTCAGCTGTTGATCTATGGTAGAGAGTAAACAGCTCTGATCGGAAATGGAGAATAACGTCTCGGTGAGGCACGAACTCCCCTCCCCCACTTTTGCAGGAGGGAAGCCTGGTCAAACACACCACACTGCTCTGCCGTTTGAGCTACGAGAATTTGGATGGCTCACAGAAGATTAAAACGACGGGGTTAGATAGATATCAACAAACTGAGAAAGATATGAATGGACTACAATAGATAGATAGCTATGGACGGGTTGAGGCATGTATTTGATAACATCATGTGTGTTCATGAGTAACACGACGAAAATAATCTATTATAATTTGTGTGTTCTTTGTGTATGTATGTGTGTTCGCTGGCTGCTGAATCGATCTGATTTCGCTGTTGATACGTCGAGGGGAAACAATCGAGAAAGTAAAATGGGGATGGAATTGAACTCAGGCGGTGGGGAGAGAAGCATTGTTAGATTACACAAAAGAATACGGTTGAAAACATAAAATATCCTCTAATGGAGAACTGTTGAGTGTGTTTGTGATAACTACTACTAAAAGTGTTGTCGCAACTGTTTCATTATTTACCCTAGATTGAAATTACGAACAGTGAAAATCCGAATTGTTTTATTCTATTAAATATGTCTCTATTGTCCCTAAAAATCCCATGAATTTTTTTTTAATACTAAGTTGCTTTAGATTTCCACCCCTCGGTACACTGTTAATGAAGCAGCGAGTATTTCTCTAATGTAAGTATAGTTCTACTTAGGTTGGGCGATTCATAACTTGACTTAACACTGATGATGACAACTGTATACAAATGACAAGATAATATTAGACACCGACAAACAAAACTGTCGTCATAGGTTTCTTCAGTTTTTGAGTGATTCTTCTTGGTTGGCTGGCTGGTTATGTTAGAATGCAAGTATATATGTGTCACGTGTGCTAGTTGCATCAGTTGAGCTAGAGGGCTGAAATTTTAATTATTTACTCTTAATGTCTGAAAAAATTGTTTTTTGGAAATACCCTTCAATGGGTTTTTAGGGGTGGGGTCTATTTACAACGAAAGTTAATGCTAAAATGGTCTCTTGGTTTGTGTCCTCTTGTTTTTTACGTTTGATCTTTGAAAATTTGAACTTTTTAGCGACCGAAGAAAAGGCAAGAGAATCAACTTATTATTGATCACCCCCTTTTTTTTCTCCTCAAATTTTCAACGTAGCATGCTGCCAAAAGACATTGGTCACGTGACGGTTTCTATTGAGTGACTAACCCTGCCTGTTTTTTTTCTTTTTTTTTTTCTTCTTCTTCTTGCCACCCTGATTTGTGGATCTGCAGAAGAATTTCGAGTTCTTATTTAAGGAGTCTTTTCTCTCAATCAAGTTTTACAAGATGCAATCAATAAATCTCTCGGTTGGCGGGTTCAGATATCATTTCTTGGTGTGCGTCAGCAATTCTTGGTCGCTAAATCCCTCCATAAAAGGAGGTTGCTATGGTAACAGTCTCAAATTACCTGATCATCCTGACTAACAGGTAAGTTTCCATAAAGGTGTTAGGGTGCCTTATGTCTAATCAAGAAAGGACGATGATTTGGTCACCCTCACAACTTACGATTATGTACCTCAGTTCAAATGACATTTTGTTATTTCATGTCAGCTTGCAGGAACATCAATTTTGTGTCCCCAGTTTTTATTGGATCAACATAGTGTTACAATTGGTCACTGACCAGTCCATTGTTGAGATACAGGGCCAGATTAAGCTAAGCTTAGTAAATATGTACGTATATAATCATCAGAGGAATAGTAATGTCGATTTTGAAAAACCATTCAAGGCCGGAAGATGCCGGGTAACCTTGCCATTATTCCGACAAACCCTCGAGCCCGCTATCTCTTCGGATTTCTCGTTTAGATGTAAATACTTCATTACCTTGAGGCAGGCTTGCTTGAATTCACTTCCACCTTTGAGAATAAAGGTTGAAGGCAACTACAGAAGAGTCAGATTTTATTCGAAGCGAAGGCTTTGTGCCAAATATTTCTCTAAGAAACTGAAGAAATCAGACATTTATTAATGAATTCTTCATTCAGTTGAGATCCTTTCTCCTTTGAACTATGGCCGGCCATATTAGCGTTCTTTCTTCCAACACAAAGGGACGACGGAATGTTAGAATGGGGAATAACTCCGCACCGGGGTGATCGTGCTGGGTAGACAGGGTCCATCGAAAATGAATTCGATCAGTAGTGCTTTTCTTTCTTCATTTATTTGTTTTCCTTGTCTGATTTTTTTCTTTCTTTCTTTTTATTCTCTTCTTTTCTTTCTCTTTCTCTTTTTTCTTTCTCTTTCTCTTTTTTTCGTTCTTTCCTTTTTTTTTCTTCCTTTCAAAGGGTTTCTGATGTGGATCAAAGCAATGTAGATAATTACAAAGAAAAAAAAAGTAGAAAATCTGTGACGGTGTCCTCCATTTGAACGTATTGTCGCCTTGTTGGTTCAATTACGGAGATACATGTAATTATTGTCCAATCCTCTCATTATACGCTCCTTGTTCACCCTTTTCATACCTCTGTGTACCTCTGTTTGTTACTTCAAGTTGAGCTTTCAATAGATGAGTTAGAAAAAGATTCAGAGTAAAAGAATGGAGTTCAAACTATGTTAGAAAAGAGATATTTTCGTAAGGTATACGAGGTCCCCGGAAACTATCAAGTCATTTTGAAAACCAGCGCGGTTTTGATGAAAATTGGCAATCAATCAAAGAAGACTCTCCCGTAGGATTATTCAGTCGGAAGTGATACGCCATTGACTGAGCATGTGTACTGTGTGACTGCATTCACAACGACCTAGACTACTTATTCTCCTCGTATTTCTCAGGGCTTATTGGCGAAACAGAAGTCGTTGCGAATGCAACTGTCACACAGCACAAAAGCCCACTCAACGGCGTCTCCTTGCCAACTGAGTAACCCTATGCGTCTACGCATGCGCAGTAAGGTCCCATCTGATCGGTTGCCTATCAGTTCCCGAATTATTCAAAATAGCTGGATACTTTCCGGAGAGAATTCATGCATAAAAAGAGATACTTTTGGCTGAGCAACGATTTCGATAATTGAGAAGCAAAACGTAAACTGTGTGATAAAACAGCGTATTAGCCCATTTACTATGATATCCACGTTTGGAAGTATCATAATAGCCCATTCTATGATGGAATAAAGTGCAATGCGCGCGCATACGGATAAATCTACGGAATATTCGCGTCGTTCTAAAAATGCAATTAACCTTCAGATAAAAATCGGAGTAAATGTTCAAATGTATCGTGGAGTGCTTGTCACCTCCAAGTCTATTTCACGTATCGCAAGCTCCAGACAACTAGCTGAAATAAAGAAACCTGTGATATGTGAAGCCCGGGCAGGGATGAATGATGCCTTAGCCAGCGTAAGGGTACAACTTTACTTTTCACTTAGATGTTCGAATGATGAGAAATAATAGTAAACCATACTATAAAGGAGGTGGTATTACTCTCCGCTCCAATAGACGTGCGACATATCCCAAGGAAGAACAAACATTTTTTCCAATATTTCTGCCAATCAAATTCTTCCCACATATTTATCTACGAGCTGCATTGGCAACAATCAAGAAGAAAGCAAATTTGGAAGTCTTGGTCCCTAAAGGTAAAAATAGGATAAGGTTGATAATTGACTTTGTGAAGAAGTTTTTTTTTGTTAATTGGGAATATGTTGTGCAATGCTTTTTTTTTCTCTCGAAACACTAAAAAGGAATTAACTGGAACTTTGGAAATTCCACGGGTTTTAACAACTGAAATATCATTATTCTCGCAAATGCATTTCTGCAATTGAAGTATATAATTTCATTAAAGTAATTTATTACCGATTGGATTTATCTATATTGACTATAACGTGCAAAGGAAAATAAACCAATATATCTGTTTCAATCTGTCCATATTTCTACAGTTCACGACAACATTTTTCAGACTTCAAACTTTAGGGGAGAGCTATGAATGAGTGAGAGTTATAGTGGAGGTTGACATCTTTTAGCTCTCATTCAAGCATAAGCAGCCCCTTCTATTTTTACCCATGTTCATTATATGGCAATGATAGGTGATGAGGAATAAGAAAACGGATGAAAGATATGAGGAGAATTAATAATAATCATGAAGTGTACCCGGTATACAATCGAACAAGGACAACAATAGTATAATAATTGATTTATTTTCAAATTGCTCATTTAGTAGCAGAAATTAAAGGTAAGTTAGCCTCCTGCTGGAATCAGAGCAACGCTAATCTCCAGTGGACTGGTAATTATCATCACCAGTCTTTCAACATCCGTCGTTGGACATAGACCTTCCCCAGGATTCGCCACACTTCTCTATCATGGGTGTCGCAGAGCCAGTACTTTCTGAATTTGTCTAGCTCGTCTCTCCATCTAATATTCTGCTGGCCTCGGTCCCGCATGTGATCTCTGAGAATCCATGTCGTAAGTCGCAATGTCCATCGGTTGTCCGCCATTCGTGCAACATGGCCAGCCCACTGCCATTTGAGCTTTCTAATGGATATGATGAGTACTTCCGCACCAAAAGCTTTCCGTAAAAGCTCAATGAAAATACAGTTCAGGAACATATACCACTGTTGCTGCCGCTGTTGCTCATCTATTATTGGTACCTAGATCTTGTATCAAATCATTCGCACAACTTCCACCATACCATTAACACCTTGCTAATCGGTGCTACTACTCTCTGATAAAATAACTCTATTAATCGCTGCTGTGGTTATTTCTTCCCCTCCCCTTAAAACTACTCAATATCTTCCTCACTCACTTTCTGAAGTGAACAAGTCTAATGACCTGCTTCTGAGTTAAAAATAATCATATGTATAAAAAGAGCCGTGTCTGTCACACATTTTTTATTAGTAGCAGCCATCAGCCTCTATCCTTCCCTATCGTCTTATTAATCAACCTAACTTTGATTTCTCTCTTTTTCCTTCCTTCTTATTAAATGACCTAACTTCATTGTATCCTCTTTCTATCACCACATTCCTGTTAAACTAGCTAACTTTTCTCCCCTCTCCTACCGTGTTTGTCACTCTTATAGTATTTAAAAAATAGCCACCTACCGAGGCTGTTGTTGTGGCAAGTCATGGACAAGTAAAAGTGATAATCAGTAAATTAAGGAACAAACTTTCATGAACAAAATCAGATTGAGACAAAACGACACATAACAAACTCCCTAGGGGGCTGAGATGATAAGAAATGATGACAAGAAAGGTCACCAAACAGAATATATATGAGATTGTTAAAATATTTAAGTACTGGGAAAATGGAGATACTATGTTTATTTTCGAGATTTACCACCCTGACAGGAAGTCTTCGAATTTCTTTAGAATATTTATGTTCTGGATACCATTGCAAAGTGATATCATTATGGGTTCAAAGAGTTTTTCAGACAATCGAACTCGTGTAAAAAATATTTTTGTTATTAGCATAACATAATGTGGTGCAGTCTTTATTGAAAGAAAGGGTCTCTTTTTTCGACAGTACAAAATTAAAAAAAAAAAACAAACAAAAAAAAAAGAACGATAGTTAATATAAAGGCGAAGTGAGAGAATCTCATATGGCTGACCATATCTAGAAGAAGAAAGTTGCAAATTATCCTCTCTGGATGGAAGAGAACACGGCTGGAGAACGAGAAAACTGTAAGAATCGACATACATCAGCTTGTCGGCAAAATGTGTGAATCATACTAGGATAGATTTCAATGTGGTGAGGCTTTTGTTGCTCGACAGGGACACAGTATGAAACTGTTTTTCTTTCAACAGCAAAAGGAATTGAAAACATCTTCAACTTACTTTATAAGCATTTCTGTTAACAGATTTGAAGCTCTACTGTTTGCTATCGCACGGATAATTCATCCCAAGAAAGCCGTAGAATGAACTGGCAGAAACGTCAAAAAAAAAAGAAAGAAGATTTCAATTGTCTGAAAAGCTCTTTTGATATTAACAGCTCTTCTAAGAATTATAGACAAACCTGTATGAGTTTCTTCACATACGCCTCAAACTCCTAAACCAGCTACGTCTCTACCTGTGTCTGCATGTTAGCTGCAAATCTTGGTTTCCACGGCAACTGCATCGACATAACCTGCTGATAGACCTTTATTGGACTCATTGTAACAGCTGGAATAAAAGTTGTCGTTACTAAGTCTTCAAATCTGTCTTATTTTTATTTACTGTCTGTTCACTGAAACTAGGGCAGTGCCCGCTCCAAAGATGGAGGTTTCGCAGGGACAAGTCTTTGTGAAGGTTAAGAGTAACCTGCTGTAGTGGTCATGTCAAATAATTTTCCACCCACCGTGCGAAACTAGGACTTTGAAGTATTCCAGCTACTTCTCTTCCAGTTGCCAATTTAGATATTTTATATCAAAATTCAGATAATTCTAAAGAGCGAAAGCCGAAGGGAATAATTTATAGAATCTGAAGAAAGATATTCCTTTTTAAAAAAATCTATTTTTATCATATTTCTCGAGAACTGCAGATCTAAAAAAAAGAATCAAACTCGACACCGTACAGTGTTGTGTGCTGAATAATATATCCAGCGGATGTCAACTTCGTACATTTTCCAGTTGTCCAGTAATTGCGACACAGAGATTTCTTCAATTGTAGTTCGTCGTAGACGATTCGATCACGAATAGCGACTAATACTTCATTTCGCTTCCGGTAGAAGACGTGGTCACATTATTATTAAGTAATTTCTAAACTTTCCAGACTGGTTGGCGAAGCGAATTATATTATCTATTAGCTGAGCTTCAAAATCAGTTTGCAATGCGAATATAACGTTAGTCTACTGCGAGCCAAAAGATAATTTTCCTTTGTCCATCTAGCGATATTATGAAATATTTCTGGATTAAGTTGTTAAGCCTAGGGATATTTTGTTGCTTGGCAACGAAGATGTCGACCAGGTGGTTCAATATTTTCCGTCTTTTCAATCAGTTAATATTCAGCCGCAATTCCAAATATTTATAACCTCGACTCAAGACAATTACGTGCGTCATTAAATGGTAGGGCATAGGACTGCTGGCTACAAGATTTGAGATGACAGCTGTGTTACCAAATCGGTGAGGTTCGTTAATGCGTATTTCGTGAGTTGAAATCAGCTTTCACATTATGGTCAGTCTTGTACTAGTACTTTTATAGAGGGCACTCGGGTATAGTTTTCTCCGACAGTTAGTATTCACGTTACACGAATACTCTTGGGAAAGACAGAAATCTTTCTCCGCCCATTACCAAATTACCTATGGGTAGATACCAGGGCAGACTTGGCTCTGCATAGTTTGGTTGGCAACCAATCTAGTAGATAAAAAAAAAACGGTTTAAAGAGGGATGGGCTCTGTCAGGCTATCTTGCCCTGGAAACACCGATGAAGGAAATCATCTGTGGTGTTCCAACGATCTTGCTTCGGGAAACGGGATGTAAAAAAAGTGTTTTATTTATTCAGGGGTTATTTCTGAAGTATGAGTGTATTGGATTTTAGCGAACGAACCTCTCGCAGAACGTTAGGGTTTCGCAGAAGAATCCCCAGTTTAGAATGGGTGGTCAGGGGCATTTACAGAAGCAATATTTTAGCCATCGATATAAAGACGATATTGTTAATAGATTTTGTCTTCATTTATTGATTTGTTTGTTTTCATCTCTGCGTCACCCACAACGGACTTTATAGGGTTCATAATCGGGCAACATATGTATGTGTCACCTGGGGAATGTCCCTGATGGAGTTTTCTGTCGACATTTCACACTATTGCAAAATATTGGTTACTTTATCGTCATTGGACGTCTTCGATCAAGCTAACAATCATACATAGAAAGCTGCTTATTGTGATCACTTTATGGCAGCGTCTTTTAGATAACAATAACTGCCCGATAAAATTCAGTAAAGCATATAAAATCAGAACAGTTTATATTCATTGTTATAGATTCATTTTTACATTATCAAATTCATTGTTATAAATAACTTGACCTT